>ML685829.1:1689926-1700554 GCA_007922175.1 Pelusios castaneus
CACTTTTTAAAGGAAGTCTTTTTACCTCTCAGTGCTTCTTTTACAGGCAAATGGATGATTAAAAGAAAAGGATAATCAAATTGATAATGATTAAAATTAGTTTTGTTCTAAGATCCATATGATAGATACCTTTATACTCTCTGCTTTGGATTAATATACTCACACCCTTCCCTGATGATGACCTGATGGAGAGAGATGTCTGGTTCCTCAACTCTTGGGTGGAGGACTTGGTCATACCAGACATCAGAGCTATATAGAATATCTAAGGGTGTATTGAGAACAAAAATTCTTGCTAACACTAACTAAAAGAAGGTTAAGGAAGAAGTAGCTGAGATCACATCCAGGAGATCTGGTTTGCCCTTTTTATACCCACATCATATGGGTATGCCCAAACTTGGCATCATCACCCAAAATTATTTGGGGTACACTTATTCTACAGGCTAGTAGGTTCATGAATATTAATGACATTGTTGGAAAAGAAGCAAACAGGCTGTCCCGGAGGAGGACTGGGTCGAATGGCACCCTTTATTGCCCGCTCATTCCCTCAACATCTGGTGTAAGTTCTCCGGGATTGTTTTCCAATTCTTTTTATCCAAGAGAGCATGGTAATACATATAGGATTGGCAGTGTCCCGACAACACTTATTTGGTTACATTAGTACCTACATAATGCATATAATTATCTGTACCTCTGTTTACTGTTTACTGACTTTATCCCTCTTGCACAGGCGTTTTATCTGTTATCTTATACTAAATTGCTGAGTTAACAATTCCTAGAGGATAGGGGGTTACTAAAGGGAGCAAGGACCTTGGGTGAATGAGGAAAAAGAGGAAGAGGAAATACCTGCATTAAAATGCAGAGTATGCCCAGATGGCCAAGCTAACAAGAAAATTCTATGCTAAGCAACTTGTGACATGTTACTCAAGATTAAACATACATACTCCTTACCAAAGGTAAGGCACAAAATCCTATCCTAAACAAACTTGTTAGAGGCTGAGGGTTAGAAATACATTCTGTTTGCCCAATGCAGTCCCATGATATTTCCTGTGATACAGTCTTGGTCTGTTCCCCAGTGTCACTTCATTTTAAGACTTTCCTACAGACATATTCGCCATCCCAGATGATTCCAGGCACTACGTTCTTCACATCAAGTGGTTTTTCCGGCACTTCACTTAGCCACTTAATTTAGTTAAAAGAGCTTAGTAATTTAGCTGTGCTTAAGATATCCAGCATTTCTCAATCCTGGGCATAAGATAAGCATCTGGCATTGTGACAGCATTTGTTTTCTATAATCAACACAAAACCTTAGTGTGGTCTGTCTTTGGGACCAAGACTACTGGTGAAACTGTCAAACTCTTTAATGACTTCCAGGTCCAGCATGCCTTGTGATTCCGTGAAAATTTTCCCTTAAATCTTGAGAGTGGCACAGGAAGGCTTGCTGTGATCGTCCAGTAAGAATCTTATGAATCAGCAAGTGAGTCTTCCCTGGCTTGCTACATACATTTGTCTGTGTGTTTGCAGCACTGATATCTCCTGGTAGTAGTGTAGTTTGTCTGTAGATCTCCCAAAGCAGTCACTCTAACAGAGGATGAATCTGAGGCAAAAGCCCTTTTTACTTTTTTTAACATAATGGGCTTCCTTAAAGAGATCTTATCTGAGCCTGGCTGAAATTTCATGTCTCAGCTGCTCAGTGATTTCTGAAAGTTATGTCGGATAACTGACAATCACCCTATAATCCTGTCATTTCAAATGCTATCAAGAAAGAAATGTGAACAAGAACATACCTTACAATAACTTAAATGAACTGCTGCGGTGAGTTTTTCATTTATTTGAGGCCTAGACATACAAGTTTGACACCTAGTTGGGTACAGCCTGTCAACCCACCACAAGATGGAGATTACAGGTAGAGTTGTAATTACTAGGGATGGTGCAAATAGAACTTCTTAAGATGTTAGAAAGATTGCAGGATCCCATCCTGGAAGGAGGTGGGTACCTTCAGACTGACATCATATAATTCTTCAAAAAAACCAAGAAAACTGGAGTTGTTGTCGACAAAAGAGTGAAATGCAGGAAGGATCATTAAAAATACACAAATTTCACCCAGAACTCCTTTCTTTTCTGCAACAATCTCTGATTAACTTGTTGTGTTTCTTGTGGTTTCAACAAATCAAAGCAAGAGCACAACTGCCGTCCCATCATAAGGAAAGCTGGGGATGCCTTAGTCATGGCCTGTGGAGTGTTTCTATAGGATAACAAGAGGCTGTCCAGACATTTCTGAAGGGGTGAGCATCTTCTTGGTGATTTTAAGCTTGCTTCATAGTCTGTACGAATCTTTCAACAAGTCCATTGGTGAATGGGTGATATAGTGCTGACCTGATGTGATGTAGCCCATGGCCTTCATAAAACTTTCAAACTCCTGGAAAGTGAATTGTGGTCCATTGTTGCTCACCAGCTGCTCTGGGAGACCATAACGACTAAAGAAGCCACGTAGGTTTTGGATAGTGTTTTCTGTAGTAGTGGACTTCCAGCCATTTGGAATGGACATTAACAGCAATTAAAAACATACATCCTTCTAAAGGGCTAGCCCAATCAACGTGAATGTGTTGCCATGGCCTTTCTGGCCAGTCCCACAGGTGGAGAGGCGCTAACTGAGGTGTGTTACAGACACTCTGGCATGAGGTGCAAGCTCTAGCCCTCTCTTCGATGGCCCTGTCCAAGCCCAGCCACCAAAAATAGCTTTGCACGATTTGTTTCATGTGCTCCATGCCACAGTGACTGGACTGGAACAGTTCCAACAAATGTGTTCTTCATAAAGGTGGAATAATGATACGCATGCCCCACAACAAACACTCAGACTGGGTTGATAACTCCATCCACCTAGACATATAGGGGTGGAGGTCAGGTGTGACCTGGGAGTCCATAACTCGAGACAATACTGGGTCAACGTGTGTTGCTCTTCTTACTTGAGTAGCCATGATAGGTGTGTTTTCCACCTGATCAAAGTAAACATTCTTTCCTGGTCCAAATCTTGATGGGCTACCGGTAATGATAGTCTTGAAAGACCATCTGCATTGAAATACAGAGGATTTCCTGTACTTGATCTTGTATGCATATCCAGAAAGTATCAATGCCCATCGTTGCATACGACTAGCAGCCAAAGGTGGAAAGTCTGTGTGTGGTCCCAAAATCAATATTAGGGGTTGATGGTCAGTGAGGAGGATGAATTTCTTTCTATATAGGTATTGGTGGAATTTCCGGACACCAAAAACAATTCCCATTGCCTCACATTCAATTTGGGCATAATTAGTTTCTGCTTTGGTCAAAGTGCATGAAGCAAAGGTGATGGGCCTTTCTTCTCCTGAAGGCATAATGTGGGACAGCATAGCCCCAACTCCATAAGGGGAGGAGTCGCAGGATATCTGAAGGTATAAGGATGGATCAAAGTGTGTCAGAACCCTTGAGTTAGTCAATGCTAGTTTAGCCTTGTTGAACTCAACATCACAGGCTTCAGTCCAGTTCCAGTTCCTGTTTGACCCAAGGGGCTCATGTAAGGGTTTCAGAAGCATTGCTAACTGTGGAATAAACTTGCCTTAATAGTTCAGTAACCCTAAAAAAGACCAAAATTGACTCATGTTCTGAGGTGGTGGCACATCCATGATTGCCTTCATCTTGGTTGGAGACTTATGAAGGCCAGCAGCAACAGTTATATGTCCCAAATATTCAACAGGGGGACTGAAAAAATTTACATTTGTCTCAGTGAATGTGTAGGCTGTATCCCTCCAATCTTTGTAGGGTAGCTCTTAAGTTCGCAAGATGCTCCTCTTCATTCTTGCCGGTGACCAGGATGTCATCAAGATAGCACTGTACTACCGATAAGCCGCTCAAGATCTGGTCCATGGCCCTCTGGAACAAAGCTGGGGCCAAAGTAATCCCAAAAGGCAAGCAACAGTATCTGTACAGCCCCTTATGTGTTACAATAGTTAATAACTCTTGAGATTCTTCTTTGATATGCATCTGTAAATATGCTTGCCTCAAATCAATCTTGCTAAATTTTTGTCCTCCAGCCAAATCCATGAAGAGGTCCTCGATGTGGGGAAGGTGTAGTATTCTGCATGAAACACTGGGTTAACGGTGACCTTAAAATCTCCACAAATCCAAATGGAGCTATCTTTCTTCACTATTGGGACAATTGGTGTCACCCACTGACTGTGAGTAACTGGCACTAAGGCTCCCTCCTTGACAATTCACTCCAAATCTGCTTCAACCTCAGACTTGATGGAAAATGGCACTGGTCTGGCCTTCAAACATTTTGGTTGGCAGTCAGGTTTAATATTTAACTTCACAGTGATTCCCTTTACTCTACCTAAGTCCTCTCCAAAAAAATATTTTGCAAGTATTGTTGGCAGGTTTATTTCTTCTTCAGTCAATTGATGCACTTCTGCCCAATTGAGTTGGATCTTCCTAATCCAAGACCTTCCCATTAAAGCTGGGTAATTGCCTTTCACCACAAACAGGAGTAGACTTGTTGCCTGTCCATTGAGCTCTATCTTCACCTCACAGGGGTACAGTCTCTCCTGTGTATGTTGTCAAAGCAACTCTCTTCGGTTTAAGTGGCAGATGTCTAAAGTCCTTCTCATATACAATGCTGGAAACTAATGAAACAGCTGCACCAGTGTCCAGTTCCATGCGTACAGGTTTGCCATCCACCAGCAGTGTCACCCAGAATTTGCGTGGGCCAGCTGTTATAGACAAAACCTGAAGTGACTCTTCCTCTTCAGAATGGGTGTTGCCATGATCACCTTCCGCCTGTTCTCCTGCATGTAGAATTTCCCTCTTGTTCCATTGGACTGCCTGCTCATTGTTCTCCGGTCTGCCTTTTTTGCGTGGCTAATCCTCTTTTGTTTGCAGGAACATTCGATGTGTCATTTCTTGCCACATCATTGACACAGTAGTTCCTTACACCAGCACTCTAATGCATGATGACCCGTTTTTCCACACCAGTGACATTCCCGCCTTCCCAGGGGCCACGTGGTATGGTCATTGGATACCTTGTGCATCCCTGCATTCGTCCTGCTTAGTTACATCTCCTGCGTGGCCCGTTCCATAGAGACTGCAATATCGATGGCTTTCTGCAAGGTAAGTTGAGCTTTGGTTAGCAGGAGTTTCATTGTTGATTCACAGTGCAGGCCACACACTAGCCTGTCACGTAGCATTTCATCCAACATGTTTTTGAAATCGCAGTGTTCTGCCAGCTCCCTTAGAGCTGCTATGAACTGTGCAATAGATTCACCTTCACCTTGATTCCTGTGATAGAACCGGTATCTCTCTGCTATTATCAATGGTTTGGGTGGGAAATGTGCTCCTAGAACTTCCACAAGATCATCATACAATTTTGCCTCAGGTTTCTCCTGATAAAGCAAATTACATAACAAATTATAGGCCTAAGCACTTATAATGGTCAAGAAAACAGGTACCTTCTTTTCATTGCATATATCATTTATTATCACAAAGTTTTGAAAGCGTGCTATGTAGAGTTTCACAGTGGAGGTAGTAGAATCAAAGGTTTCCAGACAAGCTGTGAGTGAAGCCATGGTTGAACTAGTGAGTGGAACTATGGTTCCGTCATGCACTTGTTTATCTCCCGTGGAGCTATGGTTCCCTCTTGTGATTGTTTATTTCCTATCCCTTGGCTTCACCAAACAATAGATCAGATTTCAACTCCAGTCATCCCCCTCGAGGCACATAGCATAGGTATGCAAATAGTGGGAAAAAATCATTCCTACATAGCTCAGGATATCCTGGGTTCACAAGATGTTATCTCATCATCCCACCTTTGTTGCCAGTGTCATGTATTAAGATTAGATAATGATCAATAGACATAGCAGGCTTCAGAGTTCCCTTATTGAGCTTTATTCAGCATGTCTGGCAAGGACTGACAGCAGACACACAGGTTTACCTGAGCCCTTAACAACCCTCCCATTTATATTATGGCAACCCCTAATGGCCCCAGTAACCTGAGACACCACAGTGAAAATAGAGCTTCATAAAATGTTAGAAGGATTGCAGGATCCTGGCTTGGAAGGAGGTGGGTATCTTCAGACCAACATCATATAATTCTTCAAAGAACCCAAGAAAACTGGCGATGCTATTGACAAAAGAGTGAAATGCAGGAAGGATCATTAAAAATACACAAACTTTACCCAGAGATCCTTTCTTTTCTGCAACAGTCTCTGATTAACTGGAATGGTTGACTCTTCCTGAAAGATACTTTCCTTGATGAGGTCCCCAAACAAAATGAGAAATCTTTCAGGGGGATTATCTATCATCAGCACTGTCTGTGGTAGTGATTCTGCAATGATATGGCTGCTCCATAGGAAGTTCAGATCATATAAGCAAAAAGCAATAGTCAGTTAACCATTTGTTATGCATGGATGACCTGAAACCCTACGGAAGGTCACAGAAAGAGACACAGAGATTGATAAAGACATGTCAAAAATTTTGGTGAAGCTATTGAGATATCGGTTGCCTCAATGTGTGTTGGCATTTGTGAAGTGGCACAAACTGGTACATTCTGATGGCAATACGAGAACTGCATTTGACCCAGAATCACAGCCAGAGGAAATGATCAGCATAACCCCTTGACTAAGTGTCATATCAGAGGTACAAGAGTCTCTACTGAAAATAGCAGAGGTTGGAGAAGGAGAAATGGAGAGATCTCTGAGAGGTTGATTCTGATAGAACAATTAGTTTCTTCAGCCTATTCTGGCTTCTGAATGTTTGTTGACATAGCCAGGGAACCCATTTTAAGTCTGGCATGGAAGGAACAATCTCAGGAGATATCAGTGCAGAAATTTTATTCTGAGGAGCCCTAACTATAGCAAGATGCAGTGTTCATGTTTGAATGACAACTATTCTTAGTCATCCAACATGCCCTGTACCTATATTCCTCTTCCACATTGATGGAAAAATGAGGAGAACAACCAAAGATGAATTAAGGAAGCAGCTGAAATCTCCATTTAAAAGAATCTATGTGCTAAGAACATGTAACAAAAAAACAATAGTGTATAAAGTCCCTGCTACAAATGATGACCCGCGGGCTTCCTTCTGGCCGGGACCGCTCGGGTTCTGGGCAGAAAGGAGCTTCAGGGCTCCCTTCGGCCAGGACCTGAGTGGTACCTGGGAGAAGGGAGCTGGGACGAGCCACTAACAGCTTGTCCTGGGGAGAGCCAGTCCCCCGCGGGACTGGCTCTCTCCAGGACAAGCAGCTAGTGGCTTCCTGGGGAGAAGGGAGCAGGGGCTCCCTTTTTCCCCTGGCCTAAGTCGACTTACCTTGTAATTCGACTTAGGGTGTCCACACTGGCTTACGTCGACTTAAGAAGTCAATTTAAGCCTTAAGTCGACAAAACTAGGTCTTATTAAGTCAACTTAAGTTTTCCTTTAGTCGACTTAAGGAGCAGCTTAAGTCGACTTAAGGAAACTCCAGTGTTGATGCAGAGTAAATTAAGTCAACTTAAGCCTGCTTAAGTCAACTTAATTTGCTAGTGTAGACGCACCCCAAGGGATTTGAAATTAGATGGAAAAAGAGAAAATGGTCATCAAAGACTCCAAAAGCAACAGTGGGAATGTAGGAGTGACTAAAAAGAAGACAACCTTTGTCAGATGGATCCTCATAAGACATATCTGTAGTAATAACGGAAGATATTGTGACGGTCTAGCTAAGTAGATGGTAGAAGTCGTATTTTAGATCTGATATTTAAACAACCCAGCATGTATATGATGATTCCCAGATACTGCCTAATTGATGTAAAGATGATACTGTCAGCCTTGAAATGTGTCCTCCCCCCTTATCAATGGGGATTGGAATGTCTTTCCTCCCACACTGATGGGAACCAAGGCCGTTATTCTTTCTTGCAGAAAAACAAGGTAATAATTCTAATGACGCTGGGGTCACGCTAATGTAGTAAGTAGGTGGGAAAAAATTAGTTGTATATGTTAGTGTGTAAAAAGTGTATATAAGCTGATGCTTAAACCCCTCCTCTTTGGAACTTCGATGGGACAGCTGCTGAGCTGATCACCTTGGATCATTGCTCTCTAAGTTTTTCGCCTGCAGTCGCCTTGCTTGGAGTTCCCATCTGCAAAAGGGGCGTAAGCATTGATTTCTTTCCTATTCCCCTCTCCCACTTGTTTGTACCCTAATAAAAGTACTCTGCTTTTACACTTTACATTGCCTCCTTTAGAGTTCATATTTCAATTACAACTGTTCTTAGTCATCTAATGGGACCTGTGCCTATGTCCCTCTTCCATGCTGATGAAGAAAAGAGGAGAACAGAGAGGATGAATTAAGGCAACAGTTGGAAACTCTGTCTGAAAGAATCCATAAGCTACGAGCATGTAAGAAAGAAACCACAGTGTATAATGTCTCTTCTACAAATGATGGCTGGAGACAAATTTCACACATTCAGTGAGGCAATCCTAAAAAGATATGACAAAGCTAATTCTTTAATCAAAATACTTAACGTATATGGTAAGAGAAAATCTATGAAAACAGTAGAGAGACAACATCATGTTAGAAGAACAAGGCAAGTTGTCTGGGAGGTAGATTGAGTCAAACATTACCCTTTATTACCTGTTTGTTCCACCTCTACTTTGCAAGTGAGCAAGGAGGAGGGATCATTACAAACCTTGTGTGTTTAAATATATGAAAAAGCTTACATTTTCAGCAACTCCCCAGAGACCCATATTTGGTTACATTGACACCTGAATGATTAAAATTAATAACTATATGATGAATATAATTATCCCCACCCCTCTTTACTGTTTACAGGATTGCATATATTGCACAGATGCCTTACCTTCAAACTCATTATTTTCTACAACAGAAATTATTTCACAGTCCTTAACAAGCAGGGAGAAGATTCCAAAGGGGTAGCCGTGTTAGTCTATTGTAGAAAGACAACAGAGTCCTGTGGCACTTTTAAAGACTAACAGATTTATTTATCGCATGAGCTTTTGTGGGAGAAAATCCCACTTCGTCAGATGCTTTGAAGATAGGAAAGTTACAGAGTGGGAGGAAATTAAATGCAGGGGAGTGTATGACATAGCATCTGGTCTATTACAGCCTGACCAGATGCTACAGGACTTTGCAGGGAAGTGTGCGCTCTGGGCTTAGCAGAGTCCGTCAGTAGCCAAACAGCCTAGATTAAGGTGAGGTGAAATGGGACTCTCTGTTTTAGGGAACGTCTCTCTCTCTCTCTCTCTCTCTCTCTCTCTCTCTCTCTCTCTCTCTTTGTTTTGGTTTTTTTTTCTGTTATTGTTTGAAATTCTAAGAAATAAAGAGCAGAGGCATTTCTAGCTTCAAAAAACTTTTGGGGCCAGGCCTCCTACACCGGCCACTCCCCTTGCAACGCCAGCCCCATCCCTGCCCTGATCCAGCCCCTGGGCAGATTCCCAGCCCAAGTCGGAGTCGGGACCGTCTACTATCATCACAGGTGCCCCAACTTCGTATCCCTGTCCGGGGTTGGGATCAGATCCTGCTGTTGCCAGTAGCCTGGCCCTCGGTCTTCAGCCAGTGCCAGATCAGGCTCCTGCTCCTGCATCGGCCCAGCCCCTGATCCCCAGATGAGACGAGGGAGGCTTCAGACTCCTGCTGCTGTGATGGCTTGGCCATGGATCCCTGGCAGGCATCAGGGCTGGATCCTGCTGCCGCTGGTGTCTCAAACCCAAATCCCCAGCCAGGATCATGGGTGGGGCTGGATCCTGCTGTCACAAGCGGCCCAGCCCTGAGTCCTCGGCCAGGGTTGGGGCTGGCTGTGGGGAAAGCTCAGGGCAATCACAGGCTCTGTGAGCCTGCGCTGCCCACTGTACTCAGGACACTTGCACTGGGAATTGGGGCTCATAGCCCTGTGTCCCTCTGTACCTCTCAATCCCCCTGCGGTTTGCATCCCCCGTGTCCAGCACCAGCAATGCCCATTATAAAGAGTAGTTCACTTTGTATCTAACTTCATTGTTTTCACGGTGTGAAGATAACTGAAAAAGAAGGGAAATAAGGTGGCCTCATAAGCTGATGTATCCACCTCTTGTGCGAACACTGGGCAGGGAAGCTTCTGGGGTCCCTGTTTGGTCTCTGTGGAGAAAGTGGTAGGTAAGAAAACCAACACCCTTCATCTACAGAGCAGTGAAGAAAACTGAGGACCGTAGCTGGGAGATTAAAGGGTCAGGTCTCTTCCAGTTCCTCACTGTATTCTGGGTGTCAAAACTCCACCCCAAGGGATTGTGGGACCCTCCCATCAACTTTTTTTTTCCCATTTGGTTGCTTTCAAATGGCTGGAAAAGGATGACAGAGAACACTGATGACCTGGAAAACAATTTTGAAGGAGGTTGTGGACCTTCACAATGGTTCACATTTTGTCACTTCTGGGCCCTGGTTAGAATGAAGCCTGCAGAAAATTCTGAGGTGGCCAAGTTCTCTTCTGAACCCTTACAAATGCTATTACATATTTTGATTTCAGTTTTAAATAATCACTTTTGGTTCTCTCCTCCCTGAAAACTGGTTTTCATATGATTGATGCATCAACATTTTATAGCTTGCGAACAGGGACTGCAAACAGGGGAGTTTGCGAGGGAAGGAG
>ML685830.1:0-34105 GCA_007922175.1 Pelusios castaneus
TTCATCCTGAGACTGTATCATGGTGGTAGAATCATTGACCAAGCATAGGGATGCAGAACTCTTCTGGGTTAACAGTGCATTTACACAAGTTTCAGGGTCATGGATTCCATTTACTTCTAATGAATCAATTAGTCGGGATTTGGACTTGCTTTAGGGTGGTTAACTGTAGGCTCAGTGTTCTTTCCATCCTTGCAGGACTGCTTAGGTTAAACACGTTTTACCAGCCACCTTATTTACTGGCAGAAACACTGCAAGAAGTCCAGTTTTGGATCAAAGTGACGGAATAGCTCTGAGTGCATGTCAGAAATTATCTCATTCCCTCTTCAGCTAATTTCTCAAATTAAGCTTTAGGCCAAACTTCATAACACCTATGACGTCCATGATCAACTTTAGAAAGTCCTCCAGTTTTGCTACCTGGAATGTACAAACCTTAGTCAGAGCTGGAAAGATACAACATTGGAATTGCTGGAACAACAGAGGAGAGATTTGTGAATAAGGGTCAAAATTTTGCAGAGGATACAAATCTACTGTATTCTGGAGGAATTAGGCACTAATTGAGTGGCACTGGTTATTCAACCACCTTTTTTATGAGTCACATGATGTGGCACCCTCTCTCTGATTGACTGTTATATGCCAAGTTACAGTTCCCCACGGGCAGTAGTCCATCATCGTAGCTGATGCTCCCACTCAGGAAGATATAGATACTAATAATCTCTTCTACCGCATGGTGGACTTACTATACTAGGAGATGTGAACACACAGCAAGGTGTCCCACAAATAGCTTTGAAACTATTTCTGAACTATTTTATTCTGGAACAATAAATGCCAACTCAGATTATTCTCCTTTTGTACTTCTTACAACATTACCATCTCTGATGGTTGGTTAAGGCACTTGGATATCTATCAAGAAACCTGGATATCCAACAATGGCCAGACAAGGAAGGAGCTGGACCATATATTGGTTCAGAACAATAGCATAGCAGGGGCAGACCAGGTCTACAGTGGTGCCTGAGCCCAAATAAATACTGCCCCATATCTCCTTGTTGCTAAAATGGCAATTACTACCCAATTTCAAATGTTTTAGCAATAAAAGGCAAATCAAAATTTTCACCTATCAAATGATAAAAATTAGAATATGATCTAAACTCTGCTCATCTCTACCAAAGCTCTGTAAATGGAAGACAATTCTCCTTTCACAGGAAAAAAAAAGATAGCAGCATGCCAAACAGTGCTTTGAGCAAATTCATTAGATGTGCTTTCAAAACCGCAAAGAAATGCCTCCCTGTGAGATTCTGTATAAAGTATTGACTGTATTTTTTTTTCCATTAAGCCAACCATCCAAAAATAATATAGCTCCATTGTTTTTGCTTTCAACATTATGGGCTCAGTTTTCAAAGAAACCAAACAGAGTTGTTTGCAAATATGTACATAAAATTGTCTTTTGTGCACGTTTACTGTAGTAGTACCTGCAAAATAGGTAGTTCATGCAAATAGCTAATTAGACATCATTCTAAGGTGAAAAACTGTGGCTGTAATTGTGCAAACAGTTGCATACATAGACTTTTGTGCTCCACCTTGGGTTCCTGGCACTGTTCTGATTACTGCAAGCAAAAAGTACAATTATTCAATAATCCAGTTGCTATCAAACATTTAACTATAAGCAGTTTTTAAATCTGTAAGATTTAGTTCTCCAAAAAAAATTCTGTTTAACTTACACCACCAATTTTGGGCATTTGTATTTATATATGTCAGTAGAGAATTTTCATTTTCCTGATTTTTATTGATGCTCTTTGTTAATGAGCTGCAGTCTAGAATGCTGCAGAATCTTGAGTGCCATCTGCTGGTATAAAAAACAAACAAAGTCCTGTGGCACTTTCAAAGACTAAACAGATTTATTTATCGCATGAGCTTTCGTGGGAGAAAATCCCACTTCATCAGACGCTTTGAAGATGGGAAATTTACAGAATGGGAGGAAATTAAATGCAGGGAAGTGTAGGACATAGGATCAGGTCAGGCTGTAAGAGCAAATCAAAATAGATGTTAGGAAACAAACACTGGGGAACAGCACATAGAGGAAGGTGCTGTTCCCCAGTGTTTGATGCCTAACATCTATTTTGATTTGTTGTCCTCTTGACCTCTACCCAGGTTTCTTATTTCCACCTTTCATTGCCTTCTTCACCCAGGCAGATATATTTCTTTGGAGAGCCCTATCAAAATAACTTTTCCCCATATATGAAGTCCAGGTCAGATTAGATAAAATAATAGAATCTGGGGTGGGGGTGGGGTTGTTTGTTTTGTTTTTAGAGTTATGATAGGGATAAATATTATAAAATGTCCTGTTTCAGTTTCTTTCCCCCTTATCTACAATTCTCCAACCTTGAAATATACAACTGCCTTATCACTACATGGCTCACTAGCAGGTATACAGGACCAGCTATTGGGCCCAGTTCTTTCCTCAGACATCTGCTCAGAAAAGACATATTAGAGAGTAGGCTTCCTGGGGACTTAGAGTGTTCTGATTCTGTGGGCCACTATGCACCAACTCCAGCCTGATGTAAATTAGTAAAGGGCAATTGTGCTTTTACTAATACCCATCTACTGGAATTTCTGGAGTATGTGAGCAGTAATACAAGAACCTAGATGGAGGAGTCATGTTTTCAGACACACTTTATTCTCTCTCATTTACTTCAGACAAAAGGGAACCAACCATTTTCTCAATATGAGGCACTATGTAATGTCCATGTGGTACCTTTCATAGTGATAGCGACATTACCAGGTCATTCAGGCAAAAATGTCAATGGGACAGTCTTCTTATCCTCCTGTCCCAAACGGGCTTACTTGTGCTACTCAATTGGCACAGAATAGCTGGGATCTGATGAGTTTCATCTGTTGGTGGATAGAAAGAAAGGAGCCAGGTCTACTAGCTGTAAGTCTAAGCCAGTTCCTCTGCTCATCACATTATTGGGGGAAGTCAGGGGCAGCACACAGCTAGTTTTGGTCCCCATGGGTCCTATTACAAAAGATGGTGTGAGTACAGTGATACCTGATCCCAATGCTCTGCCAGAGCCCAGGGGCCTCTACCCCTCCCAAACACAACTTAAACAGTAAACTCAAATTATTTATAAAGTAGGCTCAAACCTGTGAACCTCTCAACTGGCTTCTGTTAACCAGGGCCTCACCAAATGGAAGACTGAGTCAAATTCAAGTGAACCATAAATATTTATTAGCGCTGAACCAGGAAGTCAATGAGCCTGAAGCTCTGAAGCCAAGGGAATAAAATGCAGTGGTTGGGTAACACAATGATTCGAAAGGTTTATCAGACAAGAGGCAGGTTGGGATGATTCAGGACTGAAGGGCATCAGGATGATAAAGCTGAGAACTATGACAGAACTCTGGGGTCAGGATCTAGACCAATGGGCACAAGAATGAAGGGATCGATGAAGGAACATGAATGCTGGAAGCCACAGCCAGGTCACATGACCATGAACAATGAAACAATCAGGGTTTGACTCAGTCATGACAGGATCAGGAACCACACTGCTAAGTACAGCAGCTGAGAAGGTCTCAGGAAGAGGAGAAGCAAAGATTGACTGGGGGCTGCCATCCTGGCAGACAGCAACCGTGGAAAAGTTCTCAGATCTTAAATATAACGTCCACCAATTTCCATTCTTCTTTTTCCCCCACCCTTTGCACACAACACACCAACGGTGTGCACACATCTCCTAATTTGCTGCATTTGGCACCTAGACTTTACACATAGCACTAAAGGAATTTAACTGCTGTATGTTAGGCCTACCAAATCTATAGGCCAGGAACACAAATGCCAATCCTAAATTAATGGCCCATGAGAGCCTATGCAGGAGGGGAAATCTCAGAGTTCAGGTAACAGTCCACACCCCCAATCCTTCTACGCTGAGATCACTGAAGGACAGACTCAGGCCCTCCATATGTCTTAATAAGCAGTAGTGGTATAAGGACAGATGTATTTGGAAGTAGGAGAATTATAAAATAAAGGGGAAAATGAACTGAAAGGGGAACTTTAAATGAAGGTGCCAAAACTGTAAGCAGGTTAAGACAGTATTGTGCTATCATGGTTTGAGCTACAAGGGTTTTAGAGCAAATTAACCACTGTGCTAATTGTGACATTTCATATAAACTCAAGGTGCTAGCAGCTTGTACAAGCTACACAATGCTCCTTTGCTGTTTTGTTCTACAAGTATACCGGTCATTCACTTTCCACTGCACTGCTCCATGTTCTTCAATACAAACAAGTAGCAATGCTTTTTATAAAAAGTACTTGTTTTCAAAAGATGTTAGTGCTTGTACTTTGTCTTCCAAACTATGTGTCTAATGGGCTTTAAATATTCTCAGTTCTTCACAAGTAAGCCACAGCATTACCCCTTTATTTTCTTTTCAAAGCTTCAGAATAGCTATGAGTCATTGGTTTCTTCACCTCTAAGGCACAGAGTCCAGGAAAGTGGGTGACTGTGCTGTATTTTTGGCTCATCACACGCACTTTGCTCCTATTAAAGGAAAGCATTTTAAGAAATTCCCAGAATTTAGGTGACTAAATATATAATAGAATGTTATTAAAAACGACTGGTGGACATAAATTAGGGTGCGTCTACACTGGCGCCTTAGTTTGACCTAAGGGCTATGTCTACACTTGTAAGTTAGTTCGAATTAAGGAAGCTTAATTCGAACTAACTTAAGCCTTGGCCACACTAGGCTTTCATTAGTTCGAATTAAGGGCTTCCTTAATTTGAACTAATAAATTCGATTATACCTTTTGAAGTAACCCTTAATTCGAATTAAGTCAATGTGGCCATATTAGTTCGAACTAACTGCTTAGTTCAAACTAACCGGCACATTGAGCTTAATGCAACTGACTAATTCAAACTAAGCAAGTGCCATGCATGGCACTTGCTTAGTTTGAACTAAAATTCCAGTGGGGCCATGCTAGTTTGAATTAAGTTAATGGGAACTAACAAAAGTTAGTTCAAATTAATTAATTCAAACTAACTTTGGTAAGTGTAGACATAGCCAAGGACACTTAAGTCGACCTAAAGAACTCTGCGGCCACATTGGGCGCTTGTTAAGTTGACTTAAGAGCTTCCTTCAGTCGACTTAACACCTCTGAAGGTCAACTTAAGGCTTAAGTCAATTTAAGTGGACTTAAAGCCAGTGTAGATGGGTATGTCTACACTACAGGCTCTGTTAAGTCAACTTAACAAGGTCAACTTTAAGTTGACCTTGTTAAGTTGACTTAACAAGTGTAGACATAGCCCTAGAGGCTTAATAAAAATCATATATATCAGGGACTCCACTGAAATGGATTTTTGATTTTGCAATTTTTCCCAACTCTTAAATTATGTCATTTGGTTTGTATGTCAGCTGCCTCCCCATAAAGAGAAAAAAAGAACATATTAAAATAATTGATATTAAAAAAAGACCTGCCACTCTACTTGCATTAAAGGCCAGCATTGGGCCTACTGCAGGGTCTGTCAGTTTTCTAGCATGACCTCAGCCATTTGGTCTGATCACTCAGCAATATATGCGGAGCAACAAGTGCTTAAAAGTACACAATGGTTTTAGTCAGTGTTTTTTTTCTGTAAAAAAAATAAAAAAAAAAAGATGCCAGTACTCAGCCAGGTACCCATGACTGCATCACTGTGAAAAAACGGTGCTGGTACTCAGTACCCCTGAGTACCATCACAAAAAAAAAAAAAAAAAAAAAAAAAAAAAAAAAAAAAAAAAAAAAAAAGTGCCAGTACTTAGTACCCCCAATCACAAAAAAAAGCCCTAGTTTTAGTAGTTTGGAAACAGACAGAGGGAGGGATGCTAGGAAATTGTGCTGTGAGCCTGAGTGACAAAGTTACAACGATACTGTATGTATTCTGACTACACTGGAGATGGAAACGATCACGTTTTCCAGTAGCTTAGCCTCACTGAGAAACATCACAGCATAATACGTGTTTAGCTTTCCTCCCTCATGTTGCTTTAGATTTGAGTTTGGCTTGGTCATTGGAATCTTAGCTATAGAACATCCAAAAGAGAAGAGAGACGGATGAACAGATGGACAGAGAGCAGTGACCTGGAGTTGCAGCAATAGAATTTTTCCAATCACAACTTGGTGCAATTGAGAAATTTGGAAAGGCAT
The DNA here is from genome assembly GCA_007922175.1 of Pelusios castaneus. Taxonomy (NCBI): domain Eukaryota; kingdom Metazoa; phylum Chordata; order Testudines; family Pelomedusidae; genus Pelusios; species Pelusios castaneus. Next base: position 6,161 of record ML685830.1, read on the forward strand.
TGTTCTAAAGAGCTAGTATACAGTTTGAGCAGCCTGTGTGGACTCACTACCTTTGAAGGGTTTCTGTGCTATCAGATTTTTATAGCACTACTGTCTTGCAACTAATGTGAGATACAAGAGCAGGAGATTCTTCTAGAAAAATTTGCTTGTAGAAAAAAAAAATAAGGCTTTTAAATTTCATCCCTGAGACTGAACAGTTTATAAGAAGTTTGCATATTTAACATACCTCAGGTTGTTCTCCTTTTAATTCCCTCCCTGGCTTGGAAGCAAATACATAACTGATGATCCCAGCTGCGTTCAAAAGGTTCCCATTCCCTCACATAGCCGTGACATTGTGAATTATTTACAGTAAGACAATGCAGAGTGCACAACTTCCCTATTAAAAGCTCAGTTTGAGAGAGACTAGTCAAACCCAATTTACAGATTTGGCAATGTAAAAACAAGATCAATAGCCCAAAAGCTGCCTGCTGCCACAGCAGCTGACCACTATTTCCTTAGTATGCTAGAAACAGTCTATATATTCACATTGCTAATGAGGAACATTATGCTTAAGATGGGTTGACCTCCCTGAAATGTAGATTTTATTTCAGCTGGTCTTATGGGAAAGCTGCCAAATGCATAGTGGGAAACTATCAAACAGCTATAGGATCCTCTGTGAACATCTTGTCCTTTGGCTGTGAAAATGCAGAAGTCCTGCACTTTGCAACACTCATTCTGAGAGACTGATTTGGATTTTAATTCTACAAAGAAAACCAGAGAGAACCTTCTTAGGTTATGTGTAATTCATGTGCATGTGGACATTGTAGGAATTACCAGAATATGAATAAAATGTTCACCACCCCAATCAATGTGCTCAGACCCACCATAGTAAGGACACCTGCCTGAGAAGTGAGGGAAGGCTTCATTTCTTTAAAAAGAGGTCACCTTAACTTTACCCAGAAATGAAATGCAAGCAATGTACTCTTTAATTTTAGTGGCATACCAACGTATTTCAGATTGAACTACTTCATTGAGCCAGATTCTGAAAACACTACTCTGGTCAAATTCCCATTAAATTTTATTCCACTGAATAAGAAAGCTCAGTAAAGACTTAATAAAAGCTTGATAAAGATTCCTAGATAATTACTTGTTTATTCCAATCAACATGGCATCAGAACATCTCAAAACATCAATGATTTTATCTCTAGCATTTCTGCAAGGTAGAGAAGTATTAAATAAGTAACGATTTATTGTAAATCTTTTTCAGGTAGGGAAATAAGTGAGATTAAGGTCCCTAGGAACCTGAGGGCTTGTCCTCAATATGGTGCTAAATCTGCACTGCTATCGATGCAGCAACTTTGATTAAGTGGGTCTAATGAAGACTCACTTAGTCAACGGGAGAATGCTCTTCCATGGACTCTGGTACTCCACTGGAATGACAAACATAAGTTATGTTGATGAGAGTATCTGCTGTTGATATAGTGTAGTGAAGACTGTGGCAAGTCAATATAAGGTACAACGTAATTTACATTACTTATGTAACGTAACTAGTATACTTAACACCAAAAATGGTTCCTAACTTGAAGCACTTAAAGTAGTCTCATTTTGTTGAATAAGAGCCTGAATGTCTTACCCTAGATCACAGACAAAAATCTGGGTGAAAGCTGGGAATGGACCAGAGGCCTGCTGACTCTGGTTAAAATGCCTTAGCTATGAAATCATACTTTCCTAAATATCTATCAAATCCTAAATGATTGGGCAAATTGGTCAGAGCACCCTGGCAAACCCAGAAAAAATGTAAACACTTAAAAAAACCCCCACAACTTTACATTACTTATGGATGATTCAGTGTTTCTTATCACTGCAAGCTTTCTGCTGTGAAAGGCAGTAAGAGAGCATTAGCACAGGTTTGTGTTGATGCTGGCTCTGGGTATGAAATGGCACAACGTGGAAATTAATAATTTGCTCTCTGTGGTCCTGCTGTGCAACTTTAACAGATGGGATAGAGCAGTAATTGATCCAGAGAGTGTGAGGAAACCCTTAGCAGAAAACAGAAAAGATGATCATCTTTCTGGGGTGGAGGAGGGCAAGACAATTCACATAATAGGCTTTTATTAGAGATTTTAATTCTAGTTGTATTTTCTATATTGGAAGTGAGGATGATATACCAGACATCTCTAGAAGACCTACTGGTGGGTATTTTGACTTTTGTTAGAACTGGTGAGAATGCTCATTTTTGAGATGGTGTGCCAGTCCATGAGCCAACTATTACCCATAAATCTTGGGGAAAAAAATCATGCTATGCTATTGGTAAACGACTCATTAAATAGAAATTTCCTAAGTATAGAGCAAGAGAACATAAAACAAAGAACAGAATCAGTTATTTGCTCAATAACAATTTGTTATTTTCTAATATACTTCTATTACAGTAATATCTAGAGTATGAATACAGAGGTGCATTCTGTCACACCATGATCATAATATCTGAGCACCTCACAGTCTTAACATATTTATCCTAACACACTTGAGAAGTAGAGAAGGGATATTATCCCCATTTTACAAAAAGGGAAATTTAGGCACTGAGATTACAAGTAATTTTTTCTAAAGTGCCTAAAGGCCAGATTTCTCAGGGGGTTTTAAGCTCTGCAACACCACATTGATTTAAATGCCTAAGTCAATTTTGAAAGTGAGATTTAGGTACTTTTGAAAATTGTACCCCAAGTGACTTGTCCAAGCTGATACAGGAAGTCCATGGTGAAACTACAACTTGAACATGAGACTTCTAATACACTGGACCATCTCTCCCTTCCAAAATCCCTCTTTTCAAATAGAAGTAATTAGTTATAGCACATAGTGGTCCAGGGGTTAACTAGGAGGCAGAAATCTGAGGTTCTATGCATAGACTGGCCTCTAAACTGACACGTGTCTGGTTGTCACTAAACATGCCCAGTGGTAAAATAGGGGTGCTGTGAGATGTAACTGATTCTAGAGTAATTTGAGACTCAGTTGAAAGCCTATAGATGAGAACAAAGCAGTACTTACCGTTCCATAAACAAGTTAAAACAAGCTTAAATTATAAAAAGCAAACCTCTATATTTTAAAAAGGTATTGATTTGTATGCACTTCTATTTGAAAAAAAAAAAAAAAACCAAACAATTTTATCCCCATATTTAATAGCCCACAATATTTATGGCAACAGCAGAGTCCGAGTTATACAAATGCTGAGTTTAAATAGACCTTAAATGTTGTTTTGTTTTTTGCTACAAGTTGAGGGGATAGAAAAAAAAAAAAAAAATACAGATAGCTGATCTTCAGTGTATGTAGGACCTGATTCAAAGACCATTGATGTCAATGGGGATCTTTTCATTGACTTCAATGAATGTTGAATCAGACCTTCCTTTACCTTTTGGAATAATACTATGTCTTCAGTTAGGATCACATATCCTGTGCACATCTACATTTGTGCAGAAGCACTAGACCACAGAAGTCCATCAGATTGCACATACACACATGCATGTGCTCAGAGGAAGTCACACACACATGCAAATACCTGATTTATCTGCATCCAGTATGACAATCTTGTACTCATTCCTTCAAAAGAACATACAAGGCAAAATATATCTATATATAGCTTTAGTTAGCAAAATTGCACTTATATGGACAAAATGAAAAAGATAACAGCATTTTCATTAAATACATCTAGGGAGAAAAGTCCCTTGACTAACAACCTTCAGCACAGCACAGAATTGGCTGGTCAGTCAGTCAAATTGATTTTAAAAATTGTGTTATTTAACTATGGTATCTACAGTATCATCTATGGAACAATTCTATTCTGCTGGAACACAAGCCGTGACAGTCCCATAGATTATGCATAGTAAATCTGTCTGTAGCTCTGTCCATCAGATATAAATGAGTCTCTCTGTGGAAGAGGACCTTAGGCTTCTCTTTTTGTTTCACTGCACCTAATAATATGAATATGCTTGTGTTTCTGGGAGACCAGATGCCAGCTCAAGATAAAATCCCAGGTCAATTCACTTGTGTATTAGTATTGATCAAAAGGACGATTAACACATAAGAATGTATTTGATGCTTAAACTTGATGAAAAACCTAATGGGATACATGCATTGTTTTTATTTATATGTATCCTATTTTAATGTAATAGCAAATGTATAAATAGAAAAAAGGGAGGAGGTGTTGTCATATTAAAATATTAAAATTTTATATACTTGGACTGAAGTTGAGATGGAAATAGGAGACAGACATGTTGAAAGTCTCTGGGTAAAGATAAAAGGAGTAAAACAAGGGTGATGTCATGGTAGGGATCAACTACAGACCACCTAACCAGGAAGAAGAGGTGGATGAACCTTTTTTTCAAACCACTAACAAAATCATCCAGAGCACAGCACTTGGTGGTGATGGGGGACTTCAACTATCCAGACATCTGTTGGGAAAACAACACAGCAAGGCCATGGGGGATTTTGGAGCTGTCTTCAGGGAAGGCAGCTGCAGAGGCGCCTCAGGCAACCCCCTCCTTCACGCCACTTTGCCACTCCGGGACACTGCCCAGGGCTTGATCCTGCCACCAGCAGCAGCTCCAGGATTCCGGAGAGCCTGCTCCTGCCTCAGCGGGGGGCGCAGAGAGCAGCCAATCACCTCCCCTGGCCTCTTATAAACTCTGCCCTTGAGCAAGGCACAGATTATCCAACGTGTTCTTGGAATGTATTGGAAACATTTTTTTATTGCAGAAGGTGGAGAAAGCTACTAGGGGAGAAGCCATTCTCAATTTTATTTTGACAGAAAGGAACTGGTTGAAAATTTGAAAGTGGAAGGCAGCTTGGGTGAATGATTGAGAAATGGTAGTATTCATGACTAAGGAATATAGAAGAGAGAACACCAAAATGAAGACAATGGATTTCAAGAAGGCAGGCTTTAGCACACTCAGGGAAATGGTAAGAAGGAACCCATGAGAAGCATATTTAAGAGGAGAAGCAACTGAAGACAGTTGGCAGTTTTTCAAAAGAGACATTAAGTGCACAAGAGCAAATTGTTCCACTGTGTAGGAAAGATAGAAAAGCATGGCAAGAAACCACCCCGGCTTAACCAGGAGATTTTCAAAAATCTACAAATAAAAAGAGAGAGTCCTACAAAAAGGGGAAACTAGGTCAAATTACAAAGGATAACTATAAATAAATAGCACAGTTATGTAGGGGAAAAATTAGAAAGGCCAAGGCACAAATTGAGATCAAACTAGCTGAAAACATTCTTCAAATACATTAGAAATAAGAAGACATCTCAATAAAGAGGGAAAAACAATAACAGAAAACATGGAAATGGCAGAGGAACTAAATGATTTCTTTGTTTCAGTTCTCACCAAGAAGGTTGGTGGCGATTGGCCACTGACGTCGTGAAGGGCAGTAAAAATGGGGTAGGACCAGAAGCTAAAATAGGGAAAGAACAAGTTAGAAGTCTCCAAGTCACCAGGGCCTGATATGCACCCTAGAATATTCAAGGAGCTGACTCAGGAGATATGAGTCATTAGCTATTATTTTTGAAGAGTCATGGAAGACTGGAGAGATCCCAGAGGACTGGAAAAGGGCAAATATAGTGCTCATCTATAAAAAGGGAAATAAGGACAACCCAGGGACTTATAGACCAGTCAGTTTAACTTCTGTACTAGGGAAGATAATGGAGCAAAGAATTAAGGAATCAATTTGCAAACATCTAGAAGCGAATAAGGTGTTAAATGACAGCATAGATTTGTGAAGAACAAATCATATCAAACTAATCTGATAGCTTTCTATGACAGGGTAAGAAGCCTTATGGATAGAGGGGAAGCAGCAAATGTGGTATATCTGTACTTTAGTAAAGCTTTTGATACGGTCTCACATCAGCTTCTCATTAACAAACTAAGGAAGTACACCTTAGATGTGTAACTGGTTGAGAGAGTAGTTATCAATGGTTCACAGTAATGCTGGAAAGGCATAACAAGCAGTGCACTGTACGGATCAGTTCTGGGTCTGGTTCTGTTCAATATTTTCATCCGTGATTTAGATAGTGGTATAGAGTGTATACTTATGAAGTCTGCGGATGATACAAAGCGGGGAGGGGTTGCAAGTGCTTTGGAGGACAGGATTCATGATTCAAAATGACTTGAAAAATTGGTGAAATGGATGTGAGGTAAAGGATGAAGTTCAATAAGGACAAATGCAAAGTACTCCACTTAGGAAAGAAAAATCAGTTGCACGCAAACAAAATGGGACATGACTGCCTAGGAAGGAGGACTGTAGAAAGGGATCTGGGCATCATAGTGGACCACAAGCTGAATAGGAGTTAGTCTAACACTGTTGCTAAAAAAGCAAACATCATTCTGGAATGTATTAACAGGAGTATTGCAAGTAAGACACAAGAAGTAATTCTTCCATTCCTCTCTACTCCAGCCTCAACTGCAGTATTGTGTCCAGTTCTGGGCTCCTCATTTCAGGAAAGATGTGGACAAATTGGAGAAAAAGTCAGGGCCGGAGTGTTCAGCTTGTTACCTGCTAGGCAAGGTTTGGGCTGGGTCCTGGGAGAATCTGGAGCAGTTTGCTGGTGTTACAGATTGTTGTTACAGGGAGCTAACAGTCTAACCACCAGCCAAACTCACTGTTGCTGAAGTAGAGCTGTAACTCGGTGGAGCTGTAGCATAGTGGCTCATAGTTCTGGGTATCCCCAGCAACACTTTGCAAGGCCCAGATCCAAAGAGTTTACAATCCATTATTTATAAATTGTGTATGTAGAACCTCTTGAAATTCTAAGACCAAGATATATCATGCAGAACAGACATCATTTTTCCTTTTGTACATTATAGTCGAGAAGACAACTGGGTGGGAGACATGAAGTAACAGGAGGAGAAAGGATGATTTTCTAAAAATAGACTGTTGTAGCTGCTATTGATTTCCTTTGCCCAGCCAAGCTTCCTCCACCATACCTGGGGGTGCGCACACATATAGCAAGCTTCACAGCATGAGGCAAGTCACAGGAGTTTGTTCTGATTGTATGGAGGTTAGTTTTATTCCAGAGTCTGACTAAAGATAACTTGAATGCCAACAACTCTGCAGACAGCAGACATGACTCTGCAATGCCACCCTTTTAGGCAGCTTGTTATTTATTTTTTTAATTTTGTATAAGCATGTAACTGCTGCAGTGCTCTGAAAATCAATAGGGTAAGGACATTAATTAATATTTAATACCGAAAAATGTTTAGAGGTAAGTGTGCCAAATTCATTCCTAAGGTAAATTCATTTGATTCAATAGTTATTCCAGCAATGAATTTGCCCCAGTATATTGATTTTTTGCAGCTTAAAAAAAAAAAAAAAAAACAAAAAACACAAAAAAAACAAAACAGGCCACTTATAAAGCCTCATTGCGAAGAAAAAAAGCAGATCTCTTAAAAAAAAGCTTACAGATTGAAAAAGTGTTATTTGACAGGACAGCATTGTAGTGCAATAAACTTAAAACAAACTCTTTTTTTAGTCAAATATGGCAGTGTAGGGAATGTTTGAAAATAACTGTAAAGTTACCCTTTTTAAAAAATACAAGAAAACTTTGTTACAGGAAGGGTGACTATCAGAAATAATCATATGCACTGTGCACACACACCTCCAGCAGCTTCTTTATATACATTCCAGTGACCTTGGGATTTTTACAAGTGCAGATAAAATTAGTTTCACCACGTTCTTTGTTGCAAGGAACAGACTGCATGTGCATATATTATTCATATAATGAACTTCAGAAAAGCAGAAGTCTGGGTCCCATGATTGAGATGATTAGAACTAGATTGGGGAAAGCATGAAAGGATTATGGAGCAGCGGGAGCCCCTCATGCGTGTTGAAACTAGATTCCCACTACCAGCTTGGTTTTCAAAACATGACAGCTTCCCCTGGAAACAACACGTCCCCCCTGAGATTTTTCTTTTCATGCCAATTTCAGAAGAGTCACTGTGCTTCAAATGATGAAGAATGTTTTTGTGGCTAAAGCATGCAGTAGAGTTCAGGTGATTTGGGTTCACTTCTCACCTCTGGGAGGAGCTTCTTGTGATAGCTTGAACAAAATCACTTAGTCCCTAGCTCAGCAAAGCACTTAACAAACCTACAAGAGGTAAGTCCTGGTTGTGATAGGGCCTCAAAATCTGCCAGCACAGGGCTTCCGTCCTGCAGAGTTGACATACCAACATACCTCAGTCTTGAGATGATCTTTAAAATCAGGGAAATTCAGATAAAAGCTTCATTAAGATGAGCTAAGATTGAAAGTGTTTAATAGATCCAGCCAAAACCCCCAAAACAATGCCAAATGTACAGAAGACTGGAAATGAACAATTAAGGAATCCTTCCAGTTCCGCACAACTATATACTGCTTCACCACTCACTATTAGTCCACCCAATCTTAAATTTCCCCCCTATAATTTGTGAATCTATAGTACAAGTTTAAACAAATTAAGTTACAAGGACATTATAAAATCCCATCTCCTATTTGAGAGATCCACTTCCAACATGCCATGGCACTATCAAACATATATTACAATTTACTCACTACAAAAACGAAAGTACAAATTTACAAGTGTTCCATATACACCGACGTAATTTTAAATCACTATACAAACCTTTCATAACATCAAACAGCTCAATCATTCCATCTGTATTCATAAAAATATTCTTCTATTCCACCGATACATCATGCCACGGGGGGAAAAACAAACATACAGAACTGATGTGTTGTGTGTCCAGGGCACATATTCCTTTTTATGCTGGATATTTAGCAGACAATAGCTACAAAAAATGAGTACCTAAAAGCTTATCCACTGAAATAGCATACAGTACATTCTTGTGTACTTGTCTCCCTTTATGTTGTTAAAAACAGTTAGCTCAAGACAGGTTCTTGGTGTGTGTGTGTGTGTGTGTGTGTGTGTGTGTGTGTGTGTGTGTGTGTGTGTGTGTGTGTCATATTATAGCTTCTCCCCAGAAAGGGCTAAAGATTCCATAGACAAGGATGGGATTCCTGGATACGTAATGCATGTTAACATTTCCCTAATCAGTGAGGAAAATAGTAATCAGCAACAATTTTGGTTAGCTTTGATTAAAATCAGTCTTAAGATCTTTCTGGGCCTAGACACAGGTTAAGCCAGCACTGTAAATTCAGCAGCTGCTGCAATTAAGAATGTCTCACTCTGCAGATTTTTTTTAGATTTATAAACCGTTACAATTATTTTTTCTAGACCTTACTACCATCCTACATCCTCTCTGCATCAACTGCTCCTGAGAGGCAAGACAAGTAGTGGATGCCTGTGCAGAAATATTCAAGAAAAAGGAGGTGCTTACAATTTCAGATGAATTGCTCATGCACTCAACACATTTCTTATGCGTATGATTCAGCATTTCCCATTAGACTGGCTTGTGATGCCTCACCCTCTGGAAATGAGAAATGATGTCTCATGTTCAGTCATAGCTGTGAAAGTTGTATTTGCATCTCATTCGTTAATATCAGCCCAAAGACAATGTACAAATAAATAATGATGCCCTTGACTCAGCATGGGAAGTTAAATCCTCCATTGCTATTTGTATAGATAATCTTAACAGACCATCAGCCTCTGACATCTATATTCAACCCCAGAAAAGGTACTGTCATGAAGGATGCTGTGCACATTTGCAAGCCTGGCATTTACCAATAAGAAATTGAACATAGAAGCAGAGCAAAGCACTCAAATGCTGGTGGACTCAATTAGAACTGGATAATTTATTTTCCTCAACAGATTCAATGGCTGTGTTTAATATATCTCAAACAGAGGAATTATCAGTCTCTTGTGCAATGCTGAGAAGAGCAACTAGGAAGGGTTCTCTTTTAGCACCAGCATATGAGGCTGCTGAGAAAGGGTGCAGGACTGAACACTAAAGTGTAGCCTTTCTCCAGTCCTGTCTATAGTTGAAAAGACCATGTCATTCACGATGACGAGCTTTTAAGCAATCATCCCCTACACGGCTGCAACAAATAACAGAAAAGCAGCATTTAAACTATCTAGGGGTAGCTAAAATTAGAAAGCTGATCAGAAACTTGCTCAGTGAAATGTTTTTCTTCTGCAAACTGTCTGAAAGCTACAGTCTGTGAGAATGTGTCAATTTAAATGAAATTCCAGTGGCATCTAGGCAAGTTTCTAATGGAACCTTCTTGGCCAGCAAGCTTTTAAAATATGTCTGGTTTCCTGCCAGCTCACCTGCTCAGCTCCTCTGAGGGGGAGCTAAAAGCCTGGGGGCCCAACTCCTGTCTCCTGAGGAGCCTGCCAGATGGGCTCCCTCCAAATTAGGATTGCCAAGGTCTCCAGCTCCTGAGCAGCTTGCCAGGGAGGCTGTCTGAGCCATGACTTCTCTCAGCTGCACCAGGAAATTCAGAGCCCCAGAAACATTTAAGACAGAATAAGAAATGCTATTTTGACCTTTTCTAAGATCAATTTTAGAATTCCAGTTCTGTGGAATATTTCAAAATTTCAATTTTTTTTTCTCTTTTGGGAATGAAGTTCTTTGTGAAGTTTGAGTGTTATGCAGTATAAGAGGTATTTTGCATGTCATCTGCAATATCAGTATATGCCACCAAGATAATGCACACTTTGTTGGCCAGACTGGCAATCCCAGAGCAGATTTAGTGATAACCATCCAAATTTAGGAAATCTATGAAGTTAAAAACAATCATATCCAATTACATCAGACCATGAACCTTCCAACCGTTTAGCTAAAACACAAGGGTGGGAAGGAACCCACATACCCAAAGATGTTTACATTCCATGAAGCTGGAAAAGAAGAGAACACTCAGAGAAAGATATATGACATTCGCCATTTCACATTCAGGAATGCTCCATGATTCAGTATTGCTGCTTTGGGGATGAAAGATTTGTTCTTGATGGGATCTCCACAAAAAACAGACCTTCCAAGATCTGTTTATAAGAACAGATTACAACATCTGCAAGTAGACAAAAAATACAATCTTATTCAAATTATATTTGGGGTTAAAAAAAAAAAAAAAAAAGAGTAAGAGACTTCCATGAAGACCATTTAGTCACAATTCACCAACTACTACTGTTCTTGACTTTTGAAATGCACATGTAAGTTCTATTTCCTGAAGCTTCAGATGGGAAGCAGGTCTCCTCCACCAATCTACTGGTTAACAGGGAGAAGTATAGGTGCTGTGTACAAGCTTCCAACCCAGAATTTCTTCAGTTACACTTTGGGCTTCACCATAAATGAAACTCAAAATTTGATTTTGCAGCAATAAGTGTGCGGCCAGGGGCAAGGACTCTGCTCATGGGTCTTATTATATGCTACTGGTTACCCCAAACTGAGAGCTCCTTAATGAGGTACGCTGTAGAAAGGGCTCTTCACAGAAGCCAAGGAGAACAGGAGTAGAACTGAGTGAACTGTTGAAGTTCCCCCAACCCAGCCACTAAACAAAGCCAAAAAACACTAACTGAATTAGGTGGTGGAGCCTCAGGACCGGACAAGGTAGCAAGTCCCAGAAACCAGAGAGACCTGCCTGCATGTATCTCAGGACTCTGGGACCACGCTAGTCATGAACACTAAACCATATGGCTGGAGTTCAGTGAATGAGGAAGAGGGAAATTATAAGGTAAAGGGACATTTGCCTTTTGGATGTTCACTTCAGTGAGGGAACTAAGTTAATGGGGTTACTACCAGAGTTATGGTAGTTGAATGTTTTCTTATTCATATAGATATATTGAAGGAAATGGTCTTTAGATCTACTGAGCATCAGTGCTTAAGAAAACAATATCTTCCTGAGCCTACAGAAATGAAACCTCTACCATCCTACCCTGTATATAGAGTTGTTCTGATCAGTGTTACAATTCCCCTGTGTATAATGTAAGTCTTCAGCAAATGTAAGACAGACAATACATTTGGGCAGCTATCCCCACACATCTGAACACAGGATTTTAGTGATGAGTCTGCTCTGCTCAGTTATTGTTTTCATTTATGCTTTCTCTGAGTTAAAGTTACTGTATTTTAAACAGTCAAATACAGTGACCCACATTAACCTTCTGTACACAAATCACTCATCTTGCTATTTCACTCCAAACGCTTTGCCTTTCAAAGACAGATTTATAGCGAGGGAAGTTAGCTGGTCAGTAGCCCTATGATTTGGGCTTCATCTTAAAGTATTGCAGCATCTGTCCCATATTTTCCTTTGTTTATGGTTAAGAATTTCTTTTAGAGGTAGAGGACAAATGAAAGGAAGAAGACTGTTTCCTGGAAGTCTAGCCTATTCAGAAGTTTTCTTACTTAGTCTCATCTGGAGAAGTAATTTCTGATACCAATACCAAAGAATACACTTGCAGATAATTACTTGCTTCAGGCTTTGCTAGCACTTCTTAATAAGCTCACAAATTATGCAGTGCCATGGTGCTGCAGTGATTTTCCTCTGCTTTCTGGACACGCTTCTGTGCACACCCTTGGGAATGTCATTTAAAATATGTCTGTCTTAGAAAAAAGAATCTCCTCCTATGACAGCAGTGCATCAGAATAGAGGATTTTACAGGCCAATGTGGGGGAAAGGTTAATGACATACGAGACAAGCAGCATAGTTTGCTAGTCCATTTGCCCCTGGTAACTGAAAGATGGTTGAGACTGAAGTAAGCAATAAATGAATAAGGCATTCACACATGTAAAAAAAAAAAAAAATTACACTATTCAACACACTTAGCTAAGAAATGAAATATTATAATACAAGTTAACAGGTTGATTAATACTAGTTGCTTTCTCAAGTGGCTTAATTTCCTCAGATTTAATTAGTAAAAATAAGTAATTTTGCCTTTTTAAAATGACGATGTCTCCTGGGCTATTCAGGTTTTGGTGGCATGTGCAAAATAAAATATCTGGCACAGTTTGGTCAAAGAGACAGACTTTACCAGCACCACGATCCAAAGGATGTTCTTTGCTGGTATGTCATATACACTGTGTCACTGGAGAGAGTTGAGGAATTTTTCAATAGTCAAGGAGATATGAAGGGTTTTAGTCAGCATCCTTTCAAGAGGCTTTTTATTGGCAGGTCTCACTAATTGTAGGTTTGGATCAGGACAGCTGAAACAGATTCTCAGCCCAGGATTTGCTTGAGGCTTGTTTATTAAAATATCTTAATCTACTCCATGAGTTTTCCCTTGCCAGGATGGGACATATGAACAGGTCTGTGCTTCCTTGGGCATTAGACTAGATTTCTGGATTTATCCATAGTAGACAAGAGACATATGCAGTCATTTTTCCTTCTGCTTCCACTATAGTGATGTTTCCTCAGAGCAACTTTGCTTTTCTGCCTTTCTGCACTGCCCCATGGTCCATCTGTCACATAATTTAACACTGTCACCATCAGCAGAACAATGCTGAACATATTGTTAATACATTTTATGAAGACTTTTGGTTATATTAAGAGACAAACCTCAAGGCAAATCCTGCCCTGATCTGGCAAGCAGCAGCAGCAGCGCTGGCACAGGCATCCATTTCTGCCTTGGCTAGTAAGAGTCCTCAGGGCTAATCTGGGGAATGCAGAGTCAGGTATGCTTTTCCAGGAGCAGCATGCTTCCCCAGACAGCACATGCTACTGACTGCACAACATGTGCTAGACAACTGAGGGATTAGGCAGGCCTCAGATCCAAACATATGAATGCCAAGCTAAAATGGTCACACATGGCTACCTCAATCTGCACACAGACAATTTCAAGAGTCAAGCAAGTATCAAAGACTTGACATCAATGGAGAGCTGCTGGGAATTCATCTTTGCTGAAAAAAATCAGGCCAAGTGAGATGTTTAACTATGGATTCAGAAGCTTAACTTCAGGTACTCATTTTGGGGCATCTTACAGAGGCTGGGGAAGATTCTGTCTTGCAGCTTGCACAGAAGATTGGGATTTCCCTATGCTGTCTCCCTCCCAACCAAACCTCCACACTGACATTAAAGATGGCAGGATGGAACTTGTAGATAATCACAATAATGTCACATAGGCTATGTCTACACTAAAAAAAGATAAGTCGACTTAATAAGGGGTTGACTTAAAGTCGACGTTAAGTTGACTTAAAGTTAAGTCTTTAAGTCAACTTAAGGGTTACTTGACGTCCACACCGTCTTTAAGTCGACCTAATGGGTGGTTCTTATTAAGTCTACTTAAGCTTTCATTAAGTCAACTTAAGGAACTTCTTAAGTCAACTTAATGAACATCTTGTGAAGACAGGGAGTAATTTAGGTCGATTTTAGCCTCCTTAAATCAACCTAAATTGCTAGTGTAGACATAGCCATAAGGAGTACAAGTATTGGACTAATGCTGATTGTGTTAAAGTTGATTGTTTCAGCCAGTCAGAGCACAGGGATGTTGTACTCAGCCATAATAATGCATTTGATTCTCATTTATACAACCTCTGTACTCAGATTAGCTGAGGGGTTCTGATTCTCATCATGACAACTGCACAATTCTTCTCCCCAATAACCACATTATGTGTATCCGTGTTCATACTCAGCAGTGCTATGGCCCTAACTCAGCAATGCATGTGTTTAAAAGCTAAGCACGTAAGTGCTTTGTTGAATTACGGTCCATATGATCAAGCAAATGGCATCTTAACTTCTGTACCTCCATCCAACACTCTACCCAGTCCTACATATTACATAGTGTTTCATTTTAAAAGGATTACTTTAAACAGAGATAGGAGGCAGGCTTAGACTTCCAAGGGGCAAAGACTATGTTGAAAAGCTAAGTTGGAAAAGGAGTAGTAAAAGAGAGGGAATAAGAAGAAGGAAACATGTTTGTTGTGGATATCAGAGGTGGCTTTTGGGGTAGACAAAGCAGGCGCACGCTTAGGGCCCCGAGCATTAAGGGGCCCTGTCGCCTGCTTCACCTATCCCCAAAACCCTCTGCTGTCCTTTTGGGGGGGGGGGGGGGGGAAGAGTGAAGCAACTGCCGTGGGCCCTGCGGTTCCATGGGCTCCGCTGCCTTCCCACTGCTACACTGCCCCTCCACCTTCAGAAGCAAGCTGAAGGCAAGGGGCAGGGCAGGAGCGCACAGCCCAGCCTCCGTGCTGACCCGCCCCAGTCCCCCAGCACGGGGTGGGGCCAGGGCCATTGGCAGGGAGTGGGGCTACAGAAGGGGCCTCCCCACATGTGTACAGGAGGCCCCACAATTGGCCTTCATCTAGGGCCCCCAATAGCCAAAGGCCACCTCTTATACATGTTAGGTAGTTCTGAGCAAAGAAACTACTCACATACCACACAAGTGACAGGCAGGAAAGCTTATTCCCACCTAAAAAAGACCACAAACTAACTTGGGGCTACTTCCTGATAACTAAATAATAGTTAATCAGTTAAAAAAAAATTTCTATTTTTTTTTTTAAAGTGTTCCTTTGCAGATTAGGATTTATTCTAATTTTTCTGATATTTAAACATTCAAAGAATTATTTATCTACATTCACAAGCAGTTTGTTGCAAATATTTGGTATTCAAAATTTCTGTTGATTTAATTTGTATAATAAATCACATGCTGTTTCAGTTCACTGACAGTGTAACACCTAGAATCAGGTTTCTGGTGTGATCATTCATTTACAAATTCAAAATTCTCTTTCCAAGAGTATTGTGACAAATTAGTATAATGTTGGTCGCAAACTGTGACCATCAATTGACATTGTAACCTCTATTTTGGAGGTTACCTACATTTTGAGTTTGCAGCTGTAACCACCTTCAGGTGTCAAGGACAGGAGAAGAGAAACTCATTGTAATGCCCAACACCTCCCTGAAGAGCTAGCACAAGAACAGCAAGACATTTAGACCTGGTCTATGCTAGAAAATGAAGTCAGCTTACCTACACAACTCAGGAATAAAGAAAAAAAAAGCAGCTTTATAATAAAAATGTCTTTAATTAAAGACATGAGTTTTGGAAGGGATATAAACCGTCATGAGCCAACCTCTAAGTAACAGGAAATAGGAAGAAACTTTCCTTATAGGCTGGTTGCAGGGTTTTGTATATCTTCCACTCATGGAGCTTATTGTGACCTGACCACTATCTGAATGAAAATACTGGACTAGATGGACTAATCCAGAGTGGCAATTCCCATGCTTCTATTCACAGCAAGCAAATACAAAATGGGTGCAAGCAAGTCAAAAAACTATTTGGATTTTTTTTAATTAAGCAAATGTTAGAATATTTGAAGTCCTAATTCAGTTCTGTTTAGTATTCACTCAGAATATGGTGACTTTTTCCTTTGTCTTTGGATTTTGTTTAGCCCAGAATGGTTATTACCTAACAGTGACATTACTTACATTATTTAAATACTGTATGAAGTCAGTCAGTTCTGATAAAGGTGTCAACTTACTTCATAAGCTAGCGATATGATAAATACTTGTATTTTCAATTTGGTTGTATTATCAGAATACCATTTGTTTTTGCTGAACTAATGCAGGGAAACACTGTAGTACTAAGAGCATTTCCCAATGTCCAGTTCCATAAGAATTTTAAAAACATGCAACAAAAATCCTACTTCTGATGACACTGGAGAATTTAACAGTGCACCCATAAAATGTTACACATTTTTATAACAATGTAGTGGTTTTAGTAACACACTATGCCCTACAGCAGGGGCTCCCCCTTGCCTGCCCCCCACAGGGTCCCACAAACAACCCAGAATGGGAGCCAAACTGCAGTGGACACTTACTGCCTGGTCCCAGAAGCCAGGCTGTGGCTGCTAGCCAAGAGCTGGGTCTGGCTTTTCACTAAATATATGTTTCACTAAATAAATGTTTTAATTAAAATGTAATAAAAGTAGTTAAATTAATTTTAATGAAAATGTAAATATGTAATTAATTATATTTTAATTAAATAGACTGGTGGCCCTTCATGGCTATAAAAATTATATTTGTGGCCCTCGAGACAAAAAGGTTGGGAACCAATGCTCCACAGTAGAATATCCGTATTAAACACAATGCTCATAATGTAAAGCATATATTAGCTAATGTTTTCCAAAAGACAGATATTTAAAGACCTTTTTACCCATGAATAATTCTAGAAAAATTATGGTCATGGGGATAGCTGAAAAAAATATTATGCACTGATTTTAATGTGTGCACAGCAGAGCTGGTTTTAAAGCAATCAAGGTAAAACATCTCAAATCCATTTTTAGATACAAGTACTATGTCCTAAAACAATCTCAGTTCATAGTGTTCTTGGCCTGAAGTATTTACAGTTAGGGCAGGAAAAAATGACGTTTTTTCAATTTCTTCTCTTGAACTATAGATTAGATGCTTTTTGTACATGTTCCAAATTGGCCTGATATAGCCCCATTGTTCCTGAAAGTTATCCCTCACTTAGCAGTCATTTTTTCCATAATGAAATGGTACAGAAGGCAAATTGAACTTCTCTCAGCTTGGCCAATGGGGCATATGTAGCTCCAACAGCCAGAAGTTAAACTCTGGGGGATTGGTCCGGCTCCCACCCATGTCAATTAAAGACTTACGATTGACTTCAGTGGAAGCAAGGTAAGACCCTGGGGTTCTTTAGGTATCATGAAAGAAGAATAACTAATAAAATGAAATAAAATAATGGACTAAAAATAACAGTATTTATAATCCACATCTCACAGCCATCCTTCAGATTATATTCAACACCATAAAAACTAAATAAAAATAAAAAGCATCCTTCCTAAATTTCAAATACAAATACAATAAGGGGAGTGTCTAAAGGGTAGAATGTTAATAAATAAGGACCAGCAGTGGTCAGACTAAGATATGGATTTGGAATAAAAAGCTCTCTCTTTTTAACTGTGTTGAGAGATAATTCAGTCCATCAGGCATCTTTCATCTCCAGCTTCTATGATAAATATGGGGAGAAGGGATTAGTTATCATGCTTTAGAATGAACCAGGGGTAGTGAGTAATTTACCTGAGGACCCACCACAGCTAGATCAATCTCCCTGACAGTTCTTCACAGCCCTGGTCTTGTTCCTTTATACAGAAAGTGGTTTTTACGGGGGGTTGACAATTTTTCAGATCAGGTTCTCAAATGAATACCAGCAGAAATGGTATGGTACTTGGATAGCAGAGTGGGGAAGCAGGGCAGGTGTGACGAGAGGGTGGGGGGTGGCCATGTGGAGTGGCAAGGGGGAGTGTGGGGAGCAAAGCAACGGAGGAATGGTAGAAAGGGCTGGGGTGGCAAGGGAGTGTGGCTGGGGTGGGGGAAGGGAGGAGTAGTGCACCAGTGGGAATGAAGCCATGCAGACAAATGGTGGGACCCCCACTACCTCCCTTCCCCCCTCACACCACTTGCTGTTTCCCTGACCCCTTCCTCCTACCCCACACCACTCAGGCTACCCAGCCCCTTCCCCAGCCAGCACAGCATGGGCTCCCCTTCCCTATTGGCTACTTGACACCTTTCCTGGCCTTGTGCTGTGTGGGCTCTGACCTCTTCCCCGACTCCCCAACCACTTTCCCTGCCCATGCTGTGTGGACTCCCTGACCCCTTCCCCGGCTCTGTCAGCTCACTGATCCCTTCCCTAGCCCCTGCTGTGCGGGTTTGCCAACCCTTTTCCCCATGGGCTCTGCTCCTCTTCCCTTTCCCTTCCATGCATGGGCTCTGCTCCACTCCCTCTCTTGTCTTTCCTTTCCCCACACAGGCTCCTCTCCTTCTCCCTCTCCCTCCCTTCCCTATCTTTCCCCACATGCTAGCCCTCTCCCTTCCTCTGTCTTTCCCTGTGCAATGGCTCCTCTCCCCCCCCCTTCCCTGTCTTTCCCCATGTGACAGCTCCTCTCCCTCCCTTCCCTGTCTTTCCCCCTGCACCTGGGAACAGGCCCACAGAAGATGGTTAGCTGGCAGCAGCACTTGCTGCCAGATGCCCTGTTTTGGGGGTTGCACTCCTGAGGCAACACTGGCCACAGCACTGCTGTCAGGAACCACCGAAAAAATGGCGACTGTCACTGCCAGGAGCGCAGCCAGTGAAAAGCAGCAGCTAGCCGTGGCATTAGTAGCACCACAGCTGGCAGCTTACCAAGAAAGAAACCTCTTGCAGGATATGCATCTGTGAAGTTGTAGAAAGTTTGCTGTATGTTTTATAAGTGTTAGCCGCACACGCATACCTGTGTACCACTTATGTTAATCCCTATTTATACATGTCCAGTTGAATTAGGGACCACTAGATTAAGGCAAACTAGAGCCAACAGCACACTGCAATATGGGCCTTCTGTGTTTTGGTCTGTCTCCAACTTGGAATGACAGCAACATGAAAGACCACACTCCCCTAATTGATTGACATGGTCATCACATCCTTCCCTCCCTCCCCCAAATCATCATTAGGGCCCCTTCCACCAGGAACAGCAACAGTTCTCTCTACCCCTTCAGAAGGACAGGAGTCAGCAACCCTTCCTTTAGCAGCCACAGTATCTGTTTGGGTAAGTGGATGGGGCCTTCTGCAGGCTTTTCGTGTCACAGTGTCCTCCAGTTCTGCACATAGTAAACACCTCATTTAGATGACTGTGGAAGGTCAAACCTCTAATCCTGAAATAATAGTTCTATCTATGAATCCAGGCCTACCTGATCAGTGCTGATGCAGTAGTGTTCTCAAATTTTTGTTCAGAACCATGGAGCTAAAAATTTTCTTTTAAGAGATGACTCCAGGAGCTAGGATCCTAGGCACAGGGTTATAATGGCTATGCCCTGCTCTGGCCCAGAGAGTTAATTAGAACTGGTAGACATACCAGCCTCTCTTGAGTTCAAGAAGAGTTGGATCAACTTCCCAATTACTGTACTAAATTGGATTACCTCAATTACAAAATTTAGACTAATCAACTGTTACCTTTATATAATTCCCAATTGAGAGTATCAGTTTTACCCCTGAAGATGGCCCTCTTTGGATATTTTCTAGTTTCAGGCTCAGTCAGAACCTCATTTTAACCCTTACTACCTCACAGCTGATAAAGTTTAGACTTGAGAAGTTGGGAGCTGGTAACAGGAAAATAATGCTCAACTTGTATTCTTTTCAATAATGTGTTGCTTGCTACCAGTAGATGTAATCCATTCATTTGTAAGTTTTGAAGACACAGCATCTTTCTATCAAAACCTTACTAAGATGAACAATTTTTTTTTTTCATTCTAGACTACTTCTAGTGGGCCTGCAGGGATGCTGATTGCTGTAGCAACCTCAGCCAGTCACTCATCCATTCTCAATGTTAAACATTCAAGTGAGCCACCCTATAAGCTATCTATAGATAGTTAACCCTGACTCAAACGTAGCAGCTCATTTTTGATCCTAGAAGAGTGAAAACTAGAGTCAGCAAGTCCAGTGTCTGTGTACTTACAGAACTCTCCTAATGATTCTTCCTGAATCAAAATTAATTGGCAATATGGTGTTCAATCTGATAATTATCCATGACATCAGCAATTTCTCTTAATTTATCATATGTCTCATCAACAAATGTCTGGGGACCATGAATGATTGTCCTTATCTGACTCCTTTGAAATTTAACTGAAATTTTAGGTCTTTTTATGCTTTATGGTAGGCTTAGTAACGCGAAGATATTTTTCCTACAGAGGTGGCACTCTTGGTCAATGAATAATTTCAATTTTCTTAGCAACTATCATGAAAATATAATTACATGATTGTCTGTTTGCTATTATGAGCTTTTCACCAGTTTAATCACTCTCTATGGCAGAGGAAATCAAGTTCTGTGCCCAAGAAATAAGGACTGGGAGCCAAGAACTCCTACTTCTAAACCAACCTCTCACCTAAAGATACGTCTGTGTTCATGGGCATGTCATGTAAACTCAGTATTCCTCTCAAGAATTATCACCATTTTCTAGAGCAAAGTACATAGTATTGATATTATCTTTCTCATATTAATATTATCTCTACTACTGCACTGCCATGGACAATATGCCTGTCAGCCATAGGTCCAATGTCATTACTAGAGCTGATGGGGAATTTGACCAAACATTTTTTTCCTCAGAAAATGCTAAATTTGTCAAAACTAAAAAGCTTTTCACAGAACCACACAGGTTTCACTAAAAAAAGTGAGTCAGGAAAGTTTTTTTTGTTTGTTTTTTTTTCTTCTGGTTTTGACTAGCAGAATTGGAGAAGAGACACCAACCCTAGATTATTCTGGAGTGGGGGTGCCAATCAGTGTTTCTCCTTTCCCCCCAAACCATGAAAAGATTTGAGATATCTATTTAACTGTGATGCAGGACAAAAAATTTTGAAGTTTTTCCACAAAATAGAGTTCTAGTTTTCCAGACAACCCTAGTAAATACTTAGGCCCAAATCCTGTATTCTCCACCCTGGCCACACAAAAACCCAGAACAGAAGACAACAGGGTTTTGCAATCCTTGTACAACTAAGGTTCTATCTTTCTGGTTTCTGTTTCCTGCTGTACTGGTTTCAGGATTTAAAGTGCTAACCCCCAGAGCTAGGGCATGCGTCGGGACAGTTTGCAGGAGAGAGATTGCTTTGTGTTTCAATGAGGCATTAACAATACAGTTAAGGTTGAATTTCTTCTGGTGCTACTGCCCTCCTGTGTTGCTTTTTCAGATATGCAATTACCCTATTAACCCAGCGCTGCAGTAAAATATCTCCAGCCGAATAGCAGCAGACATATCAAAGGGAGTCAAGTGGCAGAACACACTGTGACTCAGCAACGTGGCTTATGAAAGAAAAAAAAATGTAATCTTGGAAACAAAAAAGCAAGGCAGATAATAAATACCTAACAAAAAACACTACTTTTCAATGGCACAATGATCACCGTGAGAAGGTCATTATTTACAGCTAGATGCTATTGTAACAAAAATAAATTACAACACCGTCATCTCAGATCCCCCCCCCCGCCACCACACCCAGATAGACGTAATAACTGTAGTAACCATTCACTTTTTAAACGCAACATCTGTGCCGCTGGCTGGATTAAAGGGACCATTTATGAGATTACTTAACATCAATATGTGAAAATTACAATTCTTAAAATATATGGTACTTGGGGTGTCATTACAAAGGTTATAATTTTGTCTTCAGTCATCAGTCTTTTGCCATCAGCTTTTACCTATATCTAGATCTCCTCTGCAATTGAAGTTGTGAAACAAAGGACTGAGATCCATCCATGCAGCACTGGGTGTACCCCAGAGGGACTATAGAAACCTGCAAACCCCATAGTTCTGCTGGAAACCTGATGTAGATGGATTTCCAAATAATTTTATGTTTATCATTAAAGCAATCAGATGCCTTTCTCACCTTGTTTCTTTCCTTTTATAATAAACCTTTAGTTTTGGTAACTAAAGGACTGGCTGGCAGCATGGTATTTTGGGTAAGATCCAAGCTTACATTGATCTGGTAGAAAGACAAAAAAGAGTCTTGTGGCACTTTTAAAGACTAACAGATTTATTAATCGCATGAGCTTTCGTGGGAGAAAATCCCACTTCGTCAGACGCTTTGAAGATAGGAAAGTTACAGAGTGGGAGGAAATTAAATGCAGGGGAGTGTATGACATAGCATCAGGTCAGGCTGTAACAGCAAATCAAAGTAGGTGTTAGGATTCAAAACACTGGGGAACAGCAGATAGAGGAGGGGGGAGGTCAATTCACTTGATGTAATGCGAGAAAAATCCATAGTCCCTGTTTAACCCCAAGGCAACTGAGTCAAATTTGCATATAAGTTCGAGTTCTGCAGACTCTCTTTGAAGCTGTGATTTGTTATTCATCTGTTTCAACACAGCTATTAACAAGTCGTTAAGGGAGTGAGCAGGGAGGACCATTGGGGACCTGGCCCTGGATGGCCGGCCCTGGTGGGGGCCACAGACTCAGCCACACTTGTGGCCCTGGCATTGGGAGTTGGGGCATGTGCCCCTGTGCCCACCGCCAGACACACCACTGCATCTTACAAAAAGGAAAGACAGAAGCAAGAAGAGAGGTTCTCCCAGTGGAGAAAGTTATCCACCTATGTTGTATAAATGGTGTTTTAGCATTCCTATTATGGGTTAGTTAACAATGGTCCATCACCACAGTAGGCCAGGTCTAGCCAGCCTGTAGAGAAGGAAGCAGAGGAGAAGGAATTTCTGCCTATGCTACTCCAGCAGAGCTTCATTTTCAAGGATTCATGACAAAATGGCCTCTACACCTGCCATAAGTGTGTTGGTCTGAACCATATTGATGTCATTGAAAAGGAACTATTTTCTCTAAACAGTTCTAGATGGCGTACATACCGCATCAAAAATAGGAAAGATGTGAATTCAGCATTGTGTTCATCTAAAGGTGGAGTGAACATGAAAACATCAGGCCAACTGAATTATGCCGATTCATACCAATTAAGGACCTGACCCTTCATGGTATCATTAATTTATTCAGATTGCACATATGTAATATTCCTCACTGCCTACTAATTACTCTAGGGAATGTGCCGTATATAAAATGGGTGGGTAAATTCATATTACTACAAGAGTCTTAGATCTTGCAAATCCTAATTTTTTGGTGTTGAAATGTTATTTATATTGCATTAGTACACGGGGATTAGTATTCAGTCATTGACCAGGATCCCAGTGTGCTGGGAGGTATACAAACAGAACAAAAAAAAATCTCTACCTGAAGAACTTACCTTAAAACTTGTAACTTCTCCCCTCACCGCATTTCTGATTGGTTTGTAGTACTGGCAGTACTTTACCCTCATGAACTCAAACTGTTAACCCAAAATTTATAGTTCTGAGTAAGGAACAGACTTGAAAGATTTACACTCATGATGGAAACCACCATTATTTCAGGAGGAAGAGACTACATTTTCAGGCTGTAAAGCAAAGCAGAAGCATAGGAAAAATAAGTTTTGCTTTGATGTCTTTTTAGAGTAGAAGTCTCTTGTCAGATCCACACAGCAGTCTTTGGTATTCTTTCCTTTCTACATGCACACAGCTTCCATACCCACCCACTTTGAATTACAGCTGTATAAAGGTAGGTAAGTGACAGCAATAATCACTGGTTTAGCATTTAACCCTAGTATCACTCAACAGAAGAGTCTCACTTTCTTCCTATGCAAGGTCTTAGAGCCTGCCATCCTCTGACACTTTCTTAATGCCAAAATATAGATCATCAATATGTAAAAAAAATTATTTGCCTTACAGTAATGTCTAAGGACCCTAAAGAGACAAACAATCCACCCCTTGGGTTACACCAAAGGAGTTCTCTGACTCTTCGCCAGTTTGAAGAACTGCAACTGTGATATCCTTTTACATACTCCTTCTGGTTCCTCTCCCCATGCCCCCACCCCACTGTGTTGCAGTATGGCTCTCCTTGTGACTGCAGATGGGCACCCATCGGAGTCTGAATCAGGACTTCCCAAATGCTTGGGAGTGTTTTGATTTGGAGTTTCTAGTTCTAAGGGGTACTATTTTAAGCTGATAAAACTTGTAATCTGCAGGAAATGAGGTCTGCAAAGGAGCATTTTGCAAAATTAACTAGTTTCAGACACAGATCAGGCTAGTGGCCATCCTGATTAGAGACAAGAAGGAAAAGGCCCAATAGAATAAATTGAGAACTCCAGTGCCCTAGGCCACAGAGCTGAAACAGATGGCAGGATCTAGGGAATGATAACCACAAGGATTAGAATAGCTAGCACTGCCCCTTACACGTATCAAATATCAAGTGAAGCAGAAGGATCAATCTAAAACCGAGTCAGAGTGATTAAACCTAAAGTGAAGTTTACAAAAGTGATGTTTCAGCAACCTCTTATAAAGGATGGAGACAAGGCAATCATAGTGGGGGGAGGTGCAGAGGACAGAGCCTTTACATAGGCAATTTAAAAGGATTTTTGGTATTAGACTCCAGTAACCAGTTTAAAACCAAGGGGCCTAGAGTCCCACCAATTTTGTAGGAGATTAGTATATATAACCCCCCTTAATGCTATTACATGCATACATCTCCAGCAGAGTGATGGGAATATAGTATCCCTGCTAACAGAGGGGAAAACAGCAGATGCCTTTTTGTTTAAAAACCTTGAAGGGTCAGAGCCTTACCCTGCATATGGTATATTTAGAATCAATACAGCTATGTCATTTACTCTAGCTGAGAATCTAGCCTTTTGTTTACACAGACAGGTCATTTCTCAAACATTAAGAGAGCTAATCATGGCATCTTTTCATCCAAAAGGCTTTCAGCTCTCATTTTAAAAGGATGTCTTTAGTAATAAGTTTCTGTCAAGCCTAATATAAAAACCTACCACTAGATATTTGTTGGAAACAAATGAAGTCTGGAATAGTTTCTATGATGGCCCTAATATATGGACCCTTCAGGTGCTCCTCACCAATTTCACATACAAAAGCAGCACAGAACTGATAATGAAAGATGTACAACAACCACCAAAGGCAGGGAGGAAACAAATACATTGTTAAACTTGTTTTTTTCGGGAGGGGGGGGGTTGTTTTGTTTTTGAAGGTATTATGTTTAGATTAGAACACCACTTAAGGTCTCAAACATGACTTGGTGGATAAACGTTGTGCTGTCAAAGTTGATTTAGCTGTGAAAGTAATTAAATAAGTTTAAAAATAAAAATCTTCATAATCCAAACAGTCAGGGGCCTTAGCAATAGGGCACTTAAGTATCATATTCAGTAAAGAACTAGAGTCAAGTTTTAATTAGGTCTCCCCCACAAATGGGGTAGGTGGTTATTCATGTTTACTCACATCCACAAGCCATTTCCTTCTGCACTCTCTTCATGGGTGACCTGACTCAGTTATTTGAATTCAGACAAAATCATTCATTCATGTCTACTGTGGCCTCTTTCCTTCCATCGAGACTGCTTTGTCTTTGATATCAGTGACAGCACCTTGATTGTATCAATAGCTTTCCAATGAAACCCCTTCTCCACAACTCTTGATACAATGACCCTCCTATTGCTCCAACCCACAGTCTCAGGCTATGTCTACACTTAACCCAATACACAGAAAAATGGAAGCCTGACTAAGCCAGGCTACAAATATGAACTTTGTGGACAAAAGTTAATTGTTTACTCTTGAAAATGTTGCCCAGAGTGTGCACTATCCACTGGCTATTGAAAGCTATGCTCCATAACCAACAGGAAACAGGTGTGAATTCCATTTGACTTTGAAATGTTAAAACGTATGCAACAATCCTGACATGCAGAAAGGAGGCCTACCAAAAATATCACAATTATGTTAATAACTAAGTAGGTATTGCCTATGTGCAGGCACAGCAAACTGAATAAGGTGATAAAGCAAATAAATTGCTGGCACAAATGCCAAAGACTCCCATAGCTAAATCAGACTTGACCCACTTAAACGTGACAAAGGAAACTGATTCTGAACATGTATTGTATGTTGTAATTATGCATTTACTGTTCTGCTTTTAACATTTGATCTTGGATACCTCTTCCTTTTTATTACAGATTTGCTTTACCATCCCTCTTAGAGATAAAAAAATATGGTTAGTCAAGCCACTTGAAGGAGGGAAGGAGTCCCTTGAGGGAGTCCTCCCATACGGGTGCTAGGAAAACCTCCAAATCAGACTAACTAGGAATTGATCAGTAAAATTCTAGGATACTGTTCTGCTCAGAAAACATGCTCTCATTACTTTATACATTTGAGCATGATTTAGTTGTCTCCAGCCTGTCTCTTGCCCTCAGTTAACTGTCCAATAGTAGAAAGGATAAAAGAGTCTCAGGAAAAACAGGAATAGGATATTCAGTACAGCATTGTTAAAGGCCATCTCTCAAGGTCAGTGCCTCAAGGCAAAGTCAGGCACCTCACTTACCCCAGGACATGATGTATAACCGGGTATAGAGTATAATCAGCCCGCTCTACCTCTTAACAACTCTGACCTTCCCCCCCCCTTTCAGGGCAGGTTGGAGGCAAGATGTAATAAAACCACTCCAAACAGCAAGGAAAATAGTTCCAAGGGGTTTGGTCCCCTCCATCTTTCAGGCTCTGCAGAATGTCTCAGCTCTAACCCCACTCCATGGTTAGAGACCAGGAACTAGTCCTAGTGAAACAATCCAGCCCACTTCTTGTCTCAGAGTGCTGTGGCTGACCTTTGCCAAGGAAGAGCTCGAGTATGAACCCACTATCCTAGTCTAAACACTCTAAATCTGCTTGTTTTAAAAGCACCACCCCAACTGGGCTGAGTTACTCCTTTTTAACTGTCCACAGCTACACCTGACAAGCCACACAGGTGTGGTGGATTGGGGCTGATTGTGACCACGAGTTGTTTAACCTCCTCCTCCACACACACACACACACACACACACACACACACACACACACACCCCCACCACTCAAGGAGGTATTAAACTACTCAACCACAAGCACTTTTACCACTAGATAACAGATTCAGTAGTGACTGGTGTGCAGAAACCATAAGAAAATATGTGATGAGACTTTAGGGATCAAAAACTGTTTATATTAAAAACTTCACAAGATATCTTAATTTTCACCCTCAGACATTTCCAAATCATGTTTGTAAAATGTATTTTTTCCCCCAGAAAAGTTACTCAAAATAATTAAGTCACATTTTTCTTACTAAATGAGAATTTCTATACAGTGATAAAAAATGAAAACACTTGTTCCTTTTAAGCTACATAGTATGTTTTAGACAAGGATCCAAAGGGAGCAGAAGAGCATTTCTAGAGTTCTACCAACCAAAGAGACAGGATACTGATTTTCCATATGTCACAGAAGTTTCATTAGGCTAACTCATCAGGAACACTCTTTGGCCTTAGATCTCTTCCTCTTTCATCTAGTGTATTCTCTTCAGGTTCTTATACCATTCCTATCAAAGAGGAATCTAAGTGCATCCTCTCCTCAAGTCTTTATCGCTGCTTTCTTACCAGATTCTCAGACATCTTCAATATGTTTTTTTTTTTTTCTTCTCTCTCTCGTGTGTGCGCGTGTGCGTGCGTGCGTGCGTGCGTGCGTGCGTGCGTGCGTGCGTGCGTG
>ML685830.1:34115-84099 GCA_007922175.1 Pelusios castaneus
GTGCGTGCGTGCGTGCGTGCGTGCGTGCGTGCGTGCGTGCGTGCGTGCGTGCGTGCGTGCGTGCGTGCGTGCGTGCGTTCCTCCAACCCCTCTTGCTGTCTTTAGCACATCTCAGTCAGTACCTGATTTCAGTTGCAAGCAGTGACCTGAAATTTTGCTCTTTTTCTTGGATTTGATTTTTAAAAGGCTTGATTGAAAGCAGTCTGTGCCAAGTACACAATTTGAATGAGAAATTGAGCCTGAGAAGCCCTATAGAAAATTTACTATCATCATGTGATAAATTAATGGCCCCTGCCTACATACATACCTGGACAACTTCAAGATGGTTGAATATGGTTCAGCCTTAGGAAGTTTGGCCTGGATCCACAGAGATACTTAGAAGGTGCAATGCTGAGCACTGCAAGGTCTAATTTTAGGCACCTAGCAAATCACTGGAGT
Source organism: Pelusios castaneus (assembly GCA_007922175.1). Lineage (NCBI taxonomy): Eukaryota > Metazoa > Chordata > Testudines > Pelomedusidae > Pelusios > Pelusios castaneus. Next base: position 34,554 of record ML685830.1, read on the forward strand.
GGCAATCAAGTCCACAAAGCCTGAGGTTAGGCATCTAGGGCCCTTTTACAATGCATAGGGAGAGAATGGCACCCACAGAAGTCAACATACCAGGTGGGAAGCTGCCTCAGCTAGCTAATGGAAGACGGAGGTTTCCTGAGCCTTCTCACACAGTTAGGCACCCAAGTCCAGGCTGCAAAGAAGTAGCCATTTCGGCTTACAATCCAGAACCAGGAGCCCCTCTCCTGGAGTCAGGTGGTTTGTGCACCTAACTCATTTCTTGTGAGAACAAGTTACCTGCTTTACTCCACACGGAATGGCCAGAGGAAGGGCTGGGGCATAGGACCCTAGGTCTTCTGCCTCCCAGGTGAGTTCCCTAACTACCAGGCTATAAAGTCACTCTCACATTCTCTCTCTGACCTACTGATTAACTATTTACCCAAACCAGAATGGATGCAACAAGAGAGATTGAGGGAGCCCTATAACAGAGTATCCTGTAGCGCTGTGGTTCAGGTATGTCTGAGAGGTAAAAATTCCTGTTCAAATCCTCACCCTACCTCAGGCATGGGAGCAGGGGGAATTGAAGCTGGGTCTCCAAATTCCGTACGAGTGCACTAACCACTGGGCTAAAAATAAGGAGTAAACCATCAGTACTTCCTCCAACCACATTTTAATGGGATCTGATCTAGTAGGCATGCTCTGAACACACCTACTTGACCAAAGGGAAGATAGGAGCTCCTCTGTCTATCTTCCCTAGTTCATGGTTCGCCCTGGGATTTAGGTGTCTCTCTCCTAGAGGGGAGGCAGCAATGCACATGCTCAAAGACATGAGTACAAGCTCCTAGGAAATTTTTTACCACAAAACAAGTGCTGGATTCCTTTAGGTATCTACAAGGTTAGGCATCAGCCAAGCAGGAGTTTGTGGATGACAATAGTGCCTAACTTTGGGACTTGGGTGCATAAATCTGGAGTTTAGACACTTAAGTACCTTTCATTTCAATGGGTGTGAGATACATAAATCCCTTGAAGAATCTGGGCTTTTAGATCCAAAAACCTCTTGCATCTGTCCAGTAACAGAAAGGAACAATCAACTCTGGTTCATGCTCAGTAGAGTGAAAAAATCATGGAGTGATCTGGCAAACTTTGGAAGAGTTAATTAAATGGTGAAGCTGGATTTTAATTTGACCCACTGAGATTGAGCCTTTGTTTGCCCTCTTGCCTGTTACCCTCTCATGATAAAGTATTCTGTCATACAGTGGAACTCGTCTTCCCACCCTTCATCCTTACCAAGCCTCACCATTTTTCCATGCAAAGATAGTAGAGGGTAACATTAGTAGAGGGTAATGAATGTGAAAAAAAGTTGCACTGCCATATGACATGAGAAGGAATTTCATTTTTTATTTCCTGGCTTCCTGTTCAGCAAAAATCTATCATTTTAGAACATTTAGTCTTAGGTTATGTATTTGAGTAGCACTTCCAGTTTATGCCAGAGGGAAACAAGAGGTCTGGACGTGATCTGCATAGTTTATGCAGCAAAATACTTCCTTTAATTCTAGGGTGGTGAGCTAAACGGTTCAGAAGTGCCCAAGCTTCACAAGAATCACAGCTTCCTCTCTGCTTTAAACTGCCTTTGATTCCACCCCTTTGTGAACCAATAGAGGCTGTGGTTTACTGGCTCAAGGCCAAATCCTGTCCATCTTACTCATACAAGTATTATGCATGATGAAAACTAAAGGAGCATTTGGCACCCAATGAATTATATTCTTGTATATTTATCTGTAGTCCAGAGGAAAAATATTATACTGATTCTGCCTTCTTAGAGAAAACTAAACATATACATCCACACATTTATGATAATAACTTGTTAACTTAAGAAAAGAGGATACATGCTGGTGATAGCTTTGTTTGACTCTTGTAAAGAAATTTGGAGAACTACCATAGAGCTCACCATTGCAGTAACATGCTGAAGTAGCACCAACATCTCCATTGTGGAAGAATCAGGAAAGATGTTCTCGCCCTTGCATTAGAAACTAACTGTATCGGGTTTCATTAGTCCCTGTCAAGCACAGCATAGGGGCTGTGTCTATACTAGGAAAAGTTAGGCCGACTTTGTTAAGTTGACTTAAAATCGACCTTAAGTCGACTTAACAAAGTGGTGTCCATGGATGTGGACTAAGTCCACTTTGTTAAGTCAACTTAACTGCCCTTAGGTCGACTTAAAGTGGACTTAAACGTCCACACTGGGCTTAGGTCGACCTAAAGAAGGGTTAGGTCGACCTAAGGAGGCTTAAGTCGACCTAATGGGTGGTTCTTAGTAAGTCGACTTAAGCTTTCATTAAGTTGACTCAATTTGCCAGTGTAGACATAGCCAAGGAGATTGACAACTTTTCAGCTAACTCTTCCTTCCTGAATATATCCATGTGAGAACAAAAAAAAAAAAAACCAAACACACTTTTCCAAACACTAGTATTTCTCTCTGCTATCCCATGCCACCTAATGCACAATCTGAACAGTGTTGTCCATATTTTCAAAGACTCATACAGTCGTTAGCTTTCATCCACATGAGAGCCATTTATTACCCCCATTTCATAAGTGGGAGACAGTTCCTGAGGGGCAAGTTATGAGATTGTCCTACAGCAAGTCAGTGTCAAAGTCGGGTTAGGATTCAGGAGCCGTCCCTTGCTTCTCACTCTTTGCTCAAAGAACTTGCTCTTTAAAAACGGACACCACAGAAAGTCCCTATTTGCCATCCTAAGGCAATTCAGTATTTCCTTGCATTTAGAATAGGAAATAACTCAGATACTGTGGTGTGGTATTGGTGGGTGGTGTTTTCACGGTGCTCACTATTTATTTCAGCTCTGGCTGCACTACACACCTGTAACTTGTCGCAAATCCATACCCTAATTTTCATGAAGGGATGTGATCAATTAATACTACAGATAAAATAAGGGATTTCCCTTAAACCTTCACTCATAATTCAAGCAAAACCCTAACCGATTTTTTAAAAAATTAATTGGGATGTTCAGCATTGCTTGGCTGACTTTTGTTTTTCATCTTTGTATGCCTGTGTCAGCAGGGAAAGCAAAAATCCAGAAACACAAGAAAGGATTATTTCTTTGGCCTCACTTATAGTTGACTTCAAAGGGAGTTGCACCAGTGCAAACACAAGTAGAACCAGGCTCTTGCTGTTCTAACAAAAGAGATGAAGGACCAGAAAGTGTGCAAGAAAGGCTGGCTTGGTAAGATTTCCACCCCAACGTGGCTAACTCAACTGGTTCAGAAAATTTCAGTCAGTGTCCAAAGCTTAAGATACTTAAGAAACTCCAGACCTCTTGAGATTCCCCTGTTACTAAAAATGGGCCAGATTATCCTTAGTTACACCTATGCAGGCTCATAGGACTGTACAGGTGCTATTAAGAGCATTCTTTAACCCATCTTGAGTAAGAGGATCCTCAAGAGGTTCATATTCAAGTACATTCACTCCTCTCAAATCACACACAAAGGCTCTGATTCTGTACTTAGTTACACCTGTATAGCCCCACTTATTTTAATGGGGGGTGGCCCACATGTTACTAAATGATGAATTACAGCCTGACTGTGTGACTGGGGGAAATGTAAATATCAATTCAAACAGACCAGTGCTTTCATCCAAAAGTTAAAGTGACCCTGAATTTTTTTTTTGGTTGGTTGTTTTTTTTGTTTTGTTTTTCGAGGTTTCCTTTTAATTTTGATTGTTTTCATGCAGGCATGAATGTTTTCAAGCTTCTCTTCTTAATTCTGGCCAAAACCAGAAACACCAGATTACTGTGGGGAAAAAAAAAAAGTTGTTCTTTGTGCTGCTTTCAGACTGGCCAGACCCAGGAAATACTGGAAGTCTTCTGGAAAGGGCCCACCTTGTGAGACTGCCAGACCAAAACAATGTGGTATTTAAAAAAAAATAAAAAATAAAAAATAAAAATAAAAAATATATCAATCCAAGCTCTGGGATTTTTCAGCACAGGTTGTCCTCCTTCCTGCATCTACATTTTAAACTTAGTCCTGCATCATGTTGTGCATTTCAATGAAGGAAGACATTGCAAGATCAGAGACTTGATTTACAGGACTGAGACTGTCTTTCTTATATGTCCTATATAGCAGTAGCACACAGTCAGCGCCGGCCCAAGGGTTGGTTGGCACCCTAGGTGAACTACGATTTTGGCACCCCTCCCCTTCCATGTTATAAGAGATAAAAAATTCACTTCCATCTAATTTGGCACCCCTTAAAGTCTGGTGCCCTAAGTAACCGCCTAGCTCACCTATTCAGCGGTCTGCAATTTGCAGCTCCAGAGCTACATGTGGCTCTTTGGCTGCCTCCTTGCAGCTCCAGGCCCTATCCCCCTTGTCACTGGGGGACCCTGCGGGAGGCCCACTCCTGGTTCCAGGCTCCCACCTGCCAGGGGACCCTGTAGCAGGCGCCCTGGCCCAGCTCTCTCCCAACCTCCCCACCCCCGACCAGGAGGCTACACCCATTGCAGCTCTCAAAGCACTTGGTTATTGAGGGAATTTTTTTAAATGACTTATCTTTTGGGTTGCCAACCCCTATATGGCTGGGCTGGCCCTGCACACAGTCAGCTCTTACATAAGATTAATAGAGACAGTCAGACTGCATACATCTTTAAAATGATCTATCTTCTCTGAAAATTGTTGCTCAAACATCTTTACGGGCCCAATTCTGCTACCAGTGAAATCAATAAGAAAACTCCCAAATAGTGTCCCAATCCTGTTACCATTGAATTTAACTATGAAAACTGGGGGGGGGGGGAGATCTAATTTCCATTACGTTACATTATAGTGGTTGTTTGCTTTCTCCCTTCCTCTCAGCTTGGGCTGAGAAACAGAATCGTCACTTCTACTTTTCTCTCTAGTCAGTGTCACGTGTTCTTCTGCACTGACCTTGGACTGTCACATTTGGTTTGGACAGGCTGCAGAGGTCAGTTTATCTGGCTGTTTAAAATGTTCCCTTTGTGGGTTTGGCTTTTAAGTAGATCCATGAAAACATTTCTGGTTGACTTCAGTTTTGAAAAAGTTTATGCTTCCCAAACAACTTCAGGGACAAACTTGACATAGCAGTGCCTTTTTAATTACTTTATATGTCTGCATTACTCACCACAAAGACTGGGTCAAGTGTATTTCCTTCAGCTGCATTGATCAGAATTGAACACTATTCAAGATAAAGGTACCATCCATTTCCATGATTTCATTAACCTCTTTTCTATATTGAAGTGTCCCCCCCGCCCACTCCCTTTACATGGAACCTACCTTCTCCTCTGCCTTCACCACTTTTGTGCATGGAACAGATGTTTTCAATGAGCTGTCCACAGTGATGCCCAAATTGGAAAATTATATCGCAGCTGCATGAAACATGCATAGTATTTAACGATGACAGTGTTTTGTGGGTTAAAGTAATTGAGGCTTTATTATAGTTAGTTCAGTTGGTTTTCTTAAAACATCAGTCAAGTTCTGCCAAGCAGGAAAAATAGCTTGCTCTATAATAACCAATTCCTTTTGCATGCGAGGGAAATTTGCTTTAGTAAGGTTAGGACCAATATTGCAACTACAGTGAATGTTACAAAACACTTCAGTAAAAAAGGCTTAAAGGCTCAAATTCTCCTAAAAATAAAGATCAGCTGGAACCCTAAATTTAGCAAACAAGTTACAATAGCTGCAAAACTGGTATTTTCCATTTACTTGTGTTGTGGGCAGCAGTTATAAGCATTATCAGCAGCTCAATTTTGTCTCTGAAAGGTCTGTATAGTATTGCTCAAATTGTATAGTTATGACATTTCCAGGTGGGTGTGATTACAGTTTCATGGAACATTTTGGTCACACTTTGAAATAGTTTCTAGAGGGTTAATAAATAGAGGTTAATGAATGATTAAATTGTTAGTGTCCAAGGCTATGTCTACACTTAGTTCGAACTAACTAATTTCAACTAATTTTAATTAACTTAATTCAAACTAGAAAAAATTAGTTCAAACTAAGCAATTGCCATTCTTGGCACTTGCTTAGTTCAAATTAGCGATCTCCATTGATTTCAATGGGCCGGTTAGTTTGAACTAAGAAATTAGTTCGAATTAACATGGCCACATGGGTTAATTCAAACTAACTAGTTTGAATTAACCATTTAGTTCGAATTAAGGAAGCCCTTAATTCGCACTAAAGCCTAGTGTAGCCATGGCTTTAGTTAGGTCAAATTAAGTTTCCTTAATTCGAACTAACTTACCAGTGTAGACCTAGCCCAAGAGTTGAATGGGTTGTTTATAACCTCGCCTGATGCACTGATGGTCAGAAACACATTAGTCATGTCTATAACGTGCATTAATCATTTATAAAATTATCCCCAATATAAAGTGTGTTTGACTAGTATGTTTGAGGCTGTATAAAGTGTCACTTTCATGATGACAATACAGAAACTATGCTAACTACCCGGCTGTGGGGGAACATTGGTGGATATGAACTATGGCTATCACCGATCCCATGGTTCTGTGAATTAAAAGCTGCAGTTTAACATATCTGGAAACTAATTTAAGAGACAATGGCCCTAGCCCAGAGCCTGTGATATACTTTGCCTGAAATTCACTCAGAACAAAGGATCCCCTGTAAGGCCTCCAACCAGACCATTCTATTATGTGGAGGAGAAGCAGCTACACAGCAGGACACCACATCTTGGAATGGGTTCCTTGCCAATTCCACGTAGACCACCATAGAGGTGAAGAGGTATAATACTTCAGGAGAGCTCTGCTGATGTTAAGGAGGCTGCTCAATAAAAGGTACATCTCAGTGTGATCAAGAGTAGCAAAATCTGACCTTTGAGGAGTCCCATGGAAATGAATGGGTCTACTCCCATGAAAAATTGTTTAAACGAGGATATAATTCACACTCTTCCCCATCTCTAGTATCAACAAACCTGAATCTACAATAGTACAGAATAGCAAGGTCAGTTGTCATTAATGTTAGTATCAGGAAGATCTCAGTATGAATTTGGGGATGCCTTTTGTTTCATAATCATTATATTTTAATTGCCTTTATGCATATGCTGTGTAGTTTATGAACATTTATACTCAAGTTCCAGAGGGAACTTGTTCCATGTCAGTCCAGTTCAGCAAAACAAACAAAGAGGCTAATGGCACTTTTAAAAACTAACCAATAAATAAATTTAGAGTAAAGTTTTTCTTCATTATTTATAGACACGTGTTTTAGAAAAGCAAGAGTAATCTGATCAAACACTTCCCTTTTAAAGAGCCATGTTAGAACAACAATATATACACATAGAGGTAGGGAGGGAATACATGAAATGAGCAATATTAGAGAAGGACTGCCTTTAACAGTCAAGTTAAACTGACACCTCCCCAAAGAACCCTGATTCAATGAGGGGGCAGCATTCTTTGTTCCAATTGGGCTTTGGGGGGGGCGGGGGAGGAGAGGTTTGTTTGTACACCTGTTCATTGTGAGATAATTTCTGTAATTGTGTTGCTAGAATCAGTACTGCAAATATAAAATTGCAGATATAGTACATTAGATACACAAAGTAATCTGGAAAAATGCCCATGAAAATATGCAATGAATATATGAACAACTAATCTAAACAAGCCACTTTTATTCAGCTATTCACTTATTTGCCAACTTCAGCACAGCTAAATTTACAGTACACTACCAGTTTTAAATTTGTGTAAGCTACTGCTGCCCTTCAGTGGGAGATAGTGTTGTAGCACTAGCTAGTTTTATTCACAGTAAAAAACAGAGTATGCAGATACTTAAAGGCAAAAGGTTTTTGGCTCAGATTTTAGAAGCCATTCATGTTCATTGCAAAAATCCACTAGATTATCCCTCAGAGTCAATGTTGTGTTTTTCTTATTCTGACTATGGAAGACATTTTCATACACTTACCTGTACTTCTGAAAGAGCACATTTGGTTGTAAAGCTTACTGAGTTTTCAAGTAAAATGTAATATGTTGATATTGACAAAAAACAAACAATCTTGAGAAAGCCATAGTAAGTGTCCCACTGTCTTGCAAGCAATATTTTAAAATATGTAAATAAGCTGATCAATACCCCAGAAGGTTTCATTCTTAATAAGTATAGGATATACCGTAGGAAACATAGCTTAGGCCCTGATCATTCATGCAAGAATGCAGTAGGCCCCTGCATTGATGCCATGCCCCTCTCCCATACACAAGCAGATGTGGGATCTTTACTACCAAAACCTAAAAGTTCTGACTCAAAAGGAGTAGTGCCCCAAATAAGGTCTTTCAAAACTGGCACCTTATGCAGATGTAATTCATTCCAACATGAACCATTTCATAATTCATCAACCCTATACAAGTTTGTTGCTTTAAACTACAAATTCAGGGACCTCATGTACTTGAATATCTGCATCTGATGGCACTACTGCAGAATACGAAATTAGTTAATACTAGGACACATGTCCCTCTGCAGCCAGAGGGGATATTAAAAGAAAACAGCATCTCTGCTGGTTCACTCTGCAGAAGGCGAGCACATAGGTCTTCGTCGTCTTCTCCTAACCCCACAAGAAGCCCTTCCACAGTGCGACTTATGCTACCAAGAAAGCTGTAGGACAAAAGTGCAACCAGGAAGGTGCCCTGTACAGCCACCACCACATTCCCTTAAGCCCTTGGGACTTTGCCAACTTTGCCTGTTTTCATATGTGCTGTGTAGTCTCCCTGTGGGAAAGATGGCTAGCAGATACCCTAGGGGCCACTGTACGACCAAAGGGTCTCTGACCGGCTAATCCTGTGGATGCCATGAGTCCTGGGGATCTGGGAGACAAGTTCACTTGCTGCTTTATGGTAGGAACGGATAAGCCCTATGCAGGGCCATCCTTGGGGGGGGAAGGGGGGGGCGAACGGGGCAATTGCCCCAGGCCCTGCAGTTATGTGGGCCCCACATTGTCCCGCTCCCTGCAGGGCAATGCAGGGCCCACACCGCAGCCCCCCCACAGCTGTGCTTCACCCAGCTCCCTACTGCCTTTGGTAGCTAAGCGAGCGGGAGCACTTCCCCTGGCCCCTGAGCCAGCCCTCCTCCTCCCCACCCCCAGGGCAGACCAGGAAGGCCCAGGGGCTGGGCAGGTGCACAGGGCCCCGGCCTCTGGGCCAACCTGCTGCACCCTGCCCATGGCCACACCCCTCACCAGGCTGCATGCGGTCCAATGGGATGGGTCCCCACCACAGCTGGGGATGGCCCTCGCCCGCAGCATGGCTACAGCTGGGGCCGGCTCCCTGCCACCCCGGCTGCCCCTTTCCACTGGCCTGGGCCCACCCTGCGGCCATGCTGCAGGCGAGGGCCAGCCCCAGCCATGGCCATGGCCCCATCCCCCCTGGATTGCATGCTGCTCCCCGTGGCCTCAGCTCCCCCACCACCCCAGCTGCTCCCCAGGGGCTGACCAGACTGTCCCAAAGTGCTCCCTTCCAGCATGGGGGGTAGGAGGAGGGCCCCCCGAGGCCCAATGGTCTTGGGCCCCGCTTCCCCCCAAGGAACGGCCCTGGCCCAATGTGCTTAACAGAAGAATATAGTAGATATTCTGCTATTGTGCAAATTCAGAGCTTTGGCTGCCTGCCCTAGAATCATAGAAACTGGAATCATAAGTTAAGTCGACTTCGTTAAGTCAACTTTAATAAGGTCAACTTTAAATCAACTTACAGTTGACCTTATTGAAGTCGACTTAAGGGTGGTTGGGTTGACTTAAAGTTAAGTCGACTTAAAAAGTCAACTTACGGGTTACTCCATGTTCACACTGTCCTTAAGGAGTCGACTTAAGGGTTAAGTCAACTCAATGAGTGGTAGTAACAAAGTCGATTTAAGGAATTTCTTAAGTAGACTTAAGGAAAGCCTACTGTGGACATGGCTTAATTTAAGTTGACTTAAGCCGCCTCCCCCCCCCCCAAAAAAAAAACCCCCCCAAAAAAACCACCAAAGCCCTCTTTAGGTTTGTAATGCTGCATTGGATGTACACCCAAGAATGCTAATTGCTGCTGTTTTGTGTCTCACTGAACTCTCTCTGGCACTTAAACAGCTTTGCTTGCTGTGGCCAGATATAGGTCATCCAGAATACCTAGCTAGCTTTTAAGAAAAAGGTGGGATGCAAATTTGCTGATTCATCATTGCCCCACAGATGTTTCAGTGTTCCTTCAAGTGCAGCACTCAGGCCACCCAGCAGCAAAGCACTTGAGGAATCAGGAAGTAGCAATCCAGGGATCTTTATAAAGAGAAGAAAATAGTCTGAGGCCAATCCCCCAGTTTGTTTTCCTCTGCAGGATTCATATGGTTCTTGAGCTCTCCCATATTTGCAAGAACTGTAGTCTTAAGTCTGTGGACTGGTGCCTACAAATCTGTTACTACATACTATTTCAGTAGTCTCCATTCTGCATGCCACCACCTCACAGGAAGTCTCAGAAGCAATGGAGTCAGGAGCATGTGCAGACATAAAAATTTGGTAGGTTTTGGAGAGACAGGTTCTGTGCCACCTTTGCAACCCTGGGGCTGGAAGAGCTATCAGTTTGCACTCCTACTGTGGACCATGGGGTAGGGCAGTTCTATGCCCAACCAGTTATTGGGGGGGGGGGGGGCTGTTCCCATCTGATGTAGAAATATTTCTCTGAAAGCACAGGCTTCTCACTTGAATTAAAAAATGCACTAGTTCAGTGCATTCTATGACCAGCCTCTGCTAGTGCTGGGTGGTCTCTGTACATATAGAGCTCTGCCTGCACATTAAAGCTGCCCTCCCTTGACTGATGGAAGAAAAACCTACAGTTCTAAACCCAAGGTCATGCTCAGCAGAAGCACTAAAACATTAGCACCACTTTTTTTTTAAACCCTATTTTATGCTGCAGTCTCAGCAATCCCATAAATCTATTTAAGGAAAACAAGAGTACACAAAAGCATGCACACACATTTTCCCTAGGACCTCCTGCAAGGACTCTATTATTGCCCTTCATTAACACCTTGTGGAACACAGGCCTCCAATTAATTAGGTACAACTCTTTATAAAAGATCTTATATGGATAATAGCTTGATTCAAGGTTCATCACCATTAATCACATATGCCTGTTAATTGTTGGCATGAGGGTTAGGACAGCCAACCAGCCTTACATGAGGTGCCTAGTTTGGAGAGACACTCAGGGTTCCCAGCTGATGCACCCTCCAGATCACTGGATTATTTGATGTGTATGCCATGTCCATATGTTACACTGTGCCCACTTACAGTATGACAGTCCCACTATGGCTCAGAGGCCAAGCAAAGGTAACATAATGCTGAGATATCAATTTACCACCATCATTCTCTGATGGCAACACCACAGGCATTAACCCACCCAGTGACAACTGCTGTAATTAAGAAACCGAATTAGCATTCCAGAAGAGTGAAGTATGACATGACAGAGAAGCTCTAGACACTTGAGGTTGCCAGATAGGCTGAAACTAGTCTCTGCAAAACCTATTAGGAACACATGCGGGAAGCAAACATATGTGACACAAAAGTGGCACCCACAGGCACACTCTGCAAAAATGAGACAGAGCCCATGGCAAACAGTGGCAGCAGTGACCCAGCTTAAGCACAAAAGAGACTGGAAGACAGCCAAAAATGCAAGCTGTGCATGTGTGCTGAAAAACAGGCCACCGGGTTAATATTCCCAATGGGCTTCTGGTTTTGTTATTGTTAGATGAGTGTAGCAAGGTATCAGCAATGAATGGGATTTTGAACAGAGCTGAGTGAATAGGAGAGGGGGGAACTTATTCATGAACATTTTAAACAACTTCTAGAGTTTTCTTTCAGGAAGGCTCATGCTCCATTCCATTCACACAAGCAAAGTTCTCTCTTTACAAGTATATGCAGAAAGCAGAAGTTCATTATTTAATAAAATTGGATTAGTGCCAAAATAAAATCATTGTGGGCAGAAGCCAAAGCAGTGTCGCTTCATACAGTATAGGGCACAAGACCCAAATCCTCAGGTTAATAAGATAGTCTTTGCTCCACTTCTTGGAGGAGACAGCTATATTTATTTCAAGCTCTTAATAGAATGAAAAAATGAAATGTCAGAGACCCATCACAGACTTCTTCCACTCAACATCCCAGTCTTGTGGCTTTGCTTAGAGGCTTTAAAAATGATCATTACAGGAAAAGACAGTTCCAAAACACAGATCTCCCTTACTAAGTCTTTGGGCAAAACTGGCCTTAATACGAATTCTGGCCTCTGAACTTCCAAATCTTCATGTAGCAACAATCAGTAAGTTACATATTGTTCCTTACTGGTAAGATAACCAAGCCCATGTGCCAAACTTACCCATCAATTTGCTACATCTGGTTCCAGGTAAACACTGGAGCAGAGGCCTGGATAGGAGGGCCTTTCCTTCCAGGGATTAGCTTTGAACAGGACTTCAAAATATCTTCCACCAAGACCACGAAGGACCAGTATACTCCCAACATTTCTAAACTACTTTGGGGTATGATGCTCATCCAGCCAAGGAATAGACAATATCATGTGACATGGGCACCACTCACATTGCTCAAACATTGAGAACCAAGAAATATTCAGTGAAGAGCTCAAAACCACCCAAGCAAACAATCCAGAGCCAGAAATCTCTTCATAGTCAATGAGCAATTTTGAAAAGACAGTCATGAATATCCTGATTCACCATAGTGCTGTGGCACTTAGCCACAGGACTCTGTTGTCTTTCTACAATAGACTAACACGGCTACCCCTTTGGAATCTGATTCACCATGGCTGCACAAAGTTTGTTAGGGACCCAGGACAAAATCTGAAACTAAGGTCCCTCTGAGCTTTCCCAAAATGTTGCAGCTGAGGGCAGAGGCGGCTTTTGGGGTAGGCAAAGCAGGCGCACGCCTAGGGCCCCAAGCTGCAAGGGGCCCCATCGCCTACCCCAAAAGTCACATCTGCCTTGGTCCACAACAGGAGGAGAAGCTGGCCCAAGGGGCCAGGGCCGTGTGGGGGAGCTGGGGGATGCAGGGTCACAGAGCGGGCCCTGCAGGCCTATAGGGGGGCCCACAATGGGCCTTCACCTAGGGCCCCCAATAGCCAAAGGCCACCTCTGGCTGAGGGGAGACTGGAAAGGTTAGGGGGTTAGAGAGTGAGCCTGCACCACATTCACCCAGCAGTTGCAGCTCAACTTTTGTCCTGCAGGGCTGGGCCCAGCTCCACATGGTGACCTCATGCATCACTGTTGCATTGCCACTCAGTCTGGAGGCCTTCCATCTCAACTGGAGTAGGGAGCTCCCCTTCAGATGGCCCTATTGTTCAGACAAGTAGAGAACAGGGGAAAATGCTAATTTGACAACCTTTTCATCTTTCCCTGCCTACTGACATCTCCATCTTCCAGGTGCTGTCTCTGCCAGGCAATAGGATAGCCAGGAGATGATGCTACTTGCAGCAGAAGTGAAGGAGATGGAAATCATCTTTCTCCCTTGTGCCCCAAAGCAGGTAAAAGCAGCAGACACCACCAGTACACACAAACACAGCTTATTTTAAGGAAATAAGTGCTGACGCCACTTCCTCTCCAAGTGCAAACCACAACACTCCTCTGCCTTCTCTAAAGCACAATAGGCTGTGCAGTTAAAAAACACACACCATCCTCCCCCTTAGAAGAGAATGAGAAAGAACTAACTATATGTGGCAGGTCTTTGTCCTGTTGCTTAATGTATTAATGGAAGGTGCTCAAGCACCATGGTGATAAAAGGTTGTATAATAATTTGTATAGAATAGAATCATCCAAAAGACCATGGTGTCTTACAATCCCCATCAATGGCTTTTTTGGTCATAAAAGGATGGGTATGGGAGGTGCATTCATCATACACAGCCAAGATACATTAATCCAGGAATTTCTGAGTGCGAGGCTTGGGAAATTCAGGAGCAGGATTAAAATTATCTAATGAGCCCACTTTCAAGGCACAAGATACTTTTAAGTGTGTAATATTCTATTACATCTACAGATGTCAGTGAAGGACCACTGTTAGAGTTTTCTGAAAGAAAATACGAATTTTAAAAATGACCTAACAAAGTACTTAAGGGCATTACTTAGAAAGCAAAGAAGCTAAACTAGCTATCACAAGGGAAGATGATGCACTTCCAATACCAGCCTCCTAAAAAAAAAAAAAGCCCCACCCATGAGGGCCTACAAATGTTAAAGTACACATGGGAGGGGAGCCAGGGTGGGGAAACAATCTAAAGTGCTCTTCTTTTACCACCCTTCCAAGTTCTCTAGCCTAACCCACAACAGTGTGCGCAATTCTGGTCTCCCAGCTTAAATTCCTCTTTCTTCAACATGGAAGAGGTGCAGAGAGGAGATTATTAGAAAAACCAAGAACCTACTTTGCCAGAGGAAACCTAAGCAGCCCGGCTTGTTTAGACTAACAAAACAAAGACAGGGGAAATGTGACTGCTCTATAAATAGAGGACAATAATTCCTTTTCCTCCCTGGTGTTTAAGCTAAGAGTCAACACTGGCACAAAACCAAAGTGGAAATAACCTGACCATCAGCAAATCTGAGCATGAAATTTGATGAAGGTTTCTACCCATCAGAAAAGTATGGTTCTGGAACAGCCTCCCAAGAGGAGTAGTGGGAATGAGGGGCTTGGGAAGGGACTGGATTCAAGAGTGAGCTTGATAAGTTTATGGAGGGGATGGTATGAGGAGATAGCAGTCATGGCCAATGTAGGCAATTAACAAATATCTCCAAGGGACAGCTGGGACATTAGAGGCGGGCTCTGAATTACTAGAGAGAATGGCTGGTGAATCTTGGACACACATTCAGGGTTAGCCAAATCACATTTTTGAGATCAGGAATCCCCTGCAGCCCCCAGGTCAAATTGGCAGATACCCTGGAGAGGTAGTCATCTTCACCTGCAGCATGGTACAGATTACTTGCTCATTTGAACTAGAATAAATGGCAGATTCTCTGTAACTTGAAGTCTTTAAAAGTCAAGATTTGAGGACTTCAGGAACTCAGACAGAATTATGGACCTATTACAGGAGAAGTTGATGAGGTTCTGTGGCCTTCAGTGCTGCAGGAGGTTAGAGTAAATGACCATGATGGTTCCTTTTTGGCCTTAAAGTCTGAGTTTCTTTATGCCCCTTGCCAACACATGAGGCTTGTGTCTCTGCATCTGTCCACACTGCTGCTGCCCATAGTTCCCTCACACCATTTATACATGGTCATTTGTCAATTGCCCTCTTTGCACTGCTGAAGGCTGACCTGCTCTCACATGAGAGAACCAGCAGAGGTTCTCAGCCACTGTATGCTGCTCCTGGAACGGAACGTGAAGCTGTTAGAGGTGTAACATACCTTATCTGCACTGAGAACAGCCATAGATCGCAAATACATTAAAGGGTCGTAAGAAGAACTTGTTTTTGTATCTCTGGCTTTTTAACCAGTCCACACCTGGTACATCACATGCACTCTGACTGCAAAGCTTGTGTCTTTGTAAGCTGTTTCTGTGGTGAATCTACCCATGCAATTCAGAATAGATCCATGATTAGTCAGGGCTGTGTTCTACCCTCTTCTTAGATGCAGCTTGGAATTGACTTTCCTACTCTGGCATCACCCACTGAAGCTTAAAGAATATCAAGACCTTTTACCAGAGTCCCTATAGGTCCTCATCAGGAGGCCCTCCTGCAACCTCTTCCTCCTGCTTATTTGATTTTGGACCCTGGCAAGGTTTGTAGTCTTCTGGTAGGGTTACTGGGATGTAGTTGTCCAAATGTGCCTTGAAGGAAAGCACATTGTTCTTCTATCAAGAGTAAAAAGAAAAAAAGCATATCTCCTTTAATTTTAAAAGCAAGGTTTAAACTGAAACTTTTATCTCTAGGCCTTTTCTCCCGTTCATAACCAAAATTCTGTTTTGCAGCTGCTGAATGCCAGGGATCCTGAGAATATTAACAATAAGACTTTTACAATGGAAAAAACAAAAAAACCCACATTTTGTTTATAAAAATGTAAAAATAAACAGTTTGCTTACCCTTATTCACTCTAGCACCACAAAGTGTTTATTTTTTTTTTTTTTACTAGTAAAACTAAACCTTTTGTGGCACTAGAGTGCATAAGGGCAAGCCGGGCTGGCATACCAGAAGGTTACCAGGGATGCTCTTACTATTATTTCCGGGTGCATCATCACTGGAAAGTGTTTAACCTGCTTGAAATCCCTTGTGGATCGGCTACTTTCTTAGCAAAACAGCAGATGGCAGATCTCTACAAGAAAACCTTTGGTTTATTAACTGGCCCTCTTTTGTTATCTCTAGATTAAGGACCACGAATGCCTGGCGGGGAATGGTCAGCTTCAGAGGAAAGTTAGGGCTGCCTAAAAATGTAAAGAACCATCTGGAAGCTCTGCTTTATAAACAAAAAAAAGAGTCATGTCACAATATCACAAGAATGGGGTAAAATTCAGGCCTACATCTAGGCTGCTGAATTAGGTGCAGGAGCATCCCATGCCATCTTCCTGTTATGCTTCTGAAGTGCTGTGAACTGTACACCAAAGAAAGGCCTTTCAGTGGACTGATTTCCTGGGCCCATGGTATCTAAGGGTTTGGACTGCTTCTTTAAATGCAGCAATGCTACTGTCTGTGTGAGAAAGCACACTGCTATATACATGCACCCCACAACTGTTTGTACCCTCTCCTGATCCTGTATTCACAGGCATTTGTAGGCTGGTATCAACAATGCATGATTGGCATACATGTAGCAAAGTGCTGCCAAATAAATCAGTCAGAATTACAACTGGTTTCTGTGGGCAAAAGACAAGCTGGCAGTATATTCTCTGGCTGTGTGGCTTCAAAGCATGTCTTCCTCACCATGAGAAATTGGTCCAATAAAGAGATATTACCTCACCCATCCTGTGTCTCTAATATCCTGGGACCAACACTGCAAACGATGTCAGAATGTCTAAAAAAGATAGTCCCACTGCCTGGAATCTGTCTTGGTGCTGGGGTGTTGAACAGAGGGGGGAAAAATAGGGGTACCTGTGTCTAGTATAAGCTGTGGGAATGGGATGATCGTGATTTTGCACGCTTGACAGGGAATGATTTTTGCAGCTGTATTGAAACCAAGCTTCCGAATGCTGGGGAAATGGCAGTTCCATTATGTGTGGCAGTACCTGAATCCTGCCCTCTGGATACCAGAGTCTGCAGGGACTGGTAGGTTCCCATGCTCAGCAGAGAGAGAAACTACAAGCAATACGTGGCTGCCCTCTACCACACATTCCCCAGTTCAGATTGACCCTGTAACTGCAATGAGAGGCCTTTATGTTACTTCGCCCCAACCACAACAGGAATGGGAAACCGAGTCCTTACCTGGATGAAACAATGAAGATTGCTCCATTGTTTCCTCCTCCTCCTCCTCGAGTCTTGGACATGGTCTGAGTAGCTGTAGTCCCCAGTGGAGAGCGTCAGCTCTGCCTCACTGGAGGCAGTTATCAGTGATAGCCCTGGGTCCTCCTCAGGGTCTTCCATGGCCAGTCACTCATGACCTTCCCTCAAGAGCAGGGATGGGCACTGTACTTGAGTCACTACAGAGCCCCTGCTTGAACTGCTTGGAGGACAGTGAGCTCACTGACAAACCTGGAGTTCTAACCTTTGTCCTGAGGGGATTTGATTGTTCCACCAGAACCAGTAACTACTGATCCCTTCAGACAGGTTTTGAGTTCTCATTGGATACCTGCTGGTTTCTGGTCTTGGACCCCCAAAAATAAAACCCTGCTGGCATCCCACCACAACTGAACAGCCAGCTTGGTGTCAGCTTCAGGCCAGGAACCACATGCTATGAAGGCTTTCCCCTAGTTACCATCCAACTGATGAAGCATAATAGAGTGCAAGCAAATATTACAGGTAGGGAGTGCCAAGTGAAAATTGGATCTGACCACTGGTATTTATACACTGATGACTTGATTTCTTGCCTTGCAGCAGGGGAGGGATAAACAGAACAAATACCCTGGGCAGGAATCTGAAGAATACCTTTCAGGGATTTCTAAGCAGTGCAGTTTCCTCTCTGTTTTTATTAGCTCAGACTTCAGCAGTACTCAGTTTCAGCCACTGCATACACACACACCCAACCCCCAGCTATTTACCTCAGGCTTAAAGATCTGTTTACAAAAATCTCTTGTTTGAATTACATGGACAAAAGTTGGCTGAGGGGCAATACTCAGTTATATCTCAACCTACAGGAGACAAGCCCTCAGAGAGTACCACTGTGCTAGATGTTGCAGTTGGGGTCTTCTATTCTCCAGGCCAAATAGTGCAAACTATGTTCATTAACTTGTTTACAGGAACTAGGGGTGAATCTGACTCACCGTAGTAGTCCAAGATAACATTTCAGATTCCACTACTGTCTGAAGGGCCATGAATCAAAGATAAAAATCACCATCAGCCTCAGCTAAACTTGCTGGGATGAATGCAGATGCAAAGGAGAAGTGTCCTGTAGAATCTGTACCAGAGGGACCTGTACTATCACAAGTACAAGCAGGCTGGTAAAGAAGTAGTCTGCCACAAAAGGCTAAGAAGCAACAGAAATACTGAAACTTCTAGCTGGCCATGACACTATGGTGTGACTAATTTGATAACAGAAATCCTGCTTCGAGTTCCCAAAAATCTTGTCACTGTACAGGGGAAAAATCCCCTGCAATCTGGCATTCATACACTTAACGAGGAGATCATTTATTAAAATAAATAGATAAAGAAGTACTTATGGAATCAGTAGCACACAGCTATTGACATTTCATGATGTGTTTTTTGTCCTTAAGGAGTTAAAGGACAGTTTACTAGCCATGCACAGGTACAGGAACCACTTCAGCCACCATTAGCAACCACTGTTTAATAGCACAGGAAGTCAAGGACACCAGGACAGATTCAGAGGGAAATGGAGGGTTTGAGGCAGAAAAGTTAATCCTTGGGGGAGTTCTGTGCCAGCTTGGTCCCTAGCATAGATTACAATAGTCATAAGGCTGTTCCAAGCTACACTGTACATTTATAGTCACCAGGGGCCAGTCCATCAGGAGGGAATTAGTGGAGCACAGGGATACCACAGCAACATCCTTTCCCACCATTGCTACAACTCAGTGCCAAGAGTCAAGGTACAGAAGTCACTAGAGCCATTTTATAACACAAGAGAATTTCCTAAAACATAGAAATTCTCTGTCAGCCAGCTCTCCTGGGTTTAGGGAGCTTTGTACAACCATACTTTCACAAAGCTGCCCTAATGGACTCAAGTATCACATCCCTGAAATGAAAGGAAATTTAGACAAAAGATGAAATGACAAATTTCAATTTGATTAGCACATTAGAGTCGACATCCCTCTCCTTCCCAACGGTGTCGTACGTTTTTAGAATGGTCACAACGAGCAGGCAATTGCCAATCTATATATAAAACAATACCTCTGTTGGCCCAACAGCTTTTAGTACCATTTTGGGGGGTTGATCTAGTGATTATTCAAATGAGGAAATAATTACAGAATTACCAATGTCCCTTTCTGCAGCTTTTGAGCATTCTTTGGGTATTTCTCATCCATGTATGAGCAAGCCCTAATTGTTAGCACTTGTCTATGCTTGAAATGTCACAATGGCAAAGCTGTACAGCTATCAGCCTAGCGCTACCTGCCCTGACAGGAGGCGTCCTTCCACCAGCGTAGGTAATTCACCTCCGAGACACAATAGCTATGTTGATGGAAGAATTCTTCTGTTGACCCACAGTGTAGAAAGTACTGGGTTAGGCTGGCTTAATTATGCTACTTGGAGTGGAATGTGTGGATTTCTCACACCCCTCAGCAACATGGTTAAGACAACTTAATTTTCTGGTGTAGGCCAGGCCTTAGGATGGATGGATAGCACAGCTACAAGTATGAATATTACAGATGCTGTCAAACTCCCAAACCCTAAAAGCAAACACACGCTACTTATTGTAAGGGCCCTTTCAAGAGCCAGTGTGCCTGAATCAAGTCAAACAAACAAATAAACAAACTACTGCTGACTTTGATAATAAGGAATTATCCTTTTTCCAGAGGAAGTGACTTACACTTTTGAAGGACTAAAGACGCACATGCACACCTTGGTCACATGAATAGAGACACTCTGGATTGTTACAGCACTTGCAGTCCCTCCCATGACCACCAGTTTTGGCATGTTTCAGAGCAGACCAGATGCCCAACCTGCCAGTACCCTCTATCTCTCTGGTACATTGCAGATTTGGGGAAGGCAATAAGTCAATGTTCAGATTAGTATTTATTTCCCCACCAAGTACCTCATTTTGTCTTTCTGCTGGGTACAGACTAGAATTTAGTCATTTCAGGACTCTGATGTATCCCTATTTATATACACACACACAAAATTAAGTCTGACATTAAGAGTGACAAAAAACAGTTACTATTTCTTTCTGTATACATACATAAATATGTAACCATTTGCTTATAACCCTTAAAAACAAGTGTGAATATTGCTGAAGTATTTCAAAGGCAACTCTCTCAGGAGATTCACTCCAAGTTTAGTACTTGTTACGGTATAATGATGTGCAGTGACATACATACACTCCCTGAGGGCTCTGCTCTGAGAGGATTTACCCTTCTCATTCTCTGTGGATTAACATCCCAACCCTGTAGGGCACAAAAACTCTTTGTAGTCCCACTCCCACAGTCTCCCTCAAACACCCTTTGCATCTCAGCAACATCTGCAATTTGCAGTCTGCAGAAATTCTAGTCCTCCTCTTCTACAATGAGGTGAAGGAACCCACATTCCACTCTAAACTAGCAAAGTCCCTGGAACACAATTCTTACCACCAACCCTCCTGGTCCTTGCACTGCTCCACTACGGAGTTGGTCAATCTGACTCCCTCACCACACACAGACTGAGGGGGTGCCACATCAGAATATCTCATAGCTCAGTGATTAGAGCAGTGAAGACACCTGTCAAATCCTTCCTCCTTATCAGGCAGAGAGGGGAATTGAACCCAACTGTCCCAGATAAGTGCTTTAGGCACTGGGCAAAATGTTATAAAGGCAGCAGCGTTCCCTCCAGCATATCTTGTCAGAGACAGCTCAGGGGCTTAGGATACCTGACTCCAGGCTAGGGGTCTAGCTGTGGCTTACAAGCAGAGATAGACACCCCATTACAGCCATATGGTATCCAACTCTGAAAGAGGGGCAGGACTACATAACATCTCATTAGCTATCTTAGATGGCTCTCCACCTAGGATGCTGGCTTTTGTGGATCCTGTAGCATTCCAAGTCACTGGTGGGCAGGGAGGGCACCCCCTTCAGGTGCCTCAGGGGAGTTAGCAGTGGAAGGCACCCTTCCCAGCACAGAGTCAATTGGCCCCAGCCCCCAGGTGGGGCAGGGCTGGCAGAGTCAATCGCACTGTTGGTGCCTTTCAATAGGGCTGGCACAGCAGTAAGACCACTCGGGTGGTATGAAGGGGAAGAGGGGTAAGGAGGGGGACACAGGTCCACCCACTCCACTGCATCCCAGCCCAGGGCCTTAGCCAGTGGCAGCGGAGCCTGCCGAAACATGCTGGCGCTCAGCAGTTAGCACCCCGCCCTCCCTGGGCTACTTCCTCCTACCACCATCCGAGTACCTAGGTCCACAGCGGGTAGTCGTCACAGGGGTCTCCCTCATAGGTCACTCAGGGAATCCCGATGAAGCCCTCTGTGTCCCTGGGAGGTAGGTCTGGCAGCTCCTCAGGCACCTCTGAAAGGGGTAGCTCCTCCAGCACCAGTGGCTCCCCTTCCACCAGCAGGAGCTCCTTCACAGGGTCAGGGCTGCACAGCTCCAAGTCCATCTCCTCATCAGGAGAGAGATCCTCCTCCAGCAGCTGGTCCACACCCCAATGGGCACAGGGACAACCCCCCCAGGTAGCAGCATCAGGGCTCCCTTCTCAGTCACTGGGCCCAGGCAGGCTGGGAGGACCATAAGGCAGAGGGGCCAGGGCAAGCAGAGTGGGTCAGCTGGCCTGAGCTGGACACCTACCCCTGGGCTACCTCCTGGTTGGGACCTCCTTTCCCCTCCATGGTTCAACACCAACTGAGCCGCTGGCTGGGCTTTTTATACTCCCAGGCCAAGCCCCACCCCTCTGCTTCCGGGTCCTGGTACCTGCAGTACCCCAGTCTGACCAGGGGAGGCATTCGGGCCAGTCTTCCAGCCCCAGCTCAGCGGAAGGCCACAGTGCCTGCTTACAGATCCGATTCTTATGGGGCCTGTAACAGGGCAGGAATAGCAAAACTCCTCACCTGCCCTGTAAGCCTGGGCTTGGGAGGCCTATTTGGACACTGGGTGGTGGGCGGGCACAAGCCTGCCCACTGCTAAAACCCCTCCCCCAGCCTAAGGGGAGGTGGCACTGGGCCCAGATCCAAGTGAAACTGGGGGACAGCTAATGAAAGAACGGGAACAGGTGTGAGGCTACAGGTTCAAAATGAGGGTTTCCGAGGGGGACACCAAGCAGAGAACACCGGACAGCACCTACTGCTCCCGAAAGGTGTCCAGGGAGCCAGCGGATGCTGCCCAGAAGAGGAACTCTGCCCGGAGACGTGATCGGAGAAGGGACCGGAAGTAGGCCCCACAGTTGCAGGCACTTCCCTCAGCCAACCTCCTCACCCTGGTTTTGTGGGTGGCTACCTTAGCATAGGCTATGGGCTTGGGAGGCTAAGCCTATTTGAAAACAGGGAGGTGGGTGGGCGCTAGCCCGCCCACTGCTAAAGCTCCTTCCCCAGCCCAAGGGAAGGAAGCGCTGGACCCAGCTTCCAACTGATTACGGGGGACAACAAATGACTAACAGGAACGGGAGTGAGGGTCAAAGGGTCAAAATAAGGGATTCGGAAGGGGACACCGAGCAGAGAACCCCGGACAGTGCCCACTGCTCCCGAAAGGTGTCGAGGGAGCCAGCGGACGCTGCCCAAAGGAACTCTGCTCGGATGCGTGAACGGACGAGGGACCGGAAATAGGCCCCACAGTCGCAGGAACCTCCTTCAGCCAACCTCCTCACCCTGGTTTTGTGGGTGGCTACCTTAGCATAGGCTATGGGCTTGGGAGGCTAAGGCTGGGCAGGCAGCAGCTTGGAGCTGACTAGCCAGCAACAAAGGACTGGCCTAATCAGGGAGACAAGGAGCAGCTGAGTATCTGGCCCAGGGATATAAGTGGGGCCAGCCCAAGAAGTGGGAGAGGCATGGCTAACAAGGCAGACCAGGATCTGGCAGCCGGCTAGAGGGAATAGAACCCTAAGCCCCTAAGCCCCTAAAGCACAAACTGGGAGTGGGACTGCACATTTGTAAATAAAGGAGCATGTGATTTGCACTGAAGAGGTCTGTGGCAAGTCTCTTTGGGTTGGCTGAGGCGCAGAAGTGGTCAAGAAACTGGGGTGGAAGAGCCCACTCTGTGATAGGTCATCTCTCCCCATATGCATCGTACAGGGGTCCAATGTGCCCAACTCAGGGTCTGTGGATCTCATTGTTGTTTTGGTGATTTTTCTAGGTACCTAAAAGTCGGATAATTCCATGCAAGTCTTTTTGTGGATGTTGGCCACGTGCCTGCCACACCCAATTTCTGGATGAGTCTGACCCATCCAAAAGACTCTCACTGCCCAACTCCAGCAAATTAAGAGGGACAGAGTCCCCCCAAAAACAGAAATAGAAATCTGTCGACATTTACCTGGGAGGTGGGGTGATTCCTAGCACAGGTAGGCAGTCTGATGTTCTCTCCCCTTGAGTCAGCACACTAAAGATAAGTGTTATGTACAGCTCTGGTGGTAGCTCAAGCTAGCCAACTTAGTTCAATCGGAGTTTGAGCTCAGGCTACTAGCCAGGGAACAGAATCCACGCTGTTATTTTTAGCATGCTAGCTTGAGCAGAGTTTTTCTACCAGAGCAAGGAATCACATCTCTTAGCTGCTATCGAGACATACCCTGTATGTCTTTACCACTCTTTCTCTCTTTCCTTATTTTCACCACTAAGTGCCATATAGCAAACATGGGTTACATCACCACAGAGAGGAAGTTCCAAGGGGGGTAGCCGTGTTAGTCTATTGCAGAAAAAACAAACAAACAGAGTCCTGTGGTACTTTTAAAGACTAACAGATTTATTTATCGCATGAGCTTTCATGGGAGAAAATCCCACTTCATCAGACGCTTTGAAGATGGTGTCTGACGAAGTGGGATTTTCTCCCACGAGAGCTCATGCAATAAATAAATCTGTTAGTCTTTAGACGTGCCACAGGACTCTCTTTGTTTGGGTTTTTTTCTTCCCACAGAGAGAAAGTCACTGCTGAGCTTTGTGGTAGCTCCCTGGTAGTTTTTGGACTCCAACCCCACACAATGGAATCACAGCATTTTTCTTGCTTTAAGATCTCTGCAAAGCTGCACAAGTCGAGGGGGTAGGGAGAGAGGATTTTCCCTAAATATGACTTTGTAATGACAATTACTATAAATATTTTAGTAAGGTTAAGAATCTTATTACACAATTCTTCTATGAACATATTGTTTGGCATGCCTTGTAAAACAGATAATGCCAGGAGACGAGAGGAGAGATGAGCCAAAGATGGAAATACTGGGAGGTCAAGTATCCCAAGCAGGGGAGAAGAATGCATATGTCCTCATTGCTAGGAGCCATATGGGTTCTGAAAGGCAGTACTCTGGAATCATTTTACGCAGGCACATCCAGTCAGTGTTATAGACCCCATTCTGTCATCCTTGGAACTGGAAATTCTATTTTGGAGGCAGGCCTTTCCAGAAAGGCACAATCTACAAATTAAGTTCCTCAGATCCTCCACAGACAAGTAATAGCAAAAAAGATAGCAAAATATCAGACCTCCCTACAGTCAGATTTGAACATATCCTGCTCTGTAAGTACCTCTTCTTAACTGAACTTAATCTCTTGCTTCAGGGTTCTCAAATCTGTTTGCAAGAACAATTTTGTGCATCACATGACAAAAATAAAAATATTTTACAAACAGATTTCTATCCCAGCAGAAACTACTGTACTCCAGTTATGTTGTATATCTATAAACAAAGAACAAAACATATGTTGATCTTTCAGTCTAGGTGATATGTAGTTTTGCTCCAAGAAAAAGGACCAAAGCGAAATCTTCATGAGAGAGCACAATGTGTGTGTGCCCTCTGCAACATGCCGCAGCAACTTATTGAACAAAATGGCTGCTGTTCCCTCTGACAGGAAGAACTCCTAGCTCTGCAAAGAGTTAGTAGATAGAAAACAAGACATAACAGTTTCAAAGAGTCCAATGTATAGCCCAAATTTCACCATAAGGTCTATCATAATGAATAGTTTTCCAGTTTCTATGAAATAAACTCAGATTAATCAGATTCTGTGGCATATTAATTACAATGCTGGTCCCTTGTTATGTCAGCAAATCAAGCAAGATAACAAGAGATTTTTACTTTTGCCTCAAATCTGAAAATACTGTGCGAACTTTTGCTAGTGCAGGGTTCGGCATCCCTTGCAGGCCCTCATGCCACTACCGCCCCACAACCCTCAGCAAGTGCCAGGGGGCAGGGCCAGCAGGGGAGAGGAGCTGTAGCACTGAGTGGCACTGCAGGGCCGGGAGCCCTGCGTACTGCTCAGAGTAGGCACGCAGATCATCTTTGGCACTCATGCCAGGGGTTGCTTGACCCTTGTGCTAGTGTGTTTTCTAAAAGTTCCTATTAAATGGAGCATAGTCAGTAGTACAAGGAGGCTACCTCCTGTCAAACTTTGGCCCCGCCCACCTGTCACCGGAAGTCCTACCCCATCCGGTCACCTGACATCCGCCCTCGTCCCCGCCCCCCCCGGCCACCAGAAGTCCCGCCCCATCCGGTCACCTGACATCCAGCCCCGCCCCCGCCCCACCTATCAGTGGAAATCCCACCCCAGCCGCTCACCTGACATCCGGTCCCACCCCCTGCCCACCTGTCACCGGAAGTCCCGCCCCATGACATCCAGTCTCGCCCCCAAGCTCTGACTTCCAGCTGACAAGGGTCACCTGATCGGAAGTGGGCATTGTGACTCTTTCCCCGCTCATCAGGGCACATTTCACCCCGAGAGCGGGGTTGGCCGGGAAAGAGCACATGGCGGGGGTGGGGTGACCCTCCGCCAATCGGAGTCGTCCCAGAAGGCCACGGCGGTTGGTCGGGCGGCAGCGCCCCGGAAGTCTCGGGCCTTTTTAAAAGTGGAAGACCCCGAGGGTGGTTTCTCGAGACCGCGTGGTTCGCAGCTCGTGGAGAACATGGACGCCTTCGCCACCCCGTGAGACCTCCGCACTTTGTTTTGGCTCCTAAAGTCTTGGCCCCCCGGCGTAGAAAGCGGTACATCAGCAGCAGTTCTGAGGAAGAGGGAGAAATCAAGGACAGCCAGAGTCCTTTGGCTCAGCCTTTGTTCGGTACGCCAGAACCCGAAACCCGAGAGATCAGGAAGCAGCCTGACAGACTCTCACCGGCACCAACAGACCAGGAGAAAGGAGAAGAGGAGGCTCAGGTAAAGGAACAAGCATGGGTTGCTAACCGCATAGCTCTAAAAAGCCAAAAGGGTGGTGGTGGATTCACAGCTCTTTCTTTTTTTCTGAAAATCTCTCTTGTCTTTCAGGAACCCCCAGACAATATTGCAGTGGACGAGAAAGATGAAGCTGGCCCACCTTGTTTTTGTTCAACGCCGGTACTCACCGATGAAGAGGATGAGGCCAGGGATGAGGCCTATATGGAGTTTAAGAGAAGGCTCGGCCTGGAAACGTTTGAACCACTGCCACGTCGCCAGCATAAAAAACTCATGTGGTCTGTTGTGCGCGTTGCTGTTTCTGCTTCCCTTAATTACTGTCTTAAGGAAAAGATGTTCGAAGATTGTGAAGACGCTCCAGGCCAATGGCACCATGACTGTGTGCAGTGGACTTCAGAAGATATAAACTGCAAACTCCGGGATGTGTGCGCTGAACTATGTTTTGAAAGCTTGTTAAACATTGTTATTCCCACGAGTTACGTTATGGAATGTCTGTACGTAACTAAAAAACATTTAGACCTAGAGGTGACCTTGGTACGCGCTGTGCAATTCGATCCAGACCCTAGCAGCATTCTAAAGAAGATGACTGAACCAGAGGATGCCCATTTGGAGCGTTGTATGGACCGGCTGGTCCGCACAAAATGTTACAGAAGTCTACTTAGGAAGCAGACTATGCGTAAGAAATACAAAAGGATTAAGTTAGAGAATGCTGAGGGGTCATTCACGAGATATAAACCATCTTGTTAGCTGTAAATAAATGCATCTCTGGAAAAGGCCTGCGTGGGCCTTAAATGTAAGTGTTTATTTCAAGGTTGCCACAATAAAAATGTTAAATAAAAATGTTTTTTGTGTGATCCAGCTATTGCGTCTTTGTGTACTTACAGCAAAAAGCTGAAATGTGTGTAGCAGCATGGAACAGGGGGTCTCTGACTCACCACCCCACTCCAAGGAGCCACCCTTTGTTTTCAGCCAGGGGTAGAGTTATCAGGTAGTTAGGTCTGATGGGCCTAGGTCACAGTAAAGGAGGTTGCTGAGTGAATGCTATTGGATAGTTTAAATCAACCTTGGGAGTTTGTAGAACACGATTGGACAGTTTAAAAATACAACCTCAGGAATCTGTGGGTCAGTAGTTTTTTTCTTCTCTTTTGTTTCAGCCAGGGCTAGAGTTTTCAGGTAATTAGGTTTGATGGGCCTAGATCACAATAAGGGTGGAGGCTGGGTGGAACTGCAGAGCTCTGATTAACAATAAATTAACTTTAAGGGGGGAAAAAAACCTTTCCTTAACTTTTAAAAACCCCACAGACTGTTTTAAAACCAAAATTTCAGGAATTTTTTCTAGCAACTCAAAGTCATTATAAGTTTAAAATCATACATTAACAAAAATCAAAGCCCTCCTTGAAATGTTTTAAAGAAGCCTCCCCCATACTTTTAAAAAACATATGTTGTAAAAACATTCAAAAGCTGTAAGAATGTGTAGAGGGCTTGCTATAGCTGTGGCACATCTATTTTATGTAAGGATTGGAAGAAAGTACTCTCACCATCAAGAGTTCTTAGATGCTATCAGGCAGTTTTAAAACCAAATTTCAAGTGTAGCA
Organism: Pelusios castaneus; assembly: GCA_007922175.1. Classification (NCBI taxonomy): domain Eukaryota; kingdom Metazoa; phylum Chordata; order Testudines; family Pelomedusidae; genus Pelusios; species Pelusios castaneus. The sequence continues at coordinate 62,640 of ML685830.1, forward strand.
GCATATTGTGGGAAAAACAACCCAGAAATATTTATTTAAAATAAAGCCAAAGGATTAGAAAAGCAGCATGGAACAGGGGTTCTCTGACTCACCACCCCACTCCAAGGAGCCACCCATTGTTTTCAGCCAGGGGTAGAGTTATCAGGTAGTTAGGTCTGATGGGCCTCGGTTGCAGTAAAGGAGGTTGCTGAGACAGAGGCCTTGTACACACGAGCATTTTATCGCACATTAAAACTCATTACTGCGCAATAGCAACAACGGCGTACACACGTGCAACAGGGCTGTTGCGCGTTAACTGCCTTGTTGTAGCGCAATACAAAAACCACCTCGACGAGGGTGGTAACAGCTAACGCGGAACAGCTATTGAGCTTTTGCGCTCGTGTGTACGCTTACCGCGCATTGACTGGCCTCCGGAAGTGTCCCAGCATTCCAAAGTCGTGCTCTCTGGTCTTCCCCCCACCCGCTCTGTGGCCGTGACAAAACTGTCCCCGCCCTGCCCCGAACTTATTCCCGGGATTTTCAAATTTCTAGTCTGTTTCACTTCCTGCTCTCTTCCTTGTGGAGTGTGTTTGGGCTCCGCTCATCAGTAGTAATGGCTGCCCGCCGTGGAAGATGCGCACCCCTTTGGAGCACGGCAGAGGTGCTGGACCTGATCAGCATCTGGGGAGAGTCCGCTGTGCAGGCACAGCTACACGGCAGCAGGAGGAATTATGACACATTTGGCATAATTTCTCGGGCCATGTCAAAGAGAGGGCATGATAGAGACACAGTGCAGTGCAGATCAAAGGTGAAGGAGCTCAGAATAACCTATCACCGAGCAAAGGAGGCAAACCGCCGTTCTGGATCAGCGCCTGCTACATGCAGGTACTATAAGGAAATAGAAGCCATCCTCAGTGGGGACCCAACAACCACTGCCAAGAGTCCCGTGGACACTTCAGCCCCCCCTCATCTGGTGATTGCCAGAGCCGAGCAGGATGAGGATGTTGTTGAGGAGGAGGAGGAGGAGGAGGAGATGGAGGATGACACGGAGGAAAGCGCAACCGCGTGTAGCCAGGAGCTCTTCAGCAGCCCCGCTGAGACGTCCACCCAAGGCTTGAACTGCAGCGTGTTCTCCGAGGCGGCAGAGGGGGGTTCAGGTAAGTTTCTCCTTCGTTCAGCTCTGGCTCCTGCTAAAATATCATTGTCTGGGGTGGGGGTGCTCGCGGGTCCCCGCTGTGCATGCTATTTACTCTGCATTCATTAGAAGGGCATCAATACAAGCAGTGATTGTAAAATAATCATCTGCATTTAGGTCAGTAAAGGTTTCCTCGATGTACCTCCAGAGCCTAATTCTCAGGTTAGATGGGAGAGCGTTTGTGTCTACGCTCCCAAAGACGGATACTCTGCCTCTCCAGCTGCAAAGCACAGCCCTGGGAACCATGGCAGCACACAGTGCAGCAGCATACGGTCCTGGCTTGCTACCGGCAGCATGTAGGAGATGTATTCTAGATGGCAGGGGCACTCTGAGGAGAGAGAGATCTGGTTCCATCTGTGTGCCCTCTGCAGATTCTTAGCCCCCGGTAAGCCGTCTATTAGAACGCACCTTGTCTGCTTCAGCGAAGCGTAGTGTGTTGACCGCCCTGTACCTTCCAGTGGAATGTGCAACTGGAAGGTTACATTGGTTATCTATGCTATGTGTTAACAATGTCTTTATTGTTATTTTTGTATTAGAATTGAGCTTCACAAGGCCGGTGTCTACCCTAGCTGACCGAATGAGAAACATTCGGCGGCGTGCTCGAAGAAACAGGGAGGATATGTTTCAGGACCTGCTGAAAGCAACACAGGAATCTTCAAGGGAGAATAGAGCCTGAAGAGAGGAATCCCAGCAGAGGAGGCAGAAACAGAGGGACGAACTGATAAGCGTCATGAAGGAGCAAACAGAACTGCTCAAGAGCATGATTGCTTTGCAGTCCCAGGCGATAAATGTCCAGGCTCCACTCCAGACAGTTCAACCGTGTCTGCCTCCCACTCCCCGCAGTCCCTCAAAGCATTTCTTTGAAGGCCACCCTTCCCCCCGGTACAGGACAACATCCAGTCCCCCCCCCCCCCCAGCTACTTTTATGAGACCCGGAGCTACACCAACCTGTAACCCCACCCCCACCTTTTAGGTTTTAATAAAAACAGTAACAAATACTTTGAAGAATGCGTTTATTTATACACATTATTGAAATGATCCTAAGGTGCACCTGATGCGTCATGGAAGTTAACTAGGGGAGGGCATAATTAAAATGCTCCCTGAGTGCCTCCCTTATGCAGGCAGCCTCTCCTTGTGCCACCCTAATACTCCTAGTGGCTGGCTGCTCGTATGCTTCCTCGAGGCGCTGTGCCTCCGTAGCCCACGTAGGGGAAAACTTTTCTCCCCTACTTTCACAAATGTTATGGAGGACACAACACGACGCAATCACGGCAGGGATGTTGTCCTCCGCCAAGTCCAGCCTCCCATACAAACAGCGCCAGCGCCCTTTTAAACGGCCAAAGGCACACTCCACAGTCATTCTGCAGCAGCTCAATCGGTAATTGAACCGCTCCTTGCTGCGATCAAGGTTCCCGGTGTAGGGTTTCATGAGCCATGACATCAGTGGGTATGCTGGGTCTCCGAGGATGACTATGGGCATCTCCACCTCCCCCACTGTTATTTTTTGATCAGGGAAAAAGGTACCCCCTTGCAGCTTCCAGTACAGACCAGTGTTCCTGAAAATGCGGGCATCATGCACCTTTCCCGACCACCCAGCATTGATGTCCGTGAAACGACCCTTGTGATCCACGAGTGCTTGCAGCACCATGGAGAAGTAGCCCTTCCTGTTTATGTACTCCATCGCGAGATGGTCTGGAGCCAAAATTGGGATGTGTGTGCCATCTATTGCTCCCCCGCAGTTAGGGAATCCTATGGCAGCAAAGCCGTCCACAATCTCTCGAACAATGCCCAATGTCACCGTCCTCCGTAGCAGGATGTGATTGATGGCTTGGCACACTTGTGAGAGGGCTAATCCGACAGTGGTCCTCCTGACTCCAAACTGGTTTGCAACGGACCGGTAGCAGTCGGGAGTCGGCATCTTCCATACAGCAATCGCAACACGCTTCTCCATGGTTAGGGCTGACCTCATGTTGGTGTCTTTCTGTCGCAGGGCAGGGGCCAACTCTGAGCACAGTTCCAAAAAGGTTGCTTTCCGCATTCGAAAGTTCTGTACCCACTGCTCGTCATCCCACAGCTGCATAACAATGCGATCCCACCACTCGGTGCTCGTCTTTCTCGACCAGAAACGGCATTGCACCGTGTGCAGATGATCGGTGAAGGAGCTGAGCAACGCGGTGCTGTTGCTCTGCATGGCATCGATCAGCCCCTGCTCCTTGGTGTCCTCGTCTGACTCGGAGCTCATTGCGTACTGAGCAACAAACCGAGATGTATTCAGAATGTTGAAGGCGACAGTGGAGATCAGAGCAGGATCCATGCTGTCGCTGTTGTGATTGCTCGCAAGTGGTGCGTTGCGTCACTGCAATGTTGAAAATAGGCGCGAGTTGCTATTGGAAACGACGAAGACGCTAGGGGAACACAAAGCACCATGGGAAACTGACACTTTACCCATGGCGCTTTGCGTTCCTTTCCTTCATCCCATGATTCATAGCGCCGATTTAGGGAAAATGGAACGATGGGATAGGTGCCCAGAAGTCATTGCGCTCAACCGCGATAATGCATGTAATTTTGTTGCGTTGCAAGGAGCAACGTGTGTACGCGTTGTCCCGCAATAAAGGTCACGTGAGTTTTATAGCGCGATTGCCATGTTGCGCTTTAATCTGATCGTGTGTACATAGCCTCAAATTGCACTTGTTCTTTAATTCAAAGGTGCATCTACATGTGAGAAAAATCATGTCCCAGCTTGTCTTTACCCTGTGGTGGAAGGTAAATATTTGCAATTGGTTTTTAAGTGTGTGTGTGTGTATGTGCTTAAAATGCCTGTTTTTTATTTTAGCCTTGAAGGCAATGTGTTTTAAGACTTGAATTTTTGTTTGTGGGGCAGGGCCTTGAGCTAAAGTTAAGTATGGGAGTTTCTTGAAATGTATTTAAAATGGTCTGGTTTTTGAGCACATGGCAAAGGGTTCTTTTTTAAAATGACTTCTAAAAGTTAAGGGATTTCTTGAAAAGTATTTAAAACTCCCCTGTTTTTTCATTTTAGTCTGAACACATGGCAGTGTCTTTTTAAAAGTGACTGGGCCTGAGCTTTTTAAAAAGTATATGCTGTATTTAAAATTGCCCTGTTTTTTTCTTTTTAGTTTGAGCACATGGTAGTGTCTTTTTTTAAACGATTTTTGAAAGTTACATGTGGGGATTTCTTGAAAAGTATTTTGTTATAAACTGATGGGATATGTATAAAGTGAGTTTTAAGAGTTACTGGGCCTGGGTTTTTAAAAGTATTTAAAACTGTCTGGTTTTTGAGCACATGGGCAGGGGTTGTTTGGTTTTTTTTAATTATTTTTAAAAGTTAAGCGTGTTAAGGGTTTCTTGAAAAGTATTTAAAACTGCCCTGTTTTCTTCTTACTCTGAGCACATGGCAGTGTATTTTTAATGTTGGGGAGTTAGAGATAAGCAATGCGGATTTTATGCTGTGCAAAAGGTGGTGTGTTTTTTAATGCTCTTTTGCTTGTGAGGCCGGGCCTTGAGTTAAAGTTAAGTGCTGGGGTTTCTTGAAATATATATTTAAAACTACCTTTTTTAATTTATTTTTTTAAAGTTGCTTGGCCAGGGCCCGAGGCCCGTGGTAAAGATAGTTATAATTGGGGAATTTAAAAATATTTTTCTATTTTTTTTTTTTTTAAGTTCAATTTGATGCTAAATTGGAACATCTGGGTTTTTTTTTTTCCTTCTCAGGCATGGACAGCTCTCCCAATGCCCTGCGGATAAACAAGCTCAAAAGAAAAAGGAAAGAGATAGCTGAAAAGGAAAATTTGCCACCATCAATGAATGACAGAGAACTGAATTTCAGTAAATATTTTGGGGTTTTTTTGTTTTTTCTATTTTTAATTAGGTATCTAGCCAGTGTGGTAAAGTTAAGGTTTCTTTTCTATTTTAAAAAAAAAAGTTCAATTTGATGCTAAATTGGAACATCTGTTCTTTTCCTTCTCAGGCACGGACAGCTCTCCTGATGTTGTTATAGTTGACTTTCCAGGGACACCTCCAGCAAAATCACCTCCAAAACTTTTAACAGCAGCACCTGTGCAAAACAGCAAAGGAGCCCTGATGAAGCAACAGGAAACCCCCGAGCGCAGATGCACCAAACCCAAGGACAAAACAAAAGACTCTGGTACAAAGCACCACACCTCCAGTTCCTCAGCGGTCAGCACCACACCAACCCCTGAGAGAGCTGCGAGTGAAAACACACACATTCACAAACCCGGAGCACACACTCTAGGGGTTGTGAATCAAAAACCAATAAAACACCACACCCCCAGTTCCTCAATGGCCAGCACCACACCGAGCCCTGAGAGAACTGCGGGTGAAAACACACGCATTCACAAACTCGGAGCACGCGCTCTAGAGGTTGTGAATCAAAAACCACGGAGTGAAAGCTCCAGCGATGATGATAAATACTATCCACGTCCACACCACGATAAGCTTGACAGAGTTCTTCAGTATTCTGAAGAGATGTGGGGAAAATATGACTCTTCATTCAGAGAGCTGATGGGGGCTGTATTCTCCAGGGTTCCGGAAGAAAGAATGGCTGGAAACTATGTAAAAAATGCAAAAACTGTCGATAAATACGTTAAAAAATATTTCAGCATTCCAGAGGGCGTTTTTGAAGCTGCACAGCTAGTCACGGGGAGGGGTATCCGCCCTAATCAAAAAGGGGGTGGTCTTTTAAGGGATAAGCGGGTGGCTGCCAAAAAGTTACGGGCCAGGGTCGCTGTAAAGATTTTTTAAAAGGCTAAGGAGGTGATGAGGAGAAAAAAACAAAAAGAGAGGTCCACTAGTGATGTGCCTGAGAATGAGGAGGTGGAAACTGACCCCAGGGATGGTGGTTTAGAAAATTCCCCAGAAAGCTCTCCCTCGGAGTCTGGGGTAGATTCAGATCCCCATCCTGAGATGTATATAGAACGGGTGAGTCGGTGGTTAACAGGTCTAACATACTTGACTTAGTCAGGGCCGTCACCCAGATGCGTTCTGTTCCTGGCAAACACGTGCCCAAAGGCTGGGATGCGTTTATGAACACCATGGCAGAACTAAACGTGCCACCGTCCGTCATGGAGAGCCAGAAGGCCTCAACGGCTGATCCTTTTTGCCTTCTAAAAAACAAAAACTGGCTAAAAGAGCCAAATGGCTCACTGTGTAATTTTTTTTCTTTTCGTGCTCTGAAAAACAATTTTTAAATGGTCTTTTTTTTGTTGCTTTAAATAAATCTTGTATACTTCTTAAAAAATTTTATTTGTTACATGTATTTTTTCTGAATTGGCCCTTTTTAAAAACAAACAAACAAAACAAAAAATCACCAGACACGAATTGTCTTTAAACCCCTCGCCTGGGGCGCTTTATTGAGAAACACAGCTGTAAAATTCATTGCAAGCTACACACATCTGGGCTTGTTGAAACATGTTTTGAGCAAACCTAGGCATGCCTGAATATTAACTTTTTATTTTTCTTACAAAATTCACCACCATTTGGTCATTTTGCACCAAATCATTAGAATACAATTTCAAAATCTGGTCAAAAGGTAAACCCTTGCTACGGTGATGCAAGAAAAACACGCAGTGATAGCCGCAGGCGACAGAGCGCGGGTCCTGCAATTGTTTAGTGTGAAACACAATGTCGGTGGCATTTTTGTTTAAAAATTTCACTATGATTCTGGGAAACAACATGCTGTTTGGGGGGTGCCCATACGAGTCAAAAAACTCCGCGGTTTCCCTCTGCCAGGTACAAAGCGAGCCAGTGTTCGCCAGGTTGGTGGTGTGGGTGCGTATTGACCACCATACCTAGGGGTCTCCGAGACAGCCTCTTTCTGGGGAGCCAATCGCTGGGGAACACATCTAAGACAGTCTCTTGCGTGGCAGGGTCCTCCAGTAAAACACGTGAGAGCTGCACGGTGTCCATGCTCATATGTAGTCAAACAGGACGTTTCTCCTCTGATTGATCTCTATGACGTTGTCAAAAACCCCATACACGATCATATTGACAGTGGCCATCAAAGCCTTCGCAAAACGTATATCTGCTCTCAGGTTCCCAGTTTTAATCAGGGACTAGTGATCAGTGCATTCCTGGTCGGGGGAGAGGTCGAAGGCAAACAAGGTATAACCCTGGGCAAACTGCACACAGTCAATGAGCAGCGCACGATCTTTCATGTGTTTACCAGCTGTCTGTACCAGATTCATGTACTCCCTCACGCAGCGCCCGGCCTCGAAGTCCAGCTGCAGAGGCTTGGTCGGTATCTGTTCGCCATCCACGTACAAGGCCACAAAGTTAATATCGTAATGTTTAAAGTTAAAGGGTTTTTTAGCGTAACTCCCGCTAAAGGCGTCGTTATCCACGAACCCCAGGACGAGCATTTTGGGTAGCTGTCCCAAGAACAGGTTTTCCTGGTTACTGACCCTGCTTCCCGCGGGGATGTTAAACACTTTCATTCCCACACGGTCCACAGGGTATTTAGCATTAGCGGTGAGCAGGGCCTCCGCATACCCCAGACGGACGTCCGGGGTCACCAGGACTTTCTTCACAAAAACGGACGCTGATACAATGTGCAGGTTATAGCCTGGGGCTGCATCGCCCATTAAGCAGAAGGCATCTTTACTGCATGTCAGTTTAATTTTCACATCCACGCCGTTCAATGAAAGTTTTTCTTGAAAAAATAGATCACTGTGCAGATGGCCCAGCAGCTCAATCGTCCTGCTCTGAGCCATCAGATCTGCATGCTTCACAAACCCTAGATTCTTGCCGTCCAGCTCCGCGGCTTCGTGTTGCCCCGGGGGTGTCTTTAATAAACAGGCCGCTGGAAAATTGCGTAGCGAGAGTGTCGCCGCTGTAATTGAGCACCAATTCTATAAAGGCCCGGTAAGGGTAGCAGTTGTTGCTTTGAGTTATGAGTTGGTCTCCAAGCGTGACGTCCAGCTGACTGAAAACAGATGCCACGGGGTAATTCACCAGGCCCACTGCGGCGTCCCGGGCAAGGTTGGTTCCGTCTCCCTTTACGATCTTGCAACAAAGGTACAGAAGCGTATTGTTCAAATCCATATAATCTATTCCGTTCCCCGCTATAAAAAAGTCAAGGGGGGCCGCCTCCATAATGGCCGATAGCGGCGGCACCTTGATGTAGATGCTTTTCTCGATGCTGGTCTGCGTGGGGGCTATTTGGAACAAGTCCAATTCAGATTTGGTGCACTCTTCAGACCCGCAGTGAACAAAAGCCATGTTGATTAAAATAGATCTCTTTTACCAGGTGGAGCACGTTTCCTGTTTCTCCTCCGCCTCCCCTTGGTCTTTCACTTCTTGCTAGCCTGGCGCGCCAGAGCTCTTCTTTTAAAGGGTTTTGGGGGACCTTGGCGTCGCAGGTATGACGTGTTTCTCTTTCTCTTCCTCCTTTTGATGTACATCAGCCCCGACCCCTCCTGGGCGGGAGGTTCCCTCACCTTCTCCAGAACAGCCCGGGAGACGTGGCCTACCACGTCTCTAGCTATGTTTTGAGCGGCGGTTTTGACGTGGGGTTTAATAATCTCTAGCCCTCTCCTCAAAAGCAGAACGGCTTTTCGAAAGAGGCTACGGAATATTCCACCCACACCAGCCCCCTACATCACGGGGGTCCCGTGATAACCAGGAAGGGCATATCCGGCCTGGGCTTTGTAATAGTTGCTGTATACGGCGGGGTCACCGTAATTTTTTACGGTCACCATGGTGCTTTTCTCCCCCCTCCTTTTAGAAGCCTCTCCGGGGACGCAGGTGCAGCTTGACAATCACCTTGCTGAAGTGAAATGAGACGTGTCTGTTCTGATCAGTCTTTATTTCAATGGTGATGGTGTCGATGTCATGCTTACTGACGGGAACGTAATGCAGTTTATCATAGGTGATGGTGACAAACTCGTTGTTCCTGCCTCGGATGGGGATGCAGCGCAAGAGGGGAACAGAAAAATCCCCCACGAACTGGTGTTCCACGATGTCTGTGTACAGGTACAAGGAGTTGAAACCTCCTATGATGTCTGCTGAGAAAGGGATTTTGTTGACACAGCTGTCGGGGTACAAACCCAAAATATTAGCCAGCTCTCCTCTGGTAGAAAACGTGTCAGCGACATCGGTGGACTTAAGTCTAACTTTTCTACCCACAGGATTGTAGTTCATGATCATCTCGGGTGGGGCAGGATTACGAGTCACAACACCGTTCATGTGCTCCAGCAATTCGGATACAGACGAGTAATAACCTCGTCGTAGGATGTAATTCCATTGCTTATCTTCGCAGGTGATTTCAAAAGGGATGTCTTTGTTGATGTTGTTCCAACTGTGCAGGTATTGTATTTCCACCAACCCCACCTCCCAGGCACCCGGGAGATCCAAAGGTTTAATGAGCTGCACAGTAAAGTTCCAGCTGGTGTTTTGGGGAAAAACCCCAGAGCTGGCGTTGCTGGGCAAAGTGATGTAAAACCCACCATCGTTCATTTTCCCCCTTCACAGATTTGAGAAGCTTCCACCCAGCTGTTAAACTTCTCGGGCCACCCCAGCCACTTCACCAGCAGCTGCTTTTTTCTCCCTCTTCCTTTCGCCGCTAGAACTTTTCAATCCTGTAAACCCTGTCCCGCTTGGGGTTTACTTTTTGCAGTTCTTCGGGGTAAAAAGATCCAGCAACCGTCTCACACTTGTAATCTTTTACTCGGTATACGGGCCTCCGGCCCTTGGTTAAGGCTTCATCGACTATGAATATTTCAGCGGTAAACGTTTGTTCATATCCTTTCTCAAAAGCTCCTTTGGTTTTAGACAGCCTCACGTGGTCACCTTTTCTAAAAGGGCCAGCAGCCGGTTTTACTTTTAAAGAGTCTCCGTATACTCTTTTCCACACCTTCAGAGAATTCGAGGGGTTAACGTCAACGGGTCTGGCACGTATGGTTCTGTGAAAGCTCTGATTGTAACTCTTTATAAACTCGGGTAACGCGTCGATGTAGCGAAAGGTGTTGCGGGAGGTAAAATATCTCCACATCCGAGATTTTAAAGTTCTGTTAAACCGCTCCACCACCCCCGCTTTGACTTTGTTATTAGTCACAAAATGGTGGACCCCGTGCCACTTTAACAACCCGCTTAAAGGTTTGGTTAAAAATTCTTTTCCCTGATTGGTTTGTAATTTTTGAGGCACGTGACCTTCACTGAAAATGGCTTTAAAGGCCTTGGCTACTTCACCTCCCGTCTTGTCTTTGAGGCCTAAGGCCCAGGCGTATTTGGATAGAATGTCTATCGCTGTTAAGATGTACTTAAAACCGCTGTTGTGTCTGGAGATTGCATATCCACCAAATCCGCCTGCCATTGCGCGTCCATATCTGAAACGACCGTCTTGTTTCTTTTAAAACATATTCGGGCCGGTTTGTGTAAAGAGTAAGCCTCCTGGTCCGAAAGCCAAGCAGTTACCTCACCCCTATTCAAAGTTTCGCTATGATTTTTGGCCTCTTGAAAAAGAGCGTTCACCCCTCCGAAGCTCCCCACTTCCCCGGGGGTTTAATAGATTTTTTTTTAAAAGAGCCGCCTGCGTTGGCATGGCTGTCGCTTGTAACCGACGCAAGTATAAGGAAACACGTTCACACTGGTGAATTTAAATGAGCTTTTTTTATTAATCGCCTGGTTTAGCGCCCCTTTTTACAGCTCCCTGTGAAAATGGATGCCGCCCACGAAGGAGTCTGAGCCAGTTCGCTCTCCCTCTCAGAGCTGTGTTTCAAACAGGAACAAAAACAGCTGATGCAAGACACATTTGCTCGCATGGGACTAATATCTCACGTAGCCCTCTATTCCAGGCCAGCACAGCAATCTGGGCACAGAGAAGGGAGCATGCCACACCATTCTAAAGGCAAGGCTACAGTCAGTGGCAGCACCGACAGCGTACAATCGATTATGCAAGTTTGACTGAGCATCCATAAAGACACACTCAATGAAACTCAGAATGAGTCGGAGGTTGATTGGGTAAGACCTACCCCGCAAGAAGCATAGTGCTGATTCGATGGGAAGGCATTTCCCATCATATCAGTGCTGTGAGGCTGCAGAAAGTAGGCAGTAGGGAATTAGAGGGAGATACGCAAGGTATTTTAAGTACTTTGCGTAGCTCTCTTTGGCTGTGTCTACACTAGGAAAAGTTAGGACGACTCTGTTCAGTTGACTTAATAAGGTCGACTTTAAGTCGACATAAAATCGACCTTATTAAGTTGACTTCAAAGTGGTGTCCATGGACATTGACTAAGTCCACTTTGTTAAGTCGACCTAACTGCCCTTAGGTCAACTTAACAAAGTGGACTTAAACGTCCACACTGGGCGTAGGTCGACCTAAAGAAGGGTTAGGTCGACCTAAGGAGGCTTAAGTCAACCTAATGGGTGGTTCTTAGTGAATCGACTTAAGCTTTCATTAAGTTGATTTAAGGAATTTCTTAAGTCAACTTAATGAAAGCCTGGTGTGGCTGCAGCTTTGTTTAAATCAACTTAACCCTCCTTAAGTCGACTTAATTTGCAAGTGTAGACATAGCCCTAGATTGCCGCCAAAACCATGCTGTAGTGTAGACCAGGGCTAAAAGATGTAACAGTGTAGGAAATTCCAGGAGTGATTGCAAGACATTTTTCTTACATGTCCCTTTACGTTGATTCTTCACTAAGCATTAGTCACTTCTCTATATCCCTTGACTGACTGCTCCATGCCTCTTCCACACACAACTCTTGCATGTATTTTGATGTGTGCTGCTGACTTAGTGCTGTAAGATCAATTTTCTTGACTTTCCCACAAATGCTCTGAATATTGTTTTATATTTCTTGATCTCAGCTGAACAAAATGGATTAGTCTGTCAGTCAGTGAGGATTATTTATGTAGTTGCTGTCACTGATTAATATTTCTCAAGAGCATTTAAAAAACTGGCTCTTTTTAATTATGTTGAAGCAGTAAATAAAATAAAATAGAACCTTAAAGTCAAAAGTAGTGTATCAGTTCCAACAACATGTGGCAGTCTGGTGCTGTCTAGGGCAAAACTGAGAACTCGGGAAAAATAACATTTATAATTTTACATCACAAATCCTTCGGGCTGACGGAGCTATTACACAGAAGAAAAATAATTTATTTTTTTTTAAACACGGAAAGGCAATGTGTCTAGTGGTCAGAGCACAGGGCTGCGAGTCAGGAGACCTCAGTTTCAGACTCTGGCTTTGATTTGCTGTGTCAGATTGAGCAAATGACATAATCCCTCTGATGGGAATAGTGATCCTTACTCCCATTCACAAACTTCTGAGTGAAATCATGGTCCCACTTAAATCAATGGCTATGTCTACACTGGCAAGGTAGTTGGAATTAAGGAGGCTTAATTTGAACTAATTAAAGCCATGGCTACACTAGGCTTTAGTTAGTTCGAATTAAGGGCTTCCTTAATTCGAACTAATAAATTCAAATAGGGTATTCGAACTAAGGGGTTAATTCGAGCTAACTAGTTCGAATTAACCAATGTGGCCATGTTAATTCAAACTAATTTCTTAGTTCAAATTAACCAGCCATTGAAATGAATGTGCTTGCTTAGTTCGAACTAACGTTCCAGTGTGACCATGCTAGTTTGAATTAAGCTAATTCGAACTAACTAAAATTAGTTCAAATTAGTTAGTTCAAACTAACTAATTCAAATTAATTTTAGTAAGTGTAGACATAGCCAATGAGAATTTTGCCACTGATTTCAGTTGAGCCAGGATTTCGCCCTCTTTGATAGCTGCACGATATCCATTATATAAATTCATAATTTTAATTATTATAACAAGATGGTCATAGAAAATCTGTATAGGTTTTCAATATAAGAAAGTTTGTATCTATTCTACAAAAAGCATGACAAATACATAACGTCACTAAAATAATTCTTAACAAGACACAGAGAATAATCTGAAGTACAGATCTCTCTCAATGCTGTAGATTTTAGATGTGCCACATAATGTATAAATCTCGCTGTACTTACATAGCAGCATTTTCCTATGATTTTTAAATCACTTTGTCAAGCCTCATGACCCAAGCTATATAAAACCTTCCTGCCTGTAACTCCTTCATAATAAGTGAAGCATTAGAAGTTGTTGGTGACTAGTACCTCTGGGGGGAAAAGAAAATCAGATCTCAATGCCTCAAACTGAGACAAACTCAGGCACTAAGTTTCTGAAAATTTGCCAAGTCAGGGGCCTGATTCTAAATCATTTTAAGCTGGCTGAAGAATGTGAAAAAGATTAACAACGAAGAACAAGAGGAGGTAACACCCATACTCAAGGACACGGCATGATAAAGTCTGTAACAGGAACAGAACAGTAAAAATGTTATGTTGGTTACATTTGTGAGTGATAGATTATCACATCAACCATGGGAATGACATGACACAGCAGTCTTCATAGACTTACATGGGGTTAGGGTCCTATTAAAAGGGTGAAGAAAATCAGAGACTTTGGGTTCATTCTGCAAACTCCCAGGAGCATCGTGTCGCAACCGACTGGACCCTGCCCCATCCCTCGAGCTCATCCACCTGGCCAGTGGGTTGACTCGAGCAACGCTGAGGCTGGTAACTATCTCCCTCCTCCAGAACTTGTGTGCGGGAGGGGGGGGTCAAAGCAAGTCATGTGCTTTTAGAATGCTTTTAGGATTTTTGTATTCAAAATAAATGTGGCATAGTGCCTTATCCCCCTGAATAAGATCTCGCTGTTCATTTACTAAGCATAAGAGTTGAGCACCAGGCCATCCCTCCCTGTCTGACTCCAAGGCTATGTCTACACTTACTAAAGTTAGTTCGAATTAGTTAATTCGAACTAACTAATTCAAACTAATTTTAGTTAGTGCGAATTAACTTAATTGGAACTAGCAAAATTTAGTTCGAACTAAGCACTTGCTCAGTTCGAATTAGCGAATTGTATTGAGTTCAATGGGCCGGTTAATTCAAACTAAGCAATTAGTTCAAACTAACACGGCCACATTGGTCGTTAATTCGAACTAACTAGTTCGAATCAACCCTTACTTCTAATACGCTATTCGAAGTCATTAGTTCGAATTAAGGAAGCCCTTAATTCAAACTAATGAAAGCCTAGTGTAGCCATGGCTTAAGTTAGTTTGAATTAAACTTCCTTAATTCCAACTAACTTGTAGACATAGCCAAAGAGAGACCACACTCCACTTACCACAGTGCTCCTGTGAGTGCAGTCTCCACAAAGGGGAATCAGCAGTGAGGCAGGAATCCTTGCCCCTTGTGCAGGTTACAGGTGCCTACACCATCTCTAGCCCTAGATGGGGCAGGCAAACAAGCAGTCTGTAGTCCCAAATTGTCTGGTAGGACAGGGTAACTAAGCAGCTGCTGGCCCTCAGCAAGGCAAGCAGGCAATCCATAAGTCTGTAGCAAGGCAAGCCAGCATTTTATGGGCCCCAACCCTCAGGCAGAGAAGCAGCCTCTAGCCCTATCCAGGGCAAATAAGCAGTCGATAGGCCTCAGAAGCTTTACGGGACAGGATGAGGCAACCACCCGAGGTGTGGTGAGGAAAAGGTAGAGAGAGATTCAGACCCTTCTGACTCCACTGAATCCCAGCCCAGGTTCATATCAATGGCAGAGCAGTCTGCCATTGAGTTAGTAGGGATCCAGGCTCAACTTTCTGGAATAGCTGCAGGCCACAAGACTCTCATCCAGCTTCCCAGAGCTACTTCCATCCCCTTTTCCTGGAGTACCTGGTCCTCTGGGTCACCTTCAGTCTCCTCAGGGGCAGGTTCCACAGTCCCTCTGTCATCAGCTGATGGTAGATCCAGATGATCACAAGGTCATCAACAGATAGCAGCTCCTCTATGTCCCATTCAGGAAGGGACTCTTCTCAGCCATAAGCAGCTGGCAGCTCTGGAGCAGCATGGCACTGGAGTGAGGGAAGAGACATCCTTCCCCTCTGGCAGCTCAGCCCAGACCAAGCTCTGGGGCTCTCCTTTTATACTTCCTCCCTTCCCACCCCCCACCCCATGGGATGTTTCTGGCTCCGCCCACCAGGGGCAGACTATCCCTCCCTGTCTGTCTGAGGGAGGCCATGCCTCCTCACTACACCCTCTGTAAGTTTCATTTAAATACTATATTGAATTGATCTTTCCAGTGAGTGGTGAGTCACATAGTGGAGTAGGAACACTTTTTGGTTCTCCCTTTCGGTGGGTATCTGTATGGCACTCAGCACTGCAGTATCTGTTTGTCTATGACAGGCAGCTCTTCATAGCAAATCAACCATAGGCAACTCAGTTATGAAACGTTCTTTCAAACAAAGCTTCCCTTTGTCTGATACTCTTGTCAGTGGCAGGAAATGGAAAGGGAAGTCAAAAGTCTAAAGAGAGTGGGCCTTCATATATCATGTTTTGGAGCCATTCTTTTAACCTCCAGATTGTAGGGATTCATGGCCTGTGGCTCATGCAGAGACGGCACGTCCAGGCACACCTGGATGACCTCGATGCATGATCACAGGCTATCCACCTGTAAA
Organism: Pelusios castaneus; assembly: GCA_007922175.1. NCBI lineage: Eukaryota > Metazoa > Chordata > Testudines > Pelomedusidae > Pelusios > Pelusios castaneus. Next base: position 78,331 of record ML685830.1, read on the forward strand.
TATACTGAGCAGGGAGAGCGTGGGAAACGGAGAGCATAATAGATAAACATTGAGTATTTGACCTTGTTATGTTCCTGTATTCTGCTATGTTTTTGTACATGAATGCTTATTATGATTCTATGTAAGCTGTTTGTGCTGCTTAATAAAAAGGAGGTGGCAAGCTCTAAAAGGCAGCTGTTGCTCCTCCATGACATGACATTCTGTGTCTGTCATCCCTTCACAGATGGGTAGCACTAGTTTATAGAACAGACATGGCAAGTAGTTTCTTCAGTACTTTATTTAAACAGAAAAAATATGTACAAGGATTTAGAGATGAATTAGAATTCATCTACAAAAAATGCACAGGTATGGCAATCTAGTAAGTTAGTTCCAGAGGGGTAGCGGTGTTAGTCTAGTTCAGCAAAACCAAGAAGAAGTCCTGTGGCACTTTTAAAGACTAACAAATTTATCGCATGAGCTTTCGTGGGAGAAAATCCCACTTGGTCAGATGCTTTGAAGATGGGCAACTTAGAGAATGGGAGGAAATTAAATGCAGGGATGTGTATGACAGGTCAGGCTGTAACAGCAAATCAAAGTAGATGTTAAGATTCAAATACTGGAGAACAGCACATAGAGGAAAGTGAGGTCAAATCACCTGTTGTAATGAGAAAAAAATCCATAGTCCCTGTTTGACCCTGAGGCAATGGAGTCAAATTTACATATAAATACCAGATTCTCCCAAATTTGTGTCTAACATTGCAGTAAGATTCACCAACTCTTTTTCCTTTACCAAAAGTCTTCTCCTGATCCCCAGAAGGTCAGCCACATTACCAGAGCAATATGAGTTTGGATATTACTCAAAATATCACATTGCCTACCAATCTTTTAGTGACCAAAACTAAAGGTTTACTATAAAAGGAAAGAAACAAACTATGAGAGACGTTAAATGGTCAAAGCAGTCAGATACATGCAAATGACTTCAAAGTCCATATATATCAGCTTCTCAGTAGAACTGTGAAGTCTGTAGGCTTGTGCAGTTCTTCTGGCTGGATCTAAATCTTTTCTTTCACTACTTCAGATATAATTGAGTTGATCCACAGGTAGGAAGGAAGCAGGCATGAGGACAACATGGAGATGATACAGCTGCATTTTATAGTCTCTGGTCTGTCATGTGGTTGTTTCAAACACAAATAAATGGGCAGGGAAAGACAATGGCACTTGCCGCATCCCTGACCACAGGCATGTCCTTATGTGGCAGATGAGACCTCTAGGTTCTGTCCTGACTTCTTGCCTTGGGCTCATTGTAGAGGTAATTTCCAAAGGGGGAGCCGTATTAGTCTATTGCAGAAAAACAACAGAGTCTCTGTGGCACTTGTAAAGACTAACAGATTTATTTATTGCATGAGCTTTCATTAGTCTTTAAAAGTGCCACAGGACTCTGTTGTTTTTCTGTAGAGGTAATGGCTCTCAATGAGTCATCAATGCTTACATTAACCTGCCTGAGAGGTGTAACCCAAGACCCCAGCACAAGTGTTTGGATACAGAAACAGATCACACATACCCATAACTTACAGTACAAAAACATAAACAATATTATCATATTTAGCAAATATAGCCCATCCAGTGATACCTAACATGGCATCTCTTGTACAAATTATTGCAATTTTTGTAAAATTGGTGTTAACTAACATTATAAATTGGTATTAACTAACATTACAAATCCAGACAGCATTATATAGCATTTCCTTTCTGTTACGTAGCTTTCATATGTCTCCTTCTGGTCCACTCACACTATTACTATTTCAATAAGTGATGTTGAGGAGCCAACTAAAGCATCTATATTATACCCTTCTTTTCTATAGGAGTAACTACATCTGTCTGTGCTTTAAATTACAGAATTTTGGACTTGAGCAAGCATTCCTCTTGTTTAGCTAACTCTAGCTACATTTAAAATGTGCATTTGCAAAGATGTGTAGTTGAAAAAAATTAAAGAGAAAATATAATATAAAACTCAGAAATAGGCAATTTATTAAAAAAAAAGATCTTCCACTTTTATCCAAAGCATGCTTCAGAGACATGCTGCGTGAAGGATATACAATAGCGTACATGGTGAAATAAGGAAAATCTTTCAGCATGTACTAAAGTAGTATGGAGAATGTAAAAATGAAGAGTGAACAATAAAGAACAACAGTGGCATGGACTAGGGAGATATCAATAAAAGATTTCTCTAATACATTATCCCTTTTTTAAACAATATTGATAGGTCAAAGATTAAATTAGATCCCATGTACTACTACAGACTGGGTACCAACTGATTAGGCAGCAGTTCTTCAGAAAAGAACCTGGGGGTTCCAGTGGACAAGAAGTTGGTATGAGTGAATAATGTATCCTTATTGCCAAGTACGCCAACAGTACATTGGACTGCAGTAATAGGAGCTCTGCCAGCAGATTTGAGGAAAGAGATTATTTCCCTTTATTCAGCAATGACGAGGCCACATTAGGCCACATTCAGCTTGGGGTCGCCTACCACAGAACAGATTTGGCAAAATTGCAGAGAGTCCAAAGGAGGGCAACAATTATTAGGGGCAGGAGCACATGACTTATGAGGCGAGGTTGACGGAACTAGGATTGTTTAGTTTTCAGAATAGAAGAATGAGGGGGGATTTGCTAGCAGCCTTTAACTACCTGAAAAGGGGTTCCAGAGAGGATGGAGGTAGACTGTTTCCAGTGGTAGTAGATGACAGAACTAGAAGCAATGGTCTCATGTTGCAGTGGGGAGGTCTAGTTTGGATATTAGGAAAAGCTTTTTACTAGGAAGGTGGTGAAGCACTGAATCAGGTTACCTAGGAAGATGGTGGAATCTCCATTCTTAGAGGTTTTTAAGGTGTGGCTTGACAAAGCCCTGGCTAGGATGATTTAGTTCAGGTTTGCATTGCTTTGAGCAGATGGTTGGACAAGAAGATGACCACCTGAGCTCCCTTCTAAGCCTAATCTATGATTCAACTTCCAGAGGGACTAGAAGGAAAATACTATTCCAATTCCCAGTGAGTGAGGCATTTGAAGGAAATGGGTTTTACTCATGTGGATTAGAAGAATGAAATAGTTTAGACATCGTTCACCAGCTAAACAAAGCCCTTGAATAAGGTTGAAAGCATTACAATAATTAGGGTACTATTGAATAATCATAGCAATCAGTTCTAAAGTGTGATTAAGATAACCAAAAGAGGGCACAATGATCTCTATTTCACTTCAGTTCAACTTCAAGTCAATGTGTTGTCATAAAAGTAACTCACACAATATCTGATTTAGACAATTCAAATAACTTCGGCTACTGTGCACATCTCCCCAGTATTTATGCTAACATTTTTTGTCACAGAGCCATAGCTTCACCTGAAACATGTATCAACATGAATGCTTTCTTGTAAGGTATTTGGAGGGGACAGCGGAGCTCATTGCATATGAAACCACTTTTTGAATTCCTGCACATAAAAATATTTCACTCCAACAAGGTTGCTATCATTCTTGGAATGGTGTTAAGGCAGCACCTTTCCTCTAGCCAGAGAAGGAGGTTTCTCTTCAAGGCCATCATGAGTGCTGCAATGAACTAGCCCTATTCAACCCAATGTTGCTTCCATTGTTCTCAGATAACATGCACTTGAGCATGTTGTGTAGATTGATTGATAGATCAATAGGATATATATATGTCCATAGGTCTCCAGGAACACCACAAAATTAATTTCCTTGTTGCAATCATTAGATCTTGCTTTGCCTTTAATCCAGGCAATTTCCTAATATTCAAACTGAACTGCTTAATTTCCATCACTTACATTACTGATAGTCATCCTGCCATGAAACTGAGCCAAACCCGAAAGCTGGAGTTCAGTGTTCATGGATTTTACTCGTAAATGGAGATATATACATACACTATGTTGCCTTCTGTGAATCGTTACCCTCAAGCCCTTTAAATGATTTTTTTCTTGCAGTATGCTATTATAGTATTGAGTACTCTGGGGAAGCTGTTAGCATATTGATTGACAAAAGGCAGCTGCACATGCTAGATTGAATAATTAATGGTTTAAGTCAGGGGTGTCAAACTCATTTGCTATGGCAGGCCACAATTGACTTAAATGTTCTTCAAGTGCACCATACATGCCACAAATCGAAATACTATGACACTCTTGCAGCATTGTGGAGTGTTGTACATGCAAAACTGCGCTCCACAATACCTCTCGCTCTCTCTCCTCTCTCTCTCTGGCTGCGTCTACACTTGTAAATTAAGTTGACTTAAGCTTGCTTAAGTCAACTTAATTTACCCTGCGTCTACACTACAGTTTCCTTAAGTCGACTTAAGCAGCTTGCTTAAGTCAACTTAAGGAAAATAAAGTCAACTTAATGAAAATTAAGTCGACTTTATAAAACCTGCTTTCTAGTAGCCCTAAGTTGACTTAGGGCTACCCCAGGGCTACACCAATGCCCTCCCTGCCGGGGGGGGGGGCACAGGGGTAGCCTGGCATGCCCCCCCACCTGGCAGGGCAGAGCCCTTCCCACCCTGCCCCTATGCCCTACCAGGGTCCCTGATCCCCTTTGCATAGGCTGAGCCCCCTGGTATTGGGCAAGGGGTGCCCCTCCGCCCCCGTGGCCCTGCCCTAGGTCCCCCTAGCCCCACAAAGTCTACCTAGAGCATCCAGTGCGAACGCTTTAGGTCAACTTTTTAAGTTCCCCTTTAAGTCAACTTTATTTTTAAGTGTGGACACACTAAGTCGACTTAGCTAAATCGACTTTAAGTTGACTTAGTTAAGTCGACTTAGTTAAAGTCGACTTAAATTCACAAGTGTAGACATAGCCTCTGTTAGGGAGAGAGTGTGGCATTGCAGAACGCAGTCTCGCATACGCTAGTGCTCCATGATGTGGCGAGACCTGACACTCTCATGGCACTGTGGAGCACTGGGTATGCAAGACCACTCTTTCTCTTTCTCTCTGTGTTAGGGAGAGTGTAGTCCTGCAGAGTGCAGTCAAGAGCCGGATGGAAGAGGTTCGTGGGCCGCATTTGAACTGTGGGCCACATGTTTGTCACCCTTGGTTTAAGTCACTTGGGCTCCGTCTACACTGGTAATTAAGTCGACTTAAGTCTGCTTAAGTCGACTTAATTTACCCTGCGTCTACACTGCAGTTTCCTTAAGTCGACTTAAGGAAAATAAAGTCAACTTAATTAAAATTGAGTTGACTTTCTAACACCACCTTCCTAATCGATCTAAGGCTTAAGTTGACTCCCTAGAGTCGACTTAAGCCAGTGTAGATGTGGGGTAGCCCTAAGTCGAATTGGCGACTTAGGGCATGTGTCCCTTCTCGCCGGGACCACTCAGGTCCCGGCAAGAAAGGACCACGGGGCTTGCTTCCTTCTCCCCAGGACCCATGCTCCAGCTGATCAGCAGCTGGAGCAGGGACCCTGTGGAGAAGGAAGCCCCACGCTCTCCACACTCCCTCCTAGCTGGGACCATGCGGTCCCGACGAGGAAGGAGAGCTGGAGACCAGCGCTCCAGCTGCCAGCTACTGAGCAGCTGGACCACGAGCTGGGACCCGCGCTCCAGCTGCTCAGCAGCGGGCAGCTAGAGTGCGGATCCCAGCAAGAAGGGACCTCAGGGCTCACTTCTCGCAGGGACCACTCAGGTCCTGGCGAGAAGGAAGCCCCATGGTCTCTTGTCCTAGGGACCCGCGCTCCAGCTGCCGCAGCTGGAGCGCGGGTCTTAGGGACAAGGGAGCCCCACGGTCCCGACCAGGAGAGAGCACAGG
>ML685830.1:84499-99108 GCA_007922175.1 Pelusios castaneus
GGTCCAGGCTAGGAGGATTCCCTTCTGCCCGGGACGTGGGAAGTCCCGAGCAGAAGGGAGCCAAGTGGTCCGGGGCAGAAGGGAGCTCCTCGCTCCCTTCTCCTCCGGACCGCTCAGGGGCTTGCTGCCCCAGGGAGATCCAGCCCCATGTGGGGCTGGCTCTCCCTGGAGCAAACAAGTCGACTTAGAGAGTCAAGTGTGGACTCTCTAAGTCAATTTAGTTAGGGCCCCTTTAAGTCGACTTAGGAGTCCAGTGTGGACTCTCTAAGTAGACTTAATAAGGTCGACTTAAAGTCGACTTATTAAAGTCAACCTTTTTAAAGTTGCCCTTAATTCCCTAGTGTAGACATAGCCTTGGTGATCTGACACCAAGATTTATGAAATTCTGTTCAGTGATAGCACATCCTTCTTACTAGAAATGATATTGCTGGATCTGTAGAGGTGTAAATTAGGTACACACAACACTGCTGTTTTTGCATAAATGGATCATTTATTATTTACTTTTCATCTGGAGCCTTTTTATGGATTATAACTGACTAATTCTAACTATTCCTCATGTGTTTCATGCTTTTGAGATAGGACTTCATCTATCTGCTCATTACTCATATGATTATCGTGGTTTTTCAAATGAATTGCCTGCTGGATAGATCAATTGAAAAGACATTGGTTGTGATGTCAAAAAATTAGCAGAAACCTGAAAGCAAAGAAAAGGAGAGAGAGGAACCACAATAGCATTATTATTTTACATTGTGATCTATCATTCTGTCTATTGCCCTTTCACTGTGTGTTTAGACCATTAACTATATAAGTGGATCTGAAGATACTAGGAACATACACCACCTTAAAAACAAGCCAAGCCAAATATTTTCATCCATCCTCAAGACACTTGTGACTACTAACTAGATATGTTGCCGAATTGGGGTAGATAATATGTAAGTAAATGACAGGGAGAAAACACTGTTTTTCTGCTAATGAAAATTGTTTCACTTTTTTTAAAGGGTAAAAGTCAAAATACACAACACCTGCTTCTTTTTATAGGAAAAGGGAAAAAAATCTTCCTATTGCCACCCATCCTTTATGCACAAGTGATATGTATATCACCTACTAGTGATACTATATATCACCTACTAGTTCTCTTTTCTTCACTAGTGTCAGGCCAGTACAATCAAAGGGACTGGTTAAGCAGGGTATGGAATGTGGCAGAAATTAAGCCTTGGGCCTATTTGTTCCAAAACAAACGGGAGAACTTTAAAGCCGCATGGACTCCTTCCTAAGACCTGGTCTACTCCTGAAATTTAGGTCAATGTCATCCAGAGCTATGAAAAATTTCACACCCTGAGTGCGTCTACACTTACAAATTAAGTCAACTTAAGAAGGTTTAAGTCAACTTAATTTACTCCGTGTCTACACTGGGCTTTCCTTAATTCGACTTAAGCTGCTCCTTAAGTGGAATTAAGGAAAAGTTAGTTCGAATTAATAACACCTCGTTTTAATTTGAACTAGCGCTTAAGTCGACTTTATTAAGTCGACTTAAGCCAGTGGAGACGCAGAGTAGTGCCTAGGTGGACCTTTTTAAGTCAACTTAAAACGTTAAGTCGACTTAATAAGGCCAAAAAGGGGCCACGTCTACACCTGAAAAGTTAAGTCGACTTTTGTTAAGTCGACATAATAAGGTCCATTTTAAGTTGACTTAAAGTCGACATTATTAAGTTGACTTCATAAAGTCGACCTAACTTTTGAAGTGTAGACATAGCCCCTGAGCCTTGCAGTTAAGCTGACCTAACTCCCATCAAGACGTGGCTACTGTCTCTCAGAGAGGTGGATAACTCCTTTCGTAGGTGTAGGAAGCAAGCTATGGCACTGCAGCAACACAGCTTCAGTGCTATAATTGTGCCATGGCAGCAGGTGTAGTGTAAGGGTACTCTAAAATAACACATCCTCAAGCTCTGTGGAAGAAAAGAAGGAGACATGGATGGATAGCCCATTTAAATTGAAATCAGACTAATATTAGGTCAACATTTAGAGGAGAAAAAAATACAAGTGTCACTAAAGTAGAATGGTTATTTCCTCAGTAGTATGATTTTTTCCTTATGCACAGTGCCAGTACTTGCTATTATGAGTGGAGATATCATTATTTTATTATTTAATTTCTAACTGCTTTGTGTGTGCTAGTCTGAGTTTTTATTTAAGATCTTTTTGGAGTTGGAGTGTTATGACAAGCAAAACAAGAACTATACTATTAATAAACAAGCTGAATCTCTCTTGACAATAAGTGTTATTAGTCTTGTTGGTATGAATTACGTCAATAAAAAAAACATATGATAAAAGAGTCCATGGAATGCTATTTTTTAAAATGAATGCGGCACATACCACTGACTAAAAGAACACCCACTGTCTTAGAAAACCTAAATAAATCAGACATTTTTTATGCCTGCAGTGCTGTGCACTCTCTACTCCGCCTACACAAGAGATGTGAAGGATAACAGAAAGGGGTTCTATAAGTATGTCAGCAACAAGAAAAGGATCAGGGGTGGTGTAGGTCCCTTCCTGAATGGGGCAGGCATCCTCGTGGTGGATGATGTGGAAAAGGCTGAAGTAATCAATGCTTTTTTTACTTCAGTCTTCACAGGGAGGGCCAGCTCCCAGGCTACTACATGGGGTAATGCGGAATGGAGAGAAGAGCGGCCCTCGGTGATGGAAAGTCAGGTTAGGGAACACTTAAAGACATTGGATGTGCACAAGTCCATGGGGCCGGATGAACTGCATCCCAGGGTGCTGAGGGAGTTGGCTGAAGTGATTGCAGAGCCACTGGCCATTATCTTTGAGAACTCGTGGTGAACAGGGGAGGTCCCGGAGGATTGGAAAAAGGCAAATATAGTACCTATCTTCAAGAAAGGGGAAAAGGAGGATCCGAGGAACTACAGACCGGTCAGCCTCACCTCAATCCCTGGAAGAATCATGGAGCAGGTATTCAAGTGTTATGTCTACACTTGCAAGTAAGTGGGGGACAGGGACAGCACAGTGGCCATGGGCAGGGCAGACTTAGTGAGTCTACACTTAAATTTTAAGTCGACTTTGGGGGGAACTTAAAAAATCGACCTACAGCATCCACACTGGGCGCCTAGGTCAACTTCTAGGGGCTAGGGGGACCTAAGGCAGGTCCACGGGGGCGGAGGGGGCACCCCTTGCCCAGTGCCAGGGGGCTCAGCCTTTACCCCATTGTACATAGGTACAATGGGGCAATGGGGGACAGGGACCCTGGCAGGGCATAGGGGCAGGGTGGGCATTGGTGCAGTCCTGGGGTAGCCCTAAGTTGACTTAGGGCTATCCCACGTCTACACTGGCTTAAGTCGACTCTAGGGAGTCGACTTAAGCGCGAAGTCGAATTAAATTGAGGTTTAATAAAGTCGACTTAATTTTCATTAAGTCAACTTTATTTTCCTTAAGTCGACTTAAGCAAGTTGCTTAAGTCAACTTAAGGAAACTGTAGTGTAGATGCAAGGTAAATTAAGTCAACTTAAGCAAGCTTAAGTCAACTTAATTTACAAGTGTAGACGCAGCCTATACTAGTAAAAAGTTAATAGAACACTGTGAAATGTGTGGTATAACAAATACCCAGACCATGTTATTAATTAATTCACTGGATTTTGTGTTACTTAAGCTAAAGTTCAGAACCAAGCATTCTTATAGTGAGATGGTACCACCATAATAGTTTAAGTTTAGACTAGCTTACTGTTTAACATCTAATTTGTTTGGAAAATTGCTGTGTCTTATGAAACTTCTGAAATGTATTTCAAGAAATACAGAGTTAAGGTACACATCACAAAAACTCTTTAACTCTTCCCCTTTTAAGTGACACTCCAGTGTGTAGCTGACATACATTGTAACACTCCCTTTCCAGACAATAGGAAGCAATAGGTGAGAAACATACCTTACATCTGTATAGTCTAGCTGTCAATGGTTTACGTATAGGTTTGTTACACATTCTGGAAGGGTACAAGACTCTGCTGGTCAACCTTAACTCTGGGATAACAAAGTTTCTAGGCAATGAATACCTTTCTACATTTTATTCATCATTCAACTAGACAACAAATTACAGGAAGTGACATGAAAATTATTATTTTATAATTACCACAATATTTAAATTAATACATTTCAAAGAGGATATTAACATTTGATCAAAAAGTAATAAATAAAATCACAATCTGGTGGCAAATGCATTCTCTTCTAGTCTGGAGATGTGCTTTTAGTACCTTTAGTACAAAAACTTCATTGATGTAACAGCCTTTGTACCACTCAAAAATATGGGACCCCAATCTCTAAGTTTTCAAGTAAGAATAATTCTCAAGTTTGAAAATTTAGAGCCAGAGCATCAACAGGTGTAAACTGACATAGCTCTACTGGAGAAAAGTTGTGCTGATATACCAAACTGACAGCCTGGCCTTAAACATTTACTACATTACTGTCAATTACGTTCAATATTGCCTTCTCTGACAATAATTTGTAGTCAACCATTTTTGCTCTCTCTCGCCCATATAGCCAAATATCACACATTAACCTCAAATATACTTAATGCTAATTTCACTTGATATTCTCAAGTAGGTGTTACCATAGGTAAAGTGTAAACTTATCATTTAATATAAGCTTTTGTGTTATTGTAATGCTGAAATATTGGTCAACTATTTTAGAGCTTATAATTTATTAATACAAGTTTCACATTTTTGTCTTATAAACTGTTAGTCGCATGTGACAACCCAGATCACGTGTTATCTGAAAAATCTCTAGGTTCATGGCCTATCTGTTTTTAGCTTTCTTTCAATAGAATATAAATGAGTGCGCTGCTGAAATAGAGTAACTAGTTTTCTAGCCTGCACACTCTTACGCACTCAAACCATCTCTGTACTCTTGTTGACTGAAGTTATTTAAAGTGATCACACATTTTATGGTGCTTAGTGGTTACTGTCTCCTAGCAATAGAATTTCCTCTTACATCATCTTGTCTCCCCAAGAGTGTATTCTGAATATTTTGGGCCAAACTCTGAATTCTGTATAGTTTCTGAAACTTATTCGGTACCTTCCTTTATATCAGTTTGATTTCCTATCAAAAGGAATTCAATGATTTCTGTAAGCTGAGTACAGTTATCAAATAAACCACAGATATTTTAGATAATCAATATTTCAATTCTATTTTTTATCCCATATTAAAAAAAGAGACATCTCTTTTTCATAAATGCAGCATCACAAGTTCATGGTTTGGCAAGGTAGTTTATAAACATCAATAAAAGACATCTATCCTTAAGGAGCCTGTGGAAACCTTCTCTCTGAGTGAGCTTCGGTCTGCATATTTACCATTGCTATACACAATAGTATTAATAATAAAACTCATAGCATAGGGATGGCACCAACATAACATTGTTTGGCTTAGACTTGAACCAATGAGCCAATCCAGTCATGAATCTACCACATTAGTCTAGAAAGGGTTGTTAACCGTGGTGTGACGTTCCACACTCAGGAGCTGGTTGGTCAAGTAGTATTCTCTAATGGTCAGGGCTAAGGGCCAGGACCTGCAGGAGGTTAGTAAAAAAGTCCAGGCCCTTCCATTGCACAGGGTCCTACACAGGGCCCTTTGAAGGTTATCAGTGATCTGACAGACTGCCCTCCCTAGGCCACTTCCTATCTCGCCCCCTGTAGTGTCCCAAAGTCATTGTCCAGGTTAAGGTTGTATGAAGGGTGACCATTCACCACATGTTAACTTGGAATAACAGTATGGTAGCACTTTTTTCCAGGCAGCAACTGCCTCCTCCCAAGGTACAATCCACCCCCAGACCAGTTCACTGCAAGGGCTTTCCCCTGCTGGATATAATCCAAACAAAAAATAAAAGGGCTTACCAAAGTCCAGAGTTCATGGGGTGGGTGAGGAATGCTTCCCTCTCAGGCTGTCTCTGTAGCAGGTTCTCCCTTCACTCAGGGAGGGACCTTTGGGTTTTTGTCTTAGGGAGAGATTCTGCCTTCCCTCAGCTGCAGGTTTCAGGTTTACTCTCCTCCCCACTTTGCCACCAAATGAGCTGTTCCCTTGCTTTCTAAGTCGTCCTCCATCTGACACATTTTCTACAGGTGTGGTAGGGTGGGGCTGGCTGGGCCCAGAGTAGTTCCCTAATCCTCATTGCCCCATGTGGGGTTTGTGCACCCCATCACGCATAGTACTGTAAACATTTTTTCATCTAGCTATGCTTGGAATTCTCGGAGAGCAAGAAATTTGTCTGCAGATTTTGATGATGCAGAATAATTTTTAGGACCAAATTCAAATCTGGTACTGAATTCATAGCGTTTATGACAAGAAAGAACCACTAGGAAAATCTAGTCTGAGGGTTTCCATTACACAAGCCAAAGAACCTCACATAGTGATCTCTGCATCAAGCCCATAACTTCTGTTTGAGACAGAACATATCTTTGAGAAAGCCATCCAGTCCTGATTTTAAAATATCAAGTGATGGAAAATCAACCACATCCTTAACTAAGGTGTTCCAATGATTAATTACCCTCACTGTTAAAAACCTGTGTCTGATATCTAGCCTGAATTTCTCATAATGTCTTTTTCTTCTATTTAAACAGCATTGTAGATTAGACTCTGCTGTCGGGTATCTCTTTCTCCTGCAGCTGGCTGTGATCAAGTAACTTCTTTATTTTTCTTGGGCAAATTAAATAGATTTAACTTCTTAAGCCTCTCACTACTATATATTCTCCAGACTTGAATCATTCTTGCTGCTCTTTCCTGAACCCTTTCCAATTTTTAACATCCTGTTTGAAGTGTGGACACAAGAACTGAACACGGCATTCAAGGAGTGGTCTCACCAAGGTCGCCCTGCTCCTACTTCCTCTACACTAGAGCAGTGATTTTCAAACTTTTTTTCTTGGGACCCAGTTGAAAAAAATCATTTATGTCCACGACCCAAAACAATTACATCTTTGGGCAATATGTTCCTGGCTTTTGGTGGAAGCAGCTGGGGCACTGGTACCTGAGGGTCTGTGATCCAGTACTGGGTCCCAACCCCACGGTTTGAAAACCACTGCACTAGATAATTGTGTTTGCCCTCCTAGCTACAGCACTGCACTGCAGCTCATGTTTGATTGGTTATCTACCACGTCCCCAAGACTTTTTTAGTGTCATTGCATTGCAGGACACAGTCCCCTATCTTGTAAGTATGACTGACATTTTTTGTTTCTATATGCATGACCTTACATTTGGCTATATTTAAATGTATATTTTAATGAGCCCACCTTGTCAAAGGTCCCAGGTCTGCCTGTTAATTTACCGGTTCTCATCATTAAATATTAGTACTCCACCAATTTTTGTGTCATTTTGCAAATTTTAACAGCAAAAATTTTATATTTATTTCCAGATCATTGATAAATCTATTGAATAGGATTGAGGTAAGGACAGATCACTGCAGAATCCCAAAAGAAAGATCCCCCCCCCCCATTAGATGACAGTTCCTACTTTTTGATGGGCTATCAGTTTTTAATCCATTTACTGTGGGCTACATTGATTTTGTATTCTGCTATTTTTTACCTGACTAGCCTGTGGGAGGAAGTCAACTGCAATACAGAAATCCTAATATATTATGTCAATACAATTACCTTTATCAACCAAACTTGTAATCTCATCAACATATGATAACAAGTTTGCCTGAGAAAAACCTATTTTTCATAAAACCTTCTGGATTGGCCTTACTCACGCAACTGTTCCTTACTAATTTGCATCCCAGGGACCATGTTGGTAGAAGCCAGAGTTAAGTCTGGTGGAGGCCATAAACAATGAAAAGTCTGCCATAGCAATGGCATGACATAGTTACATCTTCCCCTCTTTTATAGGATTAGAGGAGACCAACACAGATGCAAGAAAAAAGCAAGCAGAGCCGACCAAGGAGGTAGATTGGCCCAGTTTAATGAACCCCCTGCTTAGTCTCTGTGTAGCCATTGGCAACACCAGTGCTGTTCCCCACCAGATGGAACATCACACAATACTACCACAGATGTACCAGTAGCTCTCCCTCAGGTACTCCCCAGAGTGCAGGTGGCAGGTTGGTGCAGAGAAGTTTAACGTACAGCTTACAGCAGCACAAGGGAAACTGACCTATACTATAGAGGTGCAGAGCACCACTATACTTAAGTTTGTGTTATGAGATCTGTTTAAAGGTGGACTAAGCCATCTAAAGTTTAGCCAGATTTCTCTGACATGAAATTTGGTTTGCCTCAGGAGGGTTAATGACCCAACTTCACTGTCATTTGAATGAGGGTTTCCAAAGATATAAGCCCTGGGAGGAAAAAACATTTTAAAAAAGATTTCTCAATCTTGTTTGTTTTTCACCAGAGCTAAAGATCAAACTATTGATGTGATGCAGGACAAAATGGTCTAAATCTGTCAAGTTTTATCCATAATAGTCCATGGCCCCCACTAGCCCTTTGGGAGCACCCAAATGGACAGCATCTTTTAAAAGTACATATTTGCCATGCACATGCACCACTCCAGAAAAACAGAGTGTTTCCAGTCCTGCCATTTTATACACTTTACACTTGAATCTTGTAAGTGCTCTAAAAGCCAAATGAAATTACAGGATTTATCTTTTCCTCATATACTATAAGTTTTTTTCCATGTAAGTTTTCTCCACTCTCGGGCATCTGACGAATTGGGACTTCACCCATGGGAGCTCATGCGAAAAATAAATGTGTTAGCCTTTAAAAGAGCCACAGGACTCCGTGGTTTTTTTACTACAAGCCAAATGGTTACTCAGGTTTTTTTTAAATTTGGTGTGTCAGGGCAGAAGTAACATTAGTGATTCAGCTTTGGGGGGTCCTTTGTTTAAGGGGTTCCCAACTTACAGCCTCCTCAAAACCATTTCCTGCCTTTATACTTGAGCTGTGCTAATGAACTCTTAATGACTGTGAACTCACTCTGCTTAACAGAGCTACAGGTCACAAGACCTGACCCAAGACAAAAGACGTTTCAAACTGAGGCCATGTCTACACTATAAACGTACATATGTGTAACTCCATCGCTCAGGAGTGTGAGAAAGACACATCCTTGAGTGATGCCGTTACAAGGACCTAACCCCTGTGATAGACAGCGCTGTCACCAGGAGAGCTCCTCCCACCAACATACCTACACAGCGGTAGAATGGACCTGCATCGCTGCAATGTTTTACTGTGGTGACCTGCCCTTGGTTGCTTGAGGTTGCTATAGTTTGAGTGTCATGGGAGGTAATATCATTTCAGGGGAATGTGATGAAAATCTTTGGGGAGGAAAAATTAGTCAGGTGAAGGCTCCCTAGGCAGGAACCTGAGGATTGGCACAATAACAGGAAAAGGTTTGGGGGCTGCCATGAAGGGAGGGCTGGTTTTGGAGAGAGGATAAATGAGATTGGATATTAGGGGAAGGCCATAGAAGCTGGGGCTCAGGTGAGAGTAACCTCACATCTTTCTGTTCTGCCAGCACACATCAACCGCCCTAAATGCCAGTCACCACAGCTCTGGCAGTGCACCCCAATATTCCTGTACCCCAACCACACTGCAATGCCCAGGCACCTCAACTTCCCTGTAGCCCCAGCTCTGCCAGTGGGCCCCAACACCTGTGCACGTTCAGCTCTGCCAGCACACCCTACCCGTCCCAACTTCCAATTACAAGCCAGGGAGTGAAGATCAGGGAGATGTGTTCCTTGTTTGTGGTGGGGACAGTGGGATGCAGTAGAAGGGAAGGGCCAGTCAGGTTGGAGATGGAAATGCACTGAATGGGTCAAGAGCAAGGCCAGGGAAGTATGCTGAAGTAGGGCAGGTGGGACCGAGCTGATATATGTGTGGTAGAGGAACAGCTAGCTTAGTATGGTATTTCTAGGACACGATACGTACAGTTACCCATATGAGTGCTTTTTTAATGAAGGTATGGAGTACCGGCATCTTTTATTTGCAGTGATGTTAATCTGGGGCATCACTGGCCCGAAAAAACTCTGGGGCTTGGGACCAAGGACCTCCCACCTGTACGCAGCCCTGCCCCCTGGCCCCAATCCAGCTCCTGGGACTGATCTGACTCCAGTTTCCCAGTCGGGGACTGAGGCTGGATCTGGCTTCTGCTGCTGGCAGTCCCGGCTCCTGCCACCACCATCAGCAGCCCCAGCTCCTGTGGTTCCCAGCTGGGGCCAGACTGGGCTGCCAGCACTGCTGCAGCTTAACCCTGGGTCCCCAACCAGGGTTGGGGCCAGATCAGGCTGAGTACCACCACATTTTTTTTTAAACAAAAAAAAGCACTGCCCACATGACTCCTAACACTAACCTCTCTTTTCCTGTTCAAAAATTCCACGACCATTCGATGGTAAAAAGCTAAGTTACTGCGGAGTCAAGGTTTCTTGGTAATGTCACCCCCTTGCAGAATGCTGTCTTAAACTCAAGAGTCTGAAAAACCTGCAACCTTAGCTCTGCCCTCTTTCACCCACAGTCCACCCCATTAACACACAGTCAGCTCAAATGCAGACAGAGCCTCAGGGTAAGGGAGCTGTAAAAGTCTGTAAAGTGGTTCTTAAATTATACGTGTATGTTATTCTTTCCGGGCAATTGGCTAAATGTCTGTGTGTACATTAGGATCTGAAACCTCCTGATTTTATGGTGTCAGGAGTAAATATGTGGTATGTGCATATTGCAGGTTTGCTGGTAGAGATTAGAGGGAAGGTGTGGCCATTTTTTTTTCTTTTTTGATTTAATACTCTTAGGTGAGAGTGAAGGGGTGTAAAAAGATGTGAAGAACTTGTACATTTCAGCAACTATGGGCATAGCAGAGTCAAGGTATGTGTATTAATAGGGTCTATTGGGGCACTGCTGAAAAGGAGCAAAGTTAAGGATGCACAAGCAACCTTAAAGTGTACGTTTCTTGCTTTTTGAGAAGTCTGAGTTTTGCTCAACAGTGTTCTGCAAGTAAACAACACATCAGTAACTACCCTTACTTATGTGTTAATTTATATACACTGGCAAAAAATTAAGTCATGCAATAACCTTGGCATAATGGCAAGGTGAATCTGTCCCTTTGAGCTCTGACATACGTCTCCCAGAGTAAAGGAAGAGCAATAATTCACTATTTGATTATGACATTCTGACAAAATCATACACATGCAGGAATTTTAATGAACTGAATTGTGATGTTAAGCATCAATCTGTACACAAAAATCAAGATATTGCAATAGAAAAGTCTTTTAAAGTATCCAACTGTCCATTTGCACATGCCATTTGTATGCACAATCATGATAACTGACTGGCATTTTTTGCAGATGGGAGCTCTAACAATCTGATCCAAAATATTTTAATCATGCAAATATTACTAAAACAAAGGAAAGCTAAAATCTCTCACAGTTTACAAAAGAAATTCCTTGCAGTGCTTGTTGGCAAAATTAAAACTTTTTCCAAACATTGTCCTTGTAACAATGATTTTATTAACAGTGACTAAATAAAGTTGAAAACACATTATGACTTTTTTTAAACATATAGGACATCTCTGAAACATGTAGGACTTATATATTTAGAAGCTTTACATCAATTTGTTATAGAAATATGTGATTAATTTGTCTCGTGTGCCCTTAAATAATTGAAACATTCTGCATCACTTTGTAATGAATCTAGACAGTTTCTCTCTACAGTAGCTCTGGGAAAGCAACTGATTAACCAGACAGGGAGATTTTCCTATATCAGTGAGAACCATCAATTTCATGTAAGATTTCCTCAAGTGTTTGGTTAATATTGTAAGGTTATCATCCTTAAATCTACAGGGTGGATTAAATTCTACCCTCAGAGACATGAACACTCTCCTCCTGGTATTTATGGAGTTGTGTGTACTTAACTGAATGAAGATATGGGGCCAGAGTGTTTGTCTCATAGAAGTTCCTCTGCATCTCTGAGGAAAACTGGAGGCTCTTCATATTTCCCAGGTTTTGCCCATCACAATCATATATACCTCTGAGTTCCAAATCAAAAACCAGTCATCCTTCAGACCAAGGAGGACTGAACAGACCACTCAAATCCACTGCTTGTTTTTCCAGGAGAGTTGTTATTTAGCAACGAGGCACTTCCCATTTTCTTCTAGGGAATAAGCATGCTACATCCAAAGTGCCTCCATTCTTTCAGCTCAGGGAGTGCAATACCAAAGCTGGACTTTGATGGTTCTCAGTGATATTAAGAGGCAGCAGCCAAATGGGCTGGTCAACAGAATGGTGTTTCAGTGTTGTTCTGTTAAGATATAATGGTGATGTAGTCAATCATATAATTTCCCTAGCATGAAGCAGACTTATTGACTATACGGCAAAAAAAAAGCAATAGACTAAAAACATAGCTGTATATAATCTGCATATGCTGTATTATTTTGTCTTTGTTTCCCCTTCATTTCATTTCTGGAGAGTCCTGTAATTTACAAATGCTGTCTAGATCTAATTTTCATGGGGGCATTCCACATACAAAAATACAATTTCCAAATATAAGATAAACTCTTTTACACCAAGATACACAGGTTCTGACTGACAAAATTAAACAGAGAAAGAGAGTACAAATGCTGAAGGTCAGACATACCATTGCACTGGCACTATTAAACTTTCTAACTAACTTTCTCTGAATAACAAACCACAGGAAGTTTTCTCCATCACCGTCTTCAGGTTAGCACAGGTATTATTTTCAGGCAAGGTCATTGGGTCTTTTTGTTGTTGCCCCATAAAAAATTCTTTACAAACACTTCAAAAGAAAAGAGTTACAAGAAGTTCCTCTTGGACAGTCACAGAGCTTCCCAATTCTCGCTCCTTTCCTCACTGCACACTGCTCACCAGCATCACACTGTAAATGGCAACAAACGGTTAGGCACAGTACAGGGCAAAGCACACCGATCTGGTCAAGGTCTCAACTCCTAGTTATTTTCACAGCACCCAGAGTACGTAGGTACTACCTTACATTATTTATTTTCAGTGACTAGAAGGTGCATTATCTCTAAGTTCCACATTTTTGGCCACATTTGTTTAAAATTGCTTCAGTTTCCATCTCAGTTGTTTCGAGATAGGGTGGGAAAAGTGACATTTAGAGCAAGAATGTTAAAGACTGAATGTGCCAGGGGTGGGAGCCAAAGCCAAGTGTTTTATACTGCAGAAATTAAAGAAAAGAGTTGCCAAAAGGTGATCAGCTCAATGAACTACAAAGATATTTTCCCAGGAGAGGAGCATCGCATTCACAGATCTGATCTCAGTTACACAGGTGTAAATCTACGGCAGGCACCGGACTGACTCCGGATTTACCCCCTTACGCCGGTGTATTTGAGATCCGTATCTCCTCCCCCACTGTTATCTTTCAGGTATTTGGATAACAGTTTTGTGCTCTGATAATCCGACGGCGTGTCTCATCCTGCTGTCCCCAGCGCCCTGGTGGGGCCGGCACGTTTTACAGAGCCCGGAGTGGGCTGGGCGCTGAAATCACTCACCATGGGGACTTGGCCGAACTTCTTCTCGTAGATCGGGATCCTTTTACTCTTCAGCTTCTCCAGGACCTCCTGCAGCGCCTCGATCTGCAAACACACACACGCACTCAGGTCCCCCGGGGGCTGCGGTGCAGGATCCCAGCCCGGGCTCCCCCAGCCCTCGCCTCCCCGGGAGCCGCGCACATGGCTCGGCTGAGCGCCCCTCCCTCCGGGCGGGCACCTACCAGCTCCTTCTCGTGGGAGGTGTCCTCCATGGTGGAGTAGAGGTCCAGGGCGCGAGGCTGCAGCTCCGTCTCCTCCTGGCCGCGCGCCCCGAGCAGCAGCAGCACGAGGGCGGCGCTGAGCAGCGCGAGGAGCCGGGCGCTCTCCATGGTGCTGAGGCGCCGCCGAGCCTGCGGAGCCCACCTTTATGGAGCGCGCGGGGGCGGGGGAGGCGGGCCGGGCCACCTGTTGGCAGAGCCCTCGCACCGCGCGACGTCAATGGCCCCCGCCCGGGCTCGCTCAGGCGCCGGCAGCAACAGCAGCGAAGGTGGCTGCAGGCAATGACCGCAGCTTCCCGCCTTCAGGGGCGAGCTAATGAGCGGCGGCCTCAAACCGCAACAAGCACAAGCTGTGTCCCAAGTGCGGGGGCCTGATAAGGGGCTTCCTGCCTTAGCCACCTCCTGCCCCTGCAGGGGAGGGGGGGTTGGGTTTTTCCTCTGAAGGACAATTCAGATGTTTCAAAATATTTTCCACTCAAGTCCGTGGGTGGCTAAAGCAGCGAGCAGTCCCTGTTCCCTGCTGGGAGAGAGCCAGGGAAGGAGTCACAGGGGCTATGTCTACACTTGTTATTTTAAGTCGACTTTAAGTTGACTTTGTTAAGTCGACTTAGCATGTCCCCACTCAAAAATTAAATCCTGAAAGGGACCCTGCCAAATCGACCTCGAGCGTCCATACCAGATGCCTGTCAACTTGTAGGGGCTAGGTGGACCTGGGACAGGTCCACGGTGGCGGGTGGGCACCCCTTGCCAAATGCCAGGGGGCTCAGCCTTTGCCCCATTGTACCTGGGTACAATGGGGGCTGAGCCGGACAGGGACCCTGGCAGGGCAGAGGAGCAGGGTGGGCAAGGCTCTGTCCTGCCCTG
>ML685830.1:99208-119800 GCA_007922175.1 Pelusios castaneus
CAGCCTTTGCCCCATTGTACCTGGGTACAATGGGGGCTGAGCCGGACGGGCCCCCGGGGGGGGCCGGGGGGGGGGGGGCGCGGGGCTCTCTCCCCCCCGGGGGGGGGGGGGGCACGCCAGGCTCTGCCCTGAAGCCCTTTAACTCGACTTAAAATCGACTTAGGGCTACTCTGCGTCCACACTGACTAAGTCGACTTAATAAAGTCAACTTAAAACGAGCTTTAATAAAGTCGACTTTAATTTTCCTTAAGTCAACTTAAGCTGCTGCTTAAATTGACTTAAGGAAAATGTAATGTGGACGCAGATTAAATTAAGTCGACTTAATTTGTAAGTGTAGACACACCCTCAGGGAATGGTTTGTAAGAGTGGCTGCCATTGATACATAAATGCCACACAGTTTTTGTGTGGGTGCAGCTTTTATCCAAACACTGAGTCAAACCCTATCCCACACCTGTGCTATTTGATGAATTCCATCACTGGGCCTGGACTAGTTTATTCAGCCAATCTCTGAAGTATGGAGCAGCACTATGGATCAAGGAAGTTGAAAGGACACATCAACAAGTTATGTTTTAGTAGTTCCTGGCCCTGTTGTTAATAACATGTGAAGCGAACTGCTCCCCTGTGGTTTTAGTAATCTGATTTCTCATTCCTCATAGGGCAGAGGCAATACTGAATAGCTGAGCAGCAAGGAGAAGGAAAAAACATCAAGTGAGCAAAGTGAAAAACCAATGCAGCACTTGAAGAGCTCGGTGTGGCTCCAAAGCTAATCTGTCTCCTCAACAGAAGTTGTTCCAATAAAAGACATTACCTTACCCACCTGGTCTCTCTAATATTCTGGGACTAACACAGTTACAACATTGTGTACTGCAGCTCCATTGTATGGACAGGAGTTGAGACACAATGCCAACGTCACGAACAGTAGCTGTTTTGAAGCACTTAGGAGGTGATTTTTTCAGCGTACTTCGCATTTGATAACACCTATGTTTACAGCCACCCCACCTTTTGTCTGCAGCTGCATGGTTGCTCAGCACGTGTACAAATCAGATTCCAAGGTCTTCAGCTGGACAGCCATAAAACGAGGAATACTCAATTAGTGACCACCTGTCAAAAGTTTGGTTAAATTGACTAAATTGTCAAGCACCATAAGAACTCTGTGACAGAGGCAGAAACAGAATCCAACTCTCCAGACAAGCATTCTTAACTGCCTTAACTATATGACCATCTTTTCTCCTTCTGCAGCCTCTGCATCATTCACTACACACCTTCCAACTTGTGGAATAAATAAGGCAGGAGCACTATCCAAATGCCTCCATCACTATTCAACCCTGATTCATCTCCAGAGCATGGTCTATCAGCACACTGCATGACACAAGAGACCTGTAGAAAAAATAGTATGTGATCATATAAAGAGTGTGGCCCTACACACAAGGGGGGCCAAACTAAAGTTGCATGAGCAACCTTAATTCAGGTAAGTCAACTTTTGATTGCTTGATTTTGCATAGGCCTCCCCACTATGAACAGCAAGGAGGAGTACGGGGGAGGGTGGTAGGAGACCAGGCAATCCAGCTGTGCAGTGAATAAGGGTATGTTTTTGACCACATCACAGTCCAGCCAATCCCAAGAGTCAAGCACACATAAGTCTGATGCCAGGCAAGGATACAGTTTGCTTTGAAATTATAGGGATGGAACCCCAAAGTAGCAGGACACATCTTCTGATTTACTCTTTTTTTTACTTGTACCAGAAGAGGACATGAAACACCCAAGAGAGGTACACCTGCTATCTGCTTTTCCACAGTTTGTTTATGTGCACAAGGATGTCCAGGGAATCATCCATAGAGATCTCAATGAATTATCCATGGAAGTAGTCTGCAAACCTCTGCCAAAGGTTTCTAGGGAAGGTTGCTTTATTTCTTCTGCCATGGTAGGACACACCACTAAGTGATTACTTCAGCTGCTACCATTGCAGAACATAGGCTAGCAGCATACGGGCCCTGAGAGGCACCATGACACCAGCTGTGCTCTTTCTGTGTGTTACCCCTACAGTGCTAAAATCACCACTGTGGAAAACATTGGCGTTATTCAGTTCTATTGACGTAACATGTATACTCATGGCTTTGAGCAAGTCTCTCCCCATTTCCCCAGCTCCTCTGCACCTCCAGGGCCATAACATGGCTGGTGCTGGGACTGGGGCCATGCTGTGTCAGTCCCAGGAAGTAAGAACATAGTGCTTACAATCTATATATGGATCAAGAGGAGGGAGTTCAGTACCCTAAGTTTCAATTTCGATGGTGAATACACTGACAATGGTACCTCTGTTTGTTGTATTTTCAACTGCTGGCATTGTAGCCTCGAGAGTCTCTCCCTTTACCTTAGCCAGATAAGGCAGAGAAAGAAGAGGACACAGGATTGCTGTGTTCCAGGAAATCCCACAAGCCAGTGCTGCATCAGAGAACAAGCACAGGCTTGGAGGATCACCTTGCAGACAGCATTAGCAAGGACAGAGCACAAAAGAAAAAGAAACAGGAAATAGGGAGGGACATGCAGCAGTAGATGTTTGTGTTTGTCAAACAGCAGAGATGCTGCAGCCTCTGGTGGATCTGCAGGTTCACCAGTCCTGTGCTCCCCGCCCTCAGCAGCCCATAGAGAAGTCCCTATCAAGACCTCATAACCTTCCCTCTATAGTCCACGGGACTTCAAGGGCTGTTGCACTACTCCCAACCAGTCTACCCCAGCGGATATTAAAGAATCACAGATGCACACACACTTGCCTGTGAAACACACGGCTGGTGTATCTCCATCTGAAATGGATACGATGGTTCTTTCCCCTACAGAAGTTCTGTTCCCTTAGTTCATCAAGTTTTATTAAGTTATAAATGTTCTTTTAGTTGCTGTTTACAGAATAAAATTTTATTTTTTGAAACATAATTCATCTTTATTAGTTTCCAACATGTGCTGGCTAGTGCTGAATAGGTCTACCACCCACCAATTTCCTGTAACTTCATTTTGTCACAGGACCCACATCATCATTCACAGACAATATTAATAGATGTACTGGCATGTTATGTTCCTACAAACACTCCAAGGTTCATACTGGTCTGAAACAGAGCAAGGCCAAGTAAAGCACACCAGTCTGGAACACTATTAAAACAGTCTTTCAAAGCCTCTGTGAGTCACATAGCTCCACACTGAGGTCTTCTTATAGGTCTGGTATCTGGCTATACAAAAGCAGCAGACAGCTGTTCCACGGCAACTTTCTGCCCTTTGCTTCACAGACATTATGCAGGACACAGCAAGCAGCTACAGGTTACCACTGCAATTTTTTCTTCCACTGAGTTCCAATCTCAGAACTAGACAAGAACAGTGACTGCAGCCCCTTCCCATTGGCTCCTTCTATCCCAGGGCCCCCTAACCTCTTCCTAGCCAATGTGGGGCAGACACCCGATCACAGCTTGTTTCTCAGGCTCAGAACTGGGGCTCCACGACCTGCGGTTGCTCTATGAATGCTGCCAACGAACTTTAATTTTTTTCTTTTTATGGCTTACAGCAATCTAACCTCCAAGGAATCATCATGTTCCCTGTGGCAACTCTTGCAACTCTGTAAATACTTCAAGATCAGGTGCCCTCTGGTTGCTATACTCATCATAATAATGTAGAGCTGTGCAGGGTCCATTATTCTGTCAGAGATGGTGGACAGCAAGGCAGGACATGAAAGGATTTTGAAAACAGGCATTCAATATTGTGGAATGGAGAACGGTGCATTATGGGAAATTGAACCCATGCTCCCAGTCACCTCTGAGTGATTCATTTCAGTCTCACGAGGAATTGCAAAAGCTTTGCAAAACACCCCACATTGGAAGGTGGCAAGTTGCACAATGGGATGGATACCCACAGTGCACTGCACTTTGCTTCTCTCAAGTGGTCCTGCTGAGGACACATATCGCCAACACAAGGAGTGTAGTATGGACAGACAAGTTGTATGGTGATATGACTGAAGTCAACATAAATTTGTAACGTACACATGGCCTAAGTCAATGAGTTGTGTAATGGGCAGCATCTCTGTAACCTGAGACAACAGTGCCAACAGTGTGTGCTCTATAATTGATTAACAGAATTTTAATTGTCACTAAAAAAAACCCACCACCTTTGTCCACTGGCCAGCTACAGAGAGTGGTGGCCCTGGTCTATCCTTGTGAGGTAGACGTCCCATGAGAAGGAGGACTAATGTAGACAGGAGAACTAGGAGATAAATTATTTTTAAATGGAACTAATGGGGTGGCCAAGGAGCAGACCACCGGGGAGCAGTTAGGACCAGCTTATGAAATATAAAAATCAGGGCCAAAAAACCTAAGGTTATATATTCCAATTAGGGAGACAAATGCTAAAGGGTGGCACAAAGAGTTATGGTTTGATTGGGAATTTTTAAATCAGTTAAATGATTCAGAACCATTAAGTCATACACATTGTTTGCATGACCTCATTACCGTTACCGTTTTCTCCTCCATACCCATGTTGATGTGTCACACTGATGTGAGTCTTGTTTTTCCTTGCTCTTTGGAGCAAGGACCATGTCTACCTATGTGTTTATACAGCATTTATCAGCATTCCCAAGAGAAATCTGCAGTACAATTGATACATGCAATGTTGTTGTAATTGTGTTGGTTCTCTGGTATTAGGGAGACAAGAGGGGTGAGGTAATGTCTTTTATTGGGCCAACTTCTGTTAGTGAGAGACAAGTTTTTGAGCTTACCCAGAGCTTTTCTCCAGGTCTGGATCGGTACTCAAAGTGTCACAGCTAAATACAAAGTAAAGCAGACGGTTTAGCATAAACACATATTTCAGGGGACCACGGAAGGCGAAGTGGCCTGTTAAAACCTCTGCAGTCATTGGGGAGAGAAGGGAAGAAAATGGTAGTGGGCTATACATCGACTTCATCAATGAAACATTACAGACAACTATATATAAGAAAGTCACAGATCACCACACTTGCTTTCACGGATCCAATAACTACCCCAAACCACCTCAAATAATTTGGTATCTACATGACCCACAGATACCACAAAACATGCTCCAAGGAGAAAGGCCAGGATATACACCTTAAAACTGCCTTCACCATACAAGGACCACCAAAATACCACACTGCCAGCCAATCCTTTTGTAACTAAAACTAAAGGTTTATTATAGAAGGAAAGAAACAAGATGAGAGATGCTAAATGATCAAAGCAGCCAGATACATACCAATGAATTTGAAGGCTATAAATATCAGATTCTTACCAGTATTTGAGTTTGAAGGCTTGCACAGTTCCTCTGAGTACATCCAGTATCTGGATGGATCTCAATCCTTCGTTTCACAGATTCAGATGTAGAATAATTGATCTGGAGGTAGGAAGCAGGAATGAAGACAAAATGGATATAGGGATGCTGCATTGTATAAATTCTGTCATGTGGTTTGTACATTCTGTATTTCAAACACAAGCTTAGCATTCCTGTCCACAGGCTACCTACATGTCCTGATGACAAATAGATATGTTCTCTGGCCCTTGGTTGGCCTGCAATTAGGTTGGACACTGCTGAGGATAAATCTCTTGGGGTGTCAAGTTTTAGATACAGAAATATCACAGATATTCATAGCTTACAATACAAAGATGATACACAAATACAAATGATCCTATCATAGTAAGTAAATTACAACTTTGCCAATGACATACCAAAATATTGCAATTTTGCAATATTGATATAAATAATATTATACATGGTCACCCTTAATTGGTGCAACATCACAATGCAACTATCTATAGCCCACTAACAGCCCCTCATTGCTTCACCACCTCCATGACTTCTTTGCACTTGACCAGGGGCAGATTAAGGAGCACCGGAGCCCTGTGCCCTGGCCCACAGGTGGCCCCCCTGCCTGCTCCCCACTCCAGGCAAGCCATCACTGGGGGAGGGGGAAGCCCTGGGGCTGGAGGGCACTCCTTCCCCAGCTCCACTTCTGCCAGTTGACATGCGTTGTGGCCCCCGGTGCAGCCCTCCCCAGAGTCACTGGCCTTTGAAGGCCACAACAGAGTGGAGGCCACTCCACATGCCAGGCAGACTGGCTGGAGCGGGGCTGAGACGGGAGCGCCCTCTGGCCCCAGGGCCCCCCCTCAGCAACAGCCTGCCCGCAGGGGGCGGGAACAGGGTCACCGTTGGGGAGCCCCAGATGGAGGGGTGAGAGTGTGGAGCCTGACCTTTGACCCAGGGCAGCCCACCCCCCCAGTGCAGGCAGGGCCCCTGGGCATGGGCCCATGTGGTGGTAATCTGCCCCTGCACTTGACTACTACATGACTTGTGTCTCCCTCCAAGACTTGTCCACACTCAAAATACACCTGCACTGCTGGAGCACTTCACTGGCTGGAGGGGTTCGCAGACCAGGGTGTGTGCTCCTCCTCCCTAGGAGTCAGTAGCTATTATCTCAGGGACCTAGCGCTGTCTACACCAGGAGTTAGGCCAGGGTAACTGCACCACTCAGCTTGTCTCTCCACCCAACAGAAATTGGTTCAGTAAAAAATATTACCTCACCCATCTTGTCTCTTCAAAATAGCTGATATCTGCTTCTTGGTGGATGAGCCACTCGTAGCAAATTCAGGATCATACATGTGAGCACGCAGAATGGAGATTGAAGGGGACATGTCTCTTCACACCCCACCCCAATCTTTACTATACAAATTGTCCCCTCATTGCGGGGTAGAACTAATGCGCTCTCACTACTGGTTGTCTGCACCCCCAACTTTAGTATATAGTTATTCCACTGCTTACACTGATGTATTTGCTTTTGTGGGGAGGAGTATTTGAGGGGAAATGATGGTCCGGATAAACTTTGAAGTTCCTCTAAATTAAGTAAAACTAAAGATGAGAGGCAAACTAGTCACAGTACATAGGGACAGAAAATCAGCCTGCTTAGATGCAAAAGGGGAGCAACAGACCTTGAGCTGTCCTTCACCTACGATCCAAGACTAAAGCCTGACCTGTATTTTGAAATGAGAGCATATATTTGATGCAATTAAGAGAAAGGTTGAGGAGGCCAAAACCTCAAAACTCAGCTGCTTCTTTCCTTTTAAAGCCCCTTGCATTATTTCCAGTTTAGGGATGTGCACTTTAATTTAAAAATTGGGTTGCAAATCATATTGCTCCAGATTATATTCCCCATATCTATAATTACAAATGTTACCTATTGCTGTGTCTAGATTGATACTCAGCCATTTTTATACATTTTGTACATCTACTGCAATAAACAGTAAAGAGTGGTACTGCACATTTCAAGGGGATGTGTATCTGGAAAATACCAAATCAAATAATCAACAAGCATCAAAGATGCATGAGCAGCAGAAGCCCTATGGCAAAATAATATAAATGTCACTCTTCATAATCCATAAATATGGTAAGTAGTTTCTGGCACTGAATCAAGACCGAATGAGTCCTATCACTAAAAATGTAGTTCAGGGCTGTCGCATCACAGACGTCCTTATCTCCAGGTACTTTACATTAAATCAATAAGGACAGGCATGGGCTATAAACAATCCTTTCATTACCAAATAATAATCTCCAGAAATATCAAAGTCACGCAAACATCCCCATGTTTATGCTAAACTCATTGCAGATTAAATTTGAATAGGAAACACAGTTAATGACTATCAGTATTTAAATACCAAGTGTGTTATGTATAATTTTCATAAACCTCTACAGTTAGAAATTAATGTAAATTTCTGCTCTGCAATCCTAACTTATGAAAGCAGAAATCAAAGTAACTGAATATTTATTCAGTAATTTGGTTGCAAGCATTCATGTATATCTTAAATTTTTGCATTAAATATGCCCACAGTTGGACTTGTTTTTAAGATTATTAGGTCTTAAAAATTAAAGTTAAGCATATGCTCAAGTGGTTTGCTGAATCAGAGCCTCAAAATCAGACACTTAGCTTTAAGCACATACCTCAATGTTTTGTTGAACAGGAATGGACTTGGTTAAGTGCTTTGCAAATTCATCTAGAAACCTCAATTTTTTAAAATTATCTTTTAAATAAAATACTCTGCTATTGGCTTTCTGAATCAACACAGTAAAATGGATTCAGTCTTTCACTGAAATCTACAAAAGCAAAGGAAATTTAATTTAAATCAAGGGTTGTTATGTTTGAAGTAGTAATTGAGAACAGAGGCAAATTAGAACGATATCATCTTTAATAAGAGATACCAATTCACCTGCATGAGCAAGAGATCTAAAATAGTCTCTTAGTAGAAGAGGTCGGTTGTCCTAGGACCCCAGCCACATAAAAATTAGCAAGAATATTCAAATTACAAACTTCATATCAGAAAAATCCTGGGGGAAAAACCATAGACCTGGCAACTTTTCAGAACCGACTTACACAAATTTGCAATTCAGCTCTGTGCACAAAGCTACCAGAGAATCTGTGCATCAATTAATTCTTGCTTAAATCTTCCTAGTAACCACTTGGGCTCTTTGGAAGGAATAAACCCTTGTAACATAGACTAAGTAGTTTGGGTAAGTGACCATGTTTTAGTTTCCTATAAAAACCTGGTACCAGAGATGGGCAGAACATGGATTTTCCATTTCATGAGAAATTCCACAATTTAAGGGGGCAGGAGGGGAGAGAATCCAAAATAGAACAAAAACCGAAAATTTCTTGTGAAACAACATTCCAATTATTTTGGGTCAGTCAAAACATTTTGTTTTGATAAAATTGAAAGAGTACATTCCAGCTGTGACCTTTTTTCAAAACTCTGATCCTGTTCTTATTTTTAAAACAGATTTTTATTTTGAAAAGTAATTTTGAAACAAAAAAAATGAAATTTCATTTAGTTTTTTTCCCCTAACTGAAATTTCACCAAAAACACATTTTTCTAAATGTTTTGACGATAGCATTTTTTGTCAAAAAATGTTAATCTAAAAAGTTTCCAATCAACTCTAATTTTTGGGTGCCATAAAGTATTAAGAACAGAGGGTGTCATATATATCACATGGCTGATCTATCCAATCATTGTGTTGTGACAAAGAATCTAAGAATTACATTCACATATATGCAACAATCCCAATGGACAGAGCAACGAGTACAGACAATCTCAGCCATAACACTGTATTGGTTTGCACTGTGGGGTTTACAACCGACCAGCAAAGGACACCATCAACTTTTCCAAACTTAGGCATTTTCCCCTCTCAGCTGTGTTGTATACATTAGGAGTGTGAACTGAAGCTTTTAAAGACTTAAAACTAGATTTCAACAGAGGTTATGCCAGTGAAAAGGGAAACTCCACTGGGGCTATGGTGGCATAAAATATGGGACAGGATACAGAGTAGTTTAGAGAAATAAAGGATTGGGCCAAAAGAAATCTGATGAGCTTCAACAAGGACAAATGCAGAGTCCTGCACTTAGGATGGAAGTCTCCCAGGCACTGTTATAGACTGGGGACCAAATACAACGCAGCAGTTTGGCAGAAAAGTACCTGGGGGGTGCAGTGGATATGAGTGAACAGTGTGCCCTTATTGCCCTGAAGGCTAATGGCATATTGGGCTGCATTAGTAGAAGCATTGCCAGCAGATCCAGGGAAGTGATTATTCCCCTTTGTTCAGCACTAGTGAGGCCTCATTTGGAGTACTATGTCCAGTTTTGGGCACCCCCACCACAGAAAGGACATAGACAAATTAGTGTCCAGCAGAGAGCAACGAAAATGACTAGAGGGTCTGGAATCCATCATTTATGAGGAAGGACTGAGGGAACTTGGCTTGTTTCGTCTGCAGAAGAGAAGAATGAGAGGGAATTTGATAGCAGCCTTTAACTACTTGAAAAGGGGTTCCAAGGAGGTTGGAGCTAGGCTCTTCTCAGTAGTAGTCGATGACAGAACAAGGAGCAATGGACTCCAGTACCACTGAGGGAGGTTTAGGTTGGATATCTGGAAAAACATTTTCATTAGGAAGGTGGTGAAGCACTGGAATGGGTTACCTAGGGCTCTTGGGACCCAACTGAAAAAAATCATTTATGTCCGCAACCCAACAATGACATCTTCGAGCAATGCATTCCAATCTTTTGGCTGCAGCAGCAGGGGGTGCCACAACCCAGTACTAGGTCCTGAGCCTAAGTTTGAAAACCACTGACTTCAGGAGAGGTTGGAATCCCCATCCTTAGAGGTTTTTAAGGTGCGGCTTGACAAAGCTCTGGCTGGGATGATTTAGTTGGGATTTGTCCTGCTTTGAGCAGGGGATTGGACTAGATGACCTCCTGAGGTCCCTTCCAACCCTCATCTTTTATGATTTCCATAGTGTGAGAAGACAGCCCCCAAAAGTGGACAACACTGGCAAGAAGGAGTGGAGAAGGCTAAGGCAGCCAAGAGATAATATTTCAGTGAACCCATCAAGCTTTCTCTGCTGGCAGGACTCCTGTTTACATTTGCATTTTAAAGCTGTCATCCACTAATGTAAATCTCTCAAGGGACAGCTGTGGGGCAAACCATGCCTGTCATTTTCTTCAGTCACCTCTTTTACAAAACCACTTATTTCTTTATCATTTAAATTCATAGTCTCATGTTCTTTTCACACCCAGACTACATGGATTTCAATGCAAATTACGACACCTTCCAAAGGGGGAGCCGTGTCAGCATAGTTCAGCAAAATAAACAAGGAGTCTTGTGGCACTTTTAAAGACTAACAAGTTTATTTTTTTTCATGAGCTTCCATGGGTGAAGTCCCTCTTCATCAGATGCCAGAAAGTGGAAAAACGTTACATGGGAAAAAAAAAAAAAAAAAAAGAGTACGGGAGGGAAAGAAAAATCCTGTGATTACAATTCACTGCATCAGGTCAGATTACTTCAGCAAATCAAACAAGTTATATGGATTCAAATAGTGTATAACAAGATATCAGAAAGTGGTTAAGGTATCCTTAAACAGATACTCACCAGCCACTACAGACCATACAACAGAAACTGTAAGGCAGGCACATAACCCTGCAACAAACCCCGCTGCCAACTCTGCCCACATATCAACACTAATGACACCATCATAGGACCTAATCAAACCAGCTACTCCACCAGGCGCTCATTCACCTGCTCATCCACCAATGTGATATGTCATCATGCACCAACAATGCCCCTCTGTCTATTACATTGGACAAACTGGACCATCTCTGTGCAAAAGAATAAATGGACACAAATCTGACATTAGAAATAAGAGCATTCAAAAACCAATAGGAAATCACTTTAATCTCCCAGGCCACTCTGTAATGGACTTCTCTGTGACTATCCTTAAACAAATGTATAATAAGTCAAGGGTTCAAAGAGAGACTTCAGAGTTAGAATTCATATGCAAATTTGATACCATCAATTTGGGTTTGAATATAGACATGGATTGGCTTTCTCACTACAAACAGTCTTTCAAAGTGCCATAGGACTCCTCCTTTGTTTTTCTTTACAGTGATTCTTACCTCCCTCAACATCACCACTTTCTGATATGTTGTTACACATAGTTTGAATCCATACAACTTGTTTGATTTGCTGAAGTAATCTGACCTGATGTAGTGAAAGGTTATCACAGGATTCATCTTTCCCTCCCATACTGTAAGGTTTTTTTCAATGTCAGGGTTTTCCACTCTCTGGCATCTGGCCAAGTGGGACTTCACCCACAAAAGCTCATGTGAAAAATAAACTTGTTAGTCTTTAAAAGTGCCACAGGACTCCTTGCTTGTCATGCAAATTGTGAATATGCAAATAATAGGGAATCCAGTCCCCAGTGTAAATATACTCCACATCATCCTAAGATATTACAGCATGAAAGATGCATCTCAACCCTCACAGCCAGTAGGCTCAAGTAGGACAAGCTGTTACTTCAGCAGCTCTGTAGTGTCTCTTGCGTCAGTTTTTTCATCTTCTATGCAGTGTTTAACAAAAGTCTATGTACAAACTACAGGATGCTAACATGAAAAGATTATCTAAGAAACAGTTTCACGTGCAGTGGGGAAATGATCATTCTTTAATTAGTGTCCAGGGAAGGTTCAGCTTCATGTCTTCCTCTGGACAGACAGGCATTGGTGAGGCTTGCCAATGCTTGCATTGATTAAATCTGTAGCTTTATTTTTTAAGGAGATGTTTTGTTAGAACAGTCCCATTTATCCAGAGACATATTTTGACTTGAGGCTACACGTAAATTACTGAAGATACCACAGTGAAAGTAAATAATTATTTCTGCACATTATAACAAACAAAAGGAAGAGAACATTCTTTGAGGCATGAATCCATATGAATGTTTCCACTTTCATTAGCTACATCTCAAGATTATTGATTACTATTCCCTACTGAGAATTATTTCACTATTATTCTCTCTGTGGGAATATTTCCATGCACCGTATATTATGCCAAAGTGATCCCCTGCTGTTCAAATCACTGGTCTACCAAATCATTTGGCTAAAAGAAAGATCAATCTGACAGAAATAGTAAAAAGGAGGCAAGTGCCTGAAAGCCCAAAGTAATGCATCTATTTGAGCAGTCATCGGTGATATATATTCACCTTCACTTTTGTTTTCAAGCATGCTGCTAGGGCTTTATTTTATACACAGTCTTGCTTCTATATTCATAGAGATTTCAGAACCCTGGTAACAGCTTCGCCGTATTTCCAGAAGCAAGCTGCCCAGGGTAAAGAACATGTCCAACACTGGTTATAAATCCTTGTTATACAATGACAGGTACAAGAATAAATAATTAACAAGATACAACTGTTTGTTTTACCTAAAAAAATTAAAACACTTCTGATAATTATCCAAATGAGGGTCAAAATATAGTATTAAGAATGTCCAAATGAGTATGGCATTAAAGGGATATACCAAGAGCTATGGAAATAACCTTTTAATGATACAGAACAAACTATTTATAGACTGGAAGGAACTGGTATCTGACCATTTGCAGGCAAGATAAAATTTGAGAAGTTAGTGCAAAGTGAGTGTATACATGGGACCTAACATTTGGCCCAGTGTTGGGCTACATTTATTTAATATTCAGGTCCCTCTCAATATCAAAGATTAAACAAAAGTTTCTAGCCATCAGAGGAGTGAAGATCTGGAACAGCCTTCCAAGGAGAGCAGTGGGAGCAAAAAAACATAGCTAGCTTCAAGACTGAGCTTGGTAAGCTTATGGAGGGGATGGTATGATGGGACTGCCTAATTTGGCATTTAACTGATCTTTGACTACTAGAAGTAAATATGCCCAATGGCCTGTGATGGGATGTTAGATCGGGTGGGCTCTGAATTACTAGAGAGAATCTTTCCAAGGCGTCTGGCTGGTGAGTCTTGCCCACTTGCTCAGGGTTCAGCTGATCACTATATTTCGGATCAGGAAGGAACTTTCCCCCAAAGCAAATGGAAAGAGGCCCTGGGGTTTTGGGGTTTTTTTTTGCCTTCCTGTGTAGAGTAGGATACAGGTCACTTGCTGGTGGAATCTCTGTATTTTGAAGACTTTAAACCATGATTTGAGGATTTCAACAACTCTGTCATAGATTAGGAGTCTATTACAGAAGACAACAAACAAACAGTCCTGTGTATTACAGGAGTGGGTGGATGAGGTTCTGTGGCCTGCATTGTGCAGGAGGTCAGACTAGATGATCATACTGGTACCTTCTGATCTTAAAGTCTCTGAGTCTAATAACCACTTCTCCAGACAACCTGCCTGTTTCACTTTGCTCTCCTCCATGGAGTCAAGATGAGGGGTAGCCAAACATATTTCCTTCCTTCACCACACGGGACCAGATATACGTCTTTCCTCTACTCCACAAGCCAGGGAAAGGCAGCACTGGCATGCTTCTCTGGTGGTTTCTTCCAGCTGGCAATTTTTTTTCTCCTCACAGACTAGGATAGGGATTAGAGAGAATCAGCATCTGTGTAGTTGAATAGGTAGGTATTTGGTCCCCAGTCATGAGTAGCAGCAGTATTCATCCCATTTGGCATTCAGCTACCTCAGGTGTGGGCATTCCCACTACCAAGCTACGGAAAATTACCTGTCCAGTGATACATGGCACAACCTTCAACCTCGAACTCTGGGAAGAGTAATTGCCATGCTTGACATTCAGGCTCTGCAAGCTACATTATATTAAAGATACACACAAAAAACATTAGCCCTAAAACTCTAACAAAGCATCACATTATCCTGAAACATTAAGCCCTGATTCAGCAAAGCACTTAAGCACATGCTTAAAAGCCATTAAAGTCCATGAGATTTAAGCACATGCTTAAAATTTGGCATCATTAGCCATGTGGGCAGGCTGCTGAGCCCTTCTGGAGCTACAATGACCCAGGAGGATCACACTGCAAGGGCGGAACGTGAAGAAGTGGCCCATTTCGAAAAGTACTGAACACTCAACTCCTTCCACTGACACCAATGCGGTGCCAACTCTCCCAACAAGCTTACTGAAGCTTGGTCAGCATCCATAAGACTCGTTGTTTTGAACCCAGGAGACAATACAAAAAAGTAACTGCTGTTGTGAGGAAAAAAAATAGAGACAGACCAGAACAATGATGAATGATAGGTTCACAATATACTATTTCATGTCGTCTTGAGTTCATTGGGTGTCTTCTCTGTAATTCTCTTTGCAGAAAAGTAATGTGGGGATAGTGGGTGGCATGTCTGACTCCCAGCGTAGCTTCTACATTTTGGAGGTAAAACATGGACATAAAAGGAACAAAAACAAATAACGACCAGAAACAGAACTCGTTTTATGAACATAATTTTAATGGTTAAGAGATTATAGAAATGATTCTCTGATAAACAGATTTAATTTAATGCAGATAATTACAATTTATTCACCCAAATGCAAGATTCAGTATTACAAAAAATGCTATTATGCACTGATCCCAGACTATACTGAAAAAATACGTAAGCACGGTGTGAAAAGTGTTAAATCAAAAATCAAAATGTCTGAACTTCTCAGAATGGCCCGTGTCCATTTGATCTTTAGCCTTGATTAAAAACATACTGGGGTGTTCTGAAAAGTCATTCACTTCACATCCTGAAAACTCCAAATTCTGTCCTCTTAGTGGGCGCATTTAGTGCTGCACTAAGACTTAGGCCCAAAACAAGTCTTGTATTAGCTGGGTCAATAATTCCATCATCCCATAATCTGAAAAAAAGACCAAATAACAAAGGAAGAATGATATAAACAGTTTACAACAGATAGGCTTTCAGCCACACAGAAGTGAACTAATATTTCTATTGGAGGGAGAGGATTAAAAAGAGCCACGCTCTGATTTAAGACAATTGAGCACTTCACATTTACACTGGTGCAGAATTTCAAGCCTTTTATTTCAACTCGTTGATTTCTGATAATTTCCAGAGGGGTAGCCATGTTAGTCTGTGTACAGCAAAAACAAGAGTCCTGTGGCACCTGAAAGACTAACAAATTTCTTCGGGAATAAGCTTTCGTGGGCTCCAACCCAATTGGTCAGATGTATCCAATCCACTTTGTTCATGCACCTGATGAAGTGGGTTGGAGCCCACAAAAGCTTATGCCCGAAGAAATTTGTTAGTCTTTAAGGTGCCACAGGACTCTCGTTGTTTTATTTGTATGATTTGTCATCCAGATTTAATTATGAAGTTCTCACTAAATGACTATGGTAATCGCTATCTACTTCAACAGGGCTTCCTCAGACCATTTTTTCACTATGAAAAAGGCACTGTAAATTCAAGAGAAAAAAGTTTTAAGAGAAATAAATGGAAGAGACCCCAATGTCATGGAAATGGCTCCCCATATTGGTGATAAACTCTATGAAAGTAAACTAACCCTATTAATTAATGTTCTCTCAATTCAAGATGTTTAGTTATGAAAGCACAAGAATTTAAGGTATTGCTGAAGTATTTTCTTCTTTTTATGGCCTGCCAACAATTATTTCATTAATCTTCTTTACTGAAGTCCATTTCTAAACAGCTGTAAATTAATCCATGCCATAGTGAAGTCCCTGAAAGCAACAAATTCATAAAGCTATACCACAGTAACAAAAAATCCTTTGAATTCCATACAACTAACTCTCCAAATTTACAGGCACTCTGCACTTACTTAACATTAAGCAACCAGGCAGTTGAATTCAAGTTAAACATGCATGGACTGCATGTCCATCCTGCTACAAATGAACTCAATAGCAAAAATTTCAGTCCAAAAAATTGTACCTCTTGAATTTCCCTAGGCATTTCATCTAGAACTAGATCCCGCATTCCTATTGCAGCTGAAGTTCCTTTTAAATCAATGTGAATTTTAACCAACTGAGTGACTGCAACACAATATGCAAAATCTTTTTTTTTTTTAAATTAAAAAATAGGGATTCTCTTCCTCACCCCGCAATAGAGCAATTTATTTTGTATTCTTTTTTGCAAATGATTACAGCTGTCATGACTGACAATTTTATTCTGTCTTTAAATTGCTGCTCTGCATTTGATAAATTTGTTTTTGTAGGTGTTGTAAAGTAAAATGAGAGGATCATCAATGAGTAGCTAACATGGAATTTTTTATCAAGAATAAAAACATATTTCCCTTTTGGCTAGAGTTTTAAATTATTAATTTTATATTGTTTAAGGATTTTTTTTTTTTTTTAAAAAAACCATCTAATTACTCAGGAAAGAAAACATTTAGCACACTTATCTCAATATTAAAGAGAGGAAGAAATAGAACTGCATATTGCATGTGAGTAAGTACTCATGAGCCCTAGTTATCAATAGACGTCTGCAACAATTTTGGAAATTTGTTTCATTCTAGCATTTTTTAGTGTCACTTTCACCAAGCCATAGAAAATCATTTTTTAAATTTCTAATTAGATTTTCTCTTTCACAATTTGGGTTCACACAAAACAGAATATCCAAAAACTATAATGAACTATATAAAAACTAACAAATAGGAAAACTCAGCAGACCTATTACCTAAGCTTTTCCTTTCTCTGGATTTTCCAGCCTGTATCCTGTCTCCTCTCGGCCACAGTACATCTACATGGGCCCCGCCCAAAAAACCCAAACCAACCAACGATGGCCGTGAGTCTCATAACCCAAGTCGATGTACTCGAACTCACACAGCTTATACTAAGGTGCTAAAAGCAGCAGTGTAGACATGTCCCCCTGAAAGCTGGAGAGGGGGGCAGGGTCTCAGAGCCCAGACACCAGCCTGGAGCAGTAACATTTACATTGCTCTTTTTAGCCCAGTCGCACAAATCCCGAGAGCCTGAGTCAATGGACCCAGGCTCTGAAACTAGCTGCCCAGGAGTTGGTTTGTTTATCACGGAGACATTCCCTCTGGCTCCTATCCCACAATGAGAGCTGTTCGCAGACACCTTTATGCCCACATGGAGTCACACCAGCAGATCCCCTTGCAGGATAGGGACAAAGATCATCTGTGCTTTTGTCCTGGACAGCACAGCACATGCTGTCAGCATTTAGGCTGTGATTCAGGAAATCATCCCTATTCAGGAAAGGACAAAGGCGCACACACAACATTAAATGCACACTTATGTCCTATTAAATGCAATAGCATGCAAGCACACACTTTGGAGTTAAGGTTGTGATTAAGCGCCATCCTAAACTGGAGCTTTAACTAACAATCATTCATTAATTACAAGTTTTTGGTGTATTTAACCACCACATTACACTGAAAAAAAGTCTCAAATAAGGTGCTCTTTTCCTTAGGCCACAGCAGTGAAAGAGTAAACAAAAGTTTAACTAGAAACTCTCAAACCCAGAAGGGCAAAATGACCAAAATAACTCCCACTGAAATCAACAGGACCGTTTCCATTGACTTTAATGGGAGTTAGTCAGGCCTTAAATTCCCCAGGAATAATGAGTGTGCCTCATCTCTATGCATAAACCCCTAATATAAGAAAGTGTCAGTGGGTCATGTTCTAAGGCAAACATGGCCACTATTTTGTCTTAGAAAATATGTTACCAAGAACATTTCAGTAGCTTTCACTTTTAAGTATCACATAAAAATGCATTCTTTTCATTCCATTGCCCTTCAGAACTTGATTTAGTTTTGATTATCTTAATTTCTTGGCACAGTAGGATAACCATTGGGCTGTATCAGTGAACTTGTTTCATGAGATTAAATCCTCAGTCGTGCTCTTCAGTTTTAAAAGCATAATCAAATGTAGCTGTGTACAGTAATGTCTCTTTTTTCTAAACATGTTTTCATTTTAATTTTCTGATAGTTACAAATGTGAGTCCTGTGGCACCTTAAACACTAACCAATTTCTTTGGGCATAAGCTTTCATGGGCTCCAACCCACTTCATCAGACGCATGAAGTGGAGACTACAGTTAAGAGATATATATACACATGCCAGGCTGAAGGAGGGCAAGTGTTAGCAAAGTCAGTGAAAGGACATCAGAAATGGCAACATCCATAAACCAGTCGGAGAACACTTCAATCTCCCTGGACACTCAGTAGCAGACTTGGAGTTGTCATACTTCAACAGAAAAATTTCAGAAGCTTACTTTGAGGTGAAACTGCAGAGTTGGAACTCATTTGCAAACTTGACACAGTCAGACTGGGTCTGAATAGGGACTTGGAATGGTTAGAACATTACAAAAATTGTCCCTGTTCACACATTCTCACCTTCTAATCAACTGGTGTGAATGAGCTTCATCCACTCTAACTGAACTGACTTTGCTAACACTCGTCCTCTTTTAGATACACAACTTGATTAGTGGGAACAGGTATGAATATTGGGTAGAGGTGTAAGACAATCCTATTACAATGCCCAATTCTCTGCACATGAGAAAAAGAACAGGTGGGAACTGAGGCTCCCAGACCATGTATACTGGCATGTGTATATATCTCTCTCAACTATAGTTTCCACTTCATGGATCTGACAAAGTGGGTTGGAGCCCATGAAAACTTATGCCCGAAGAAATCTGTTAGTCTTTAAGGTGCCACAGGACTCTCATTGTTTTTACTACACGAAGACTAACACAACTAACCCTCTGGAAGTTACAAATGTGTTTGATACCTCTGGTAGGGATCTGCAATATTAAGATGTACCTTGCCATTTGTTGTTCTGATTTGTCAAAATCTTTTAATAAAACCATCAAAATTCAATGAAATATTTCAAACACATTAAAGAGGTTTAACATTACAGTTTATCCCACAAACATAAAGTTATGAGGAAGTGTGGCTTTCAATGCAATTAACCTCAGAAGTGCAGCCTTATAAAAGTCTACTACTGTAATACAGAGTTTTCAAAACTTTACACTCATTTTTTAAATACTTGTTTTTGTAATGACACGCTAGCTTTTTATTGACAGCCTGAAAGATTTTACACTGTATACGGTAAAGACTGTTTTCAAAGTTGCTACTACCTTCTGCTTCTCTTTGTTTAAAGAAAACTGCCTTCTGTATTGGGACATAACATCAAACATCCTATTAAAAACCCATTGCTAGAACATGAATCACATCTATGTTCATAAGATAATTATAAACAGAGAGTAAAAGAACTAGACTAGGGAAGAAAATTGTCCATGTAATTTGTTACAATGTAAACTGATTAAACTCCATTTGGAAACCTGTAAGCAGATTAATACAGCTCGTTAAAAAGGGAGCTGACTAATGACTTGTTAATTAAGAATGTTCAGTGTGAAAGGCTTTAATCAGACAATTGATTAAAATTTTATTAGAAAACACAACTAAGGGGAAGAATATTGACATCCTGAAGATAACAAATTATAATTTATAAGCAAAATTGCATATGCAAAGCAAACAGGGAAATGTGCTTCCATTTTAAGACCATAAAAGCATTTTTTCCTTCCTTTCAAATACATTGCCCAAGGGCCTCAAAATCCACTGAAGTCAACTAAATGTGCCCCACTGACTTCAGTGGACTTTGGATCAGGCCCCAAGAGCATGGACAGAGACGGTGTAAGTTCACACCGGTTTGCTAACAGGATGGTGAAAGGGGGATTTAAACACTGCCCATCTCATAGAGCAGGGGTAAGCAACTGTGGCACACAAGCCCATTCGGAGCGGCACTCGGCATCCTCTGTGGCACCACAGAAATTGCCACTCCTGCCACCAAAAGACATTCCAAGTGGCTTCTTTTGGGGGCGGCTTCAGTGCGGAGGTCCCTGCCATGTCCCCAGGATACCATGTAAAGAAGCCACCCAGAGCGGCTGCTCTCTGTGGTGTCGCCATCGAAAGGAGTGACTCCAGGTAACTGGGGATAGAGGTCCCCAGGCACACTGCTGAGAGGAGCCCCTCCAGGTGGCTTCTTTCCATGAATGGGCTGTTGGCACCAGCTGAGGGTCGAGGAGGAGGGACCAACACAGGGGTTGGCAAAGGTTGCCAGTCCCTGTCATAGGCCTAGAACAGTTGTTCCATGGTGCAGCCTGTGTGGACGCTTGTTGCGCCGCTGACAGCCTCCGGAAATGTCCCAGAGTGCCAAACCGGGCCACTCTGGGACATTGGAGCTGTCAAATATGTCAATTTCACTGCTCTAGCTGAGCAGTGAAATTGACATATTAAAATAGCCAGGTTCGGAGGCTGGGGGATTGGCTGGCTGGACCGGCGAGGGCAGCCGGCGAGGGCCATCCCCCTAGCTCAGCCCC
>ML685830.1:119810-135536 GCA_007922175.1 Pelusios castaneus
CCCCCTAGCTCAGCCCCGGGGCTGGGCTAGGGGGCTGGCTGTGGGCAGTGCATGGTGGGACAGGTGCCCACCATGCACTGCTTTTGTATCGTATAGGACGATGAACGCTCCTTTGCGATTCAAGTAGCAGGTGTGTACACACCAAAGTGCTATAAATATAGTGCTTTTCTTGTCCCGCAATAGCTTTTATTGCGGGACAAGTTGGTAGTGTGTACATAGCCTAAGTGGTAGTGTAGACAAGGCCATATTGCCTTATCAAGCTCTGATAAGCTTGTCCCCAAGCTCTGAGCTCTTACTGAGGAAAATGAAGGGTATGGAAGGATTAGATACACAATGACATGATTAGTGGGAAGATGTCTGAAAATTGGGTAGAGGTGTAAGACAATCCTATTACAATGCCCAATTCTCTGCACATGAAAAAAAAAAAAAGAACAGGTGGAAACTGAGGCTCCCAGACTATGTATACTCAGGGTCTTAGTCCTGGTCTATACTCCAGATGTATACTGATATAACTACATTGCTCAGGGCTGTGAAAGTCCACACTCCTAAGCGACATAGTTATATCAACCTACCTCCCAGTGTAGACATTACTGTTTCTGTGGGAGAGTTTCTCCCATTGATACAGCTACCACCGCTCATGGAGGAATATAAACTATGCCAACAGAAGAAACCTACCTTTAGACTGTAAGGTCCTCAGGTCAGAGACCTGTCTTATTTTATGACTGTAAAGCATCTAACTCATTTTGGGACAATATTTAATTAAACAACCAACCTGCCTTTCTTTGACTGAAGAGTTAGGCTAAGATATTTTTAAAAAATTTTTAAAGATGCCTAAAAGTCAGATTCCTTGCTGAGTACTCGGCAGCTCAAACTGAAATTAGGCCACACATTTAGGTACCCAAATATGGGCTTGGGGCCTCAAAATGACTAGTTATTTTGGATTCGCAAGATGCAGGAGCCTGATTTTCAGGAAGTGCTCAGCACCCTTTAATATGTCTTAAGCAAGGCACCTAAAAATCACTTGACACTATTGGGAATGTAAACCCCCATTTTAAAAAAAATGTGGACCATAAGGCCTATATTTAAATCTCTTCACATTGACCACTGCTCTAAATATTAACAATGGGCTGTTGGCTGTTTTGAGAGGAAATTAAGTTATTTTTATATCACAACTGCAAACATATTGCATGGCTAACAAATCCAATAATTTTTCAGTCCTCAATACAATGAGATTATGAATGAGATTCCAGCGGATATGTCAAAAAAGAACAAATTAAGAAAATCAAAGAGTTCATTTTCTCGCGCAGATAAAGGATTTGGTCTAAATACAGACACCTTGACTGTGATTTTTTTTTAATGTAATTAGATCAGTGGAAAATTCCTCTGCTTACAACCCAATCCAATTACAAAAAAATGAAAATACTTACTGTAATTTTTCTCCCTGCCTGAGGGATAAATACAAGGCTTTGTAAGTGTGAGATGGGGCCAGATCCTCAACTGATACAAACCAAGTTAGCTTTACTGTCTTTAATGGAGCCACACTGATTTACACCATCTGA
The DNA here is from genome assembly GCA_007922175.1 of Pelusios castaneus. Classification (NCBI taxonomy): domain Eukaryota; kingdom Metazoa; phylum Chordata; order Testudines; family Pelomedusidae; genus Pelusios; species Pelusios castaneus. Next base: position 121,370 of record ML685830.1, read on the forward strand.
AGACCTGGTTCACAGTCTCTATCTATATTCAGGGTAAATCCTATAAAACTTCAATTGGCTAAAAAAAAAGAGATTAAACATGCAAGCCACCATGTCATGATTAATACAAGTTAGCAATAATTTATAACTTTATAAATAATACACTAACCTGAAAGTAAAAACACAAACAAACAAAACAAAAACAGATTGCTTTGTATCTACATAATTAGTAGGAGTTGACATATGGATAGGGAGTGTGAAGAATGAACTCCTGTATTTAAGGAAACATTTGTTAACACACTTTAATAAAAGTAGTTAACTGATCACACATACAATTGCAGCAATGCAAATTTACCCCTTGCGGACAGTATGTGCATGGAATTAAAGGCTTTTAATCAGACTCTGGGGATTTACCAAAGGAGAAAGTTCTTGCTAACTTTTAGCATAGTCTATATCTTTATGCAAATATAGTCATTTATTTACTACCATAAGTAAAACCTGAAAGTAAATACAATGCTTGAGTTTGTTGCTATTAAAAATATAGCTTCATAAGCAGAGTACTTTAAGAAGAGCATAAAGACAGGATCCATGTCCTTAAACTCAAGGCCTGGCCTACACTACAAAATTAGGTCAACACAAACTGCCTTGAATCAACCTAGCTGTGCATCTTTCTACACTTCAATGCCTCTCCCATTGATACGTGCCTCTACACGCCAGCATTGCCTTGCTGTGCACAACTGCCCAGTTAACAATGCCAGTTACATGCTCCAGATACACTCCAGCTTGGAGCAGAGAGGAGACATTAGATCTCTAGGGCCTGTGGGGAAAAAGGCTGTGCAGTGTAAGCATAGCTATGGCCCAGCTGTAGAAACATTGACATCTACAAGTAGATTGCACATGGGATGCAAGAGAAGGGGTGCAACAGGGACCAGCAACAGTGTCATGAAAGCAAAGAAATTCCAGAAGGCCTGCTGGAAGGCCATGAAGGCCAACAGTCAATACACTGCTGAGCTGCAGACATGCCACTTTTACAAAGACCTAGATGGCATACTTGGGGGAGGCCCTCCCCGCACCCCACGCCCCGCGGGAGCTACCTCCAAAGAGTAATTTGGGCCACAGAGAGGGAGCGAGCAAGCACAAACATGAAAATGGTGCTATAGCCTAGGAGTTAGAGAACTCCTTTAGGATGTGGAGGTCCAGAATTTAATCCCCCTGCTACTATGAAATACATATTACATATCAACAGTGAAACAGCTTCAACAGGCGAGGTCAAGGGAGTTCCACATTAGAACATCCTAAAGCCAATGATTGGCCATTCACCTATCAGGTGGCAGATCCCTATTCAAATCCCTTCTTTTCATCAAGTGAACAGGGAGGATTTGGACCTGTGGGGTCGTCCTCATCTCAGATGAGTATCCCAATCACTGGGATAAAAGCTCTGAGGGAAGCTTCTCCCTTTGCTATTTTGTGTGAACTCATCTCAGGGTCTGATATGGTACGTGGCCTTGGAGTCTGCCTATGTGCTCAGGCCCCATATGCGTAAATGTCCCTGGTTTTTGAATCGCTCTGGGAGTCAGGAGAGAGAGAGGCATCCCAGTGCCTAGAATAGAGGCTCTCAACCTTTCCAGACATATGGTATCCCTTTCAGGAACCTGGTTTATCTTGCATACCCCACATTTCACTTCACTTAAGAACTACTTGCTTACAAAATCAGACATAAAAATACAGAAGTGCCTCAGCACACTACTACTGAAAAATTGCTTGGAGCCATAGTTGGGATTGCATCGAATGGATCGTGCAGTATCTGTGGACACTGAACAAAACCCTTGTTCTCAACTGTTTTGTACTGAATATAGGTGATCTGTTGATCCGCACGCACCAAGATCTAAAAGTTATTAACACATTCTGGTTACATCATCAAATTCTGAGAATAGTCATTTATATTTTACCTTGCACTGGAATAATAAGGATTTCCCTCCTCTTCAAATCTCCTTATGATTGGCTCCTTCAAAGCCGCTTCATCTGCCTCAGATAACTGTAAGGAATAAAGAGAATAACTGAACACTGTAACTATAAGAAATTCTTCAAAATACCTACTTCCACAATGACATTAGATCCTCATCTCAAATATCAGCCAAGAAATAAACCATCTCCAGAGACAAGGTGTGTGAAGTAATGTCTTTTATTGGACCAACTTCTGTTGGTGAGAGAGACAAGCTTTGGAGCCACACAGAGCTTTTTTTCAGGTCTGGAAAAGGTACTCGGTGTCACAGATAAATACAAGGTAAAACAGATTGTTTAGCATAAGTAGTTAACACATATTTCAAGAGACAAATCAAGGTGAAGTGGCCCCTTAACACCTCTCCAAGTCATAGGACAAAAAGAGGGGGTTAGAGGGCTGCAGATTGTTGTAATAAGCCATAAATCCAGTATCTGTTCAGTTCATGATGTTTAGCATCTAGCAAGGTTATGAATTTAGGCTCATCTCCTGAAAGTGTTGTGCAGGTTTCCTTTGAGGATGAGGACTGATAGTCGGATACAGAATGATCGCTTTGTGAAAAGTGTTCACCCAGAGGTGATAAGGCAGTTTTGTCTTTTATCATTTTCCTGTGCGAGTTCATCAGAGACCATAGTGATTGTCTCATTTCACCCACATAGTTGATATTAGGGTATTTATTGCACTGGGTGAGGTATACCGCACAGTGATAGGCATATGAAGGATACGTGGATCTTGAAAAGTGTGTGGTGGGTGGTGTTGATTATCATAGCAGTGAAGATATGTCTGCATGTTTTGCATCTGTAGTTCTGGCAGGGTCTGATGCTGTCTTGGTCTGTGAGGAACTTACATCTGCTGATGAGGCTGGAGAAGCCGGGAGGTTATTTGAAGGCCAGAAGTGAGAGTTCAGGAAAGATTTTTTCAGGTTTGTAGTAGTTTGATGATACTCATATGAATTCCACCGTGGGATAGTAGGTGACACCTATGGATGTGTGGTTAGAAGGGTTTTTATTTCAGTATCAAGGCAGGTTCTCTAGAGGTATTTGGCTCACTTCCAGACTTTTCTCGTGGAATGTCCTTATTTGTTGAAGATGGTTTTAAGCATGTTAAGGAATATATCCCAGACTTTCTCCTTGGAGCATATTCTGTGGTGCCTAGCAGTAGATAAGAGATTTCTTGGTGAGTCTGGAGTGTTAACTGGATCTATGAAGGTATGTGGGACAATCTGTAGGTTTTTGGTATATGGTTGCCAGCAGGGGTCCATTGTTGAAGCTGACTGTGGTGTCCAGACTGCTGATACTAGTGTGGAAGCATCCCAGAGGGAGTTCAATGAACATACGTTGCTTGCTGAAGTTGTGGTGGAACTCTAGGAGGGAGTTTACATGTCTCTCCAATGAATGTAAATATCATCATTGTATCTCAGGTATATCATAAGTCATTGGTTTCATGGTGCATTTGTCCAGAAATTCTTCTTCATGACGGCCCATGAAGAAGCTGGCATTTTTGGAATGCATCCTAGTATCCATGTCTTTTCCCATGGTTTAGACAAAGTGCTTGTTGTTGAATGTAAAATTGTTACAGGTTAGGGTGAAGAGGATGAGTCTGGTGATGTGGGGTCGATATCTGAGGGTTGTCCATTGTCTTGTAAATATTTGAGTAAAGTAGCTATGCCATCTTTGTAAGGCATATTGCTGTACAGGGAAGTGACATCGCTGCCAGCAAGGATGGTGTTCTGAGGGAGGTTGTTAATGTTGCAGAGTTTTTGAGGAAGTCAGTTGTGCCCTGGGGGAAGCTTGCCCTTCGAGTGGTGTTTTGAGAATGGCTTATAAGACTCTTGATAGTCCTTCAGTAAGAGTGCCATGGCCAGATATGATGGGTCTGTTAGGGTTCCCTGATCTGTGTATCTTGTGAAGTATATAGATCAGGGGTCTGCAAGCTGTGGCTCTGGAGCCACATGTGGCTCTTTGGCTGCCCCCTTGTGGCTCCTGGCTCCCCTGCCAACAAGACTGAGGGACCCTGTGGGAGGCCCACACCAGGCTCCAGGCTTCCCTACCACTAGGGGACCCTGCTGCAGGTGCCCTGGCCCAGCTCCCCCCACCAGAAGGCTACACCCATTGCACCTCTCAAAACACTTAGTTATTGAAGGAATTTTTTTAATGGCTCTTCTTATCTTTTGGGTTGCACCAACAGACACTGGTCCAGAAAAAGATATAACTCACCCTCTTTGTGTCTCTAATATCCTGGGACTGACACAGCTAGAACTACACTGCTTAAACCATTCCCCGGCATTTTTCACCCTACTCTACCCACAATTCTCTATTTTGTATATCTAAAGACATGCATTAAAATTAAAATAGGCACCTTTACAATTTTGGGGAACAAAAGGAAAAAACTGTTTTTCCTAATGCATGTTAAGAATTTCTAATAAAATTTCCATTTCAGGTGATTATTAGTATGATATTTAAGAGTTTTTAAGTGTTGTAATTTGAGATTAGCTACTTTTAAATTATTGAGGCTATTTTTTAAATGATACAAACAGTAAAATAAACTAGGTTTTAGATTTCTCTCTCAGCTGAGATTCTTTTTTATGCCATGTTTATATCCGCCTAACTCTGGACTGCTTCAGTCACGATGTAGTTTAAACAGCCCTGGAAGCTAAATTATGTCAGCCTCCCATACTGCAGCCCCAACGCACCCCTAACTATCCCTATATGCTGCCTACACCACAACTTGTAGCTGCCATCTGTAATGGGGAAATCCTCCCTTATCCCATCTAGGTGTTTTAGAGCCCCGGTCTGTCATTGTGACCTTTTACCTGCTATAAAGGGACTAGACCAGAGGGATGAACTCTGAGGGATGAATGTAAATATAGGTTAAATTCTCTACTGTTACAAATTGGTGTTGCTCCCTCAACTTCAGTTAATGGGACTATTCTTACATTTAAAGTAAACACGTGTTTCAGTTTTTTGTTGAATCAGCTGCAAATTTAAAACAAAGTTATTTTTAAAACTAATTTAATGAATAAATTTTGCAAGCCATTATTTTGAAAAGTAAAAAAGCACATTGTTGTTATCTTAATATTTTGACCATTTATTTTTATATATATTTGCTATTGTCAATACACAATATTTTATTTGACGTGGGCCTAATACCTGAAGTTCATTGCCTCCGATATTAAAGATAAGATAGAATCTAACCAGTTCCAGAAAGCCTTTAAGATGCACTTTTTGTCCTGGTCTTCCCAAATTACTGTGACCCTGATCCAACAAAGCACTTCAGAATTTAGTTAACTTTAAGCATGTGAGCAGTCCCATTAAAGTCAATGGTCCAGATTCTCCGTTGGTCTGAGTCTTGTGCAATCATTTATACAATGGAACTCAAGGACATGCGCAAGGGCTTTGCTGGACGGGGTGCCTCTCCTGGTTTCCTACCTGGCTGATAAACTGCAGGGGGTTTTGATCTTGACATTCTTAATTTAAGCCTTGCAAGGCAACTGGATACTACAGTATTTGGCACCAAATAAATGCTAATAAATACAAAGTTCTGGCTTTCCTTGACTATAGCCACAAAAACACAAAATGACACTTATGTCTCATTTAAAGTTATCAAAGCATTTTACAAAACAACTTTAATTCAATATCAAACTTCTCTTCATAGTAATGCCTCTATCTACAGATAATTGGGGAAACTGAGGCACAGAGCGAGTAAGGGCAAATTTCACTCTACTCCTATACAGCCCAAGTACTCAGGTTACATATAAATGAAATGCTAAGCAGATAGGGAGATAAAATCCACAAGCCTCATTATCCTGATCATTATTCATAATAAACTTTGAATATGATTAAAGTCACTTTACTGCAAAATACTAGATAATAATGAAATCATTCATAACCAATTACAATGTCCATGTCCTGCTTCATGATTAATATCCAGTTTCTACATTTGACTCTAAGCTATTCTATAATACACTGAAACAATCATTTCACATCTAAAGAAAGATGTATTCGGTTTCCATGGCAACTGTAGGTATCCCCCATTTGTAATTAAGCTGCCCTGACATAACCATAAGAAATATACAAAAACAGTCACAAGTGACGTTTTTCAATTCCGTTGCATATGTGTTAAATAAAAAATAATTGCAGGCTTATTTAAATACCACAAATTTCAAATAAAAATGATGAAGTCAGGAAGTATCCTCCTCAAATCTCTGAACCCTTCATTTTTCCTATTAGACATTTCAGCATGCTGAGCTGCTGGACAACTTGCTGGAGTTCAGCTTCCCATGAACCTTCCCGCTGCAAATATAATTGGAAAAGACATTTTGTGCTCTCAGATATTCCCCTTTAATCTCCCACACTGGGAAAATCTCCAAATGCTCATCTGAGGCAGGACTAAGGATCTGGCCATAGGGCCTAAGAAGATAGGAAACCTGAAAAATATTTGTTTGAAAAAATTATACCCGTTTCCTAAGCTAGTAGAAACAGGGCCAGTCATAGATGATCTGGTATCTGGAAGATGCAAGCACTAGAATTACATGAACATTTCCTGCTAGTCAAACTACTGAAGAGCCTTAACAGAAGCCTGAAACTGTTAAGTGGCCAGAAGGAACCACTGTGATAATCTCATCTAACTTCTTATGTAACTCAGGCCATAGACCGCCCCCCAAATAATCCCTGGAGCAGATCTTTTAGATAAACATCCAAATAATTTAAAAATTGTCAGTGATGAAGAATCCGTCACAATCTGTGGTAAAGTGTTCTAATGGTTAATTGCCTTCAGTGTTAGAAAGGTATGTCTTATACCCAGTCTGAATATATCTAGCTTCAATTTCTAGCCCTTAGGTCGTACTCTACATTTGTTCCCTAGGTAGGCACATATAAACTGATCAAGTTATTCCTTTAAGTTCTCTTTGTAAAGCTTGATAAACTAAACTCTTTGAGTTTATCATCATAAGCATGTTTTCTAATCCTTCATTCTCATGACTCGTCTCTGATCCCTCTTCAGTTTAACATCCTTCTTGAATTGTGGACAGCAGAACTGGACACACTGTACTACATACAGAGATGAAATAACCTCTCCACCCCTACTGAAGAATCCGATTTATGCATTCCAGGATCGCTTTAGCCCTTTCAGCCACAGCACTGTACTGGGAGCTCACATTTAGCTCATTATTCATCACGATCCCCAGATTTCTTCAGTCACTAGTTCCCAGGGTAGAGTCTGTCATTTTGTAATCACAGCCTAAATTCTTTTTTCCTAGATGTATTCATTTAGCCATAGTAAATTGAAAATTGTTTGCTTGCATCCAATTTACCAAGCGATCTATATCAGTCTGAATCAGTGACCTGTCCTTTTCATTATTTACCACTTCCCTAATTTTCATGTCATATGCAAACTTCATCAGCGATGGTTTCATGTCTTCTTCCAGGTCATATATAAAAATATTAAATAGCACAGGGCAAGAAGTGATCCCCGTGGAACCTCCTAGAAACAAAACTGCTCGATGGCTATTTCCCATTTCCAATTACATGTTGAGAGCTACCAGTTAGACAGCTCTAAATCCATTTAATGGGTCCCATGTGAATTTTATATAGCACTAGTTCTTTGATCAAAATGTTGTGCAATAGCAGTCTGCCAACTCAAAGGAAAGGTACTACAATGTGAGACTGCTACACTGGAAGGTTAGATGAAAATGACAGTACCCATAATACAAGGGGTAAACAGAGAATCTCTACTTTCCTTTGGAATTTGCCTGGATCCTATCACAGGTGAGCAGGAGGATGTGATATTACCTGTTTCCCCTCCCTCGCTCTTTGGTCCTTAGCTACTGTGGCCAGAACAGTTGCAGCTTGTTCTCCTCCCATCACTGAGATGCGAGCGTTTGGCCACATATAAAGAAATCTTGGACTGAAAAATACAACATAAACAAAACATAAGGATCAGCTTTTTTCCAAGAATTAAAAAAAATATTTTTTTTAAAGGAGCACAATCCTGAAATTTCTATTGATGGGGGTTTATCTGAAAAATGCAAATTAAGCTAGTAAAATACTCCAGTGTTTATAACATCATTTTATAGGGTTTGAAAAACTTGCTCCATTGTTTCTATTTTAAAGGTTCTAGTACCTCTATTTCTTAAACATTTGTTTTCTATCCCCCATCTCAGCCCAAACCCAAAAAAGCCCTTGCATCCTCTCCAAAAAAACCCAAACAAACAAAAAAACACACAAGACAAAACAAAAAAAAATCTGTCACACTGCTCTTTATTTTAGTTAACAGCTGCAATTTCAATAGAACTAGAGGCCATCAAAAACACTATTTGAATAGTGTGAACAAAGACTAAAAAACAAACCAACCATTTGGGTGGAGCCTTCAAACATTACTCATTCAAATAGATCCACTGCAGCCAAAGGGACTTTTACACAAATAAGCACTATTCATATCAAAAAGGGTTATGGGATCTAACCCACTATGTTTGCAGCCATTTTCCTTTTTTTTTTTTTTTTTTTGAATGGAGCAACAGGCTTTTTTGGTGTATTTTATGTTATTTTTAAAAAGCTAGATATTGACCTTCCTGAGAATTTCCTCTACCACTTAATTTTAAGGTTCATTAAGTAATGAAACTAAATTTCCACAAGGTCCTTTAGCTATTATTTACTTCTGGTGGCATCCATTGTGTGAAGATGCTTTCTAAACAAAAGGCAGCACAATTTCTGTCCGCATCAAAATTAATTTGTGGATAATGGAATTTTAAAGTCATACTTTACCTATATGCCCTTCCACACATTCCATAGTTTCCAGCACCATATGATCCTCCAATAATTACTGTTATTTTAGGTACACTGGCACAGGCTACAGCAGTTACCATCTTGGCTCCATCCTTTGCTATTCCTCCAGCTTCATAATCTCTACCAACCATGAAACCTAATACATTATAAGATGAACAAGATCTTTCAGTTACTAAATATTGGCTATATAGCACTCACTAACCAAAACCAAATTATTATACATCATTGATGGAAATGGCTCTAAATGTTTGGACAGGTCGTTTTCTGTGCAATTCCGAGATACAGATACTATACACATAGGCTATGGCTATGTACACACGAACACTTTATTGCGCGGTAAGGCTCCTTACCACGCAATAAAGCCAGTAGCGTACACACGATCAATTTCCCTGTTGCGCGGCAACACCTTCTTGCCGCGCAACAGTTAAACCACTCAAAACGAGAGTGGCAGCATTATCGCGGAACAGCTGTTCCGCGGTAATGCTTGTGTGTACTCATTTTGTGGAATAGACAGCCTCCGGAAATGTCCCAGAGTGCCATCGAGGCCACTCTGGGACATTGGAGCTGTCAAATATGTCAATTTCACTGCTCTAGCAGAGCAGTGAAATTGAGTATTTTTGGGAGCTGCCCGGTTTCGCAGCTCCCCTGGACTGAGCTAGGGGGCTGGCCCGAACCGGCTGCCCACGCTGGTTCGAGCCAGCCCCCAGCTCAGCCTCGGGGCTTCGGATGACAGCGGGGGCTGGCAACGCAGCCCCCGCTGCCACTGGAAGCCCTGCAGCTGGGCTAGGGGGCTGGCTGTGGGCAGTGCATGGTGGGACAGAAGCAGCACGTGTGTACACGAGAAAGCGCTATATTTATAGCGCTTTCCTTGTCCCGCAATAACTTATTGCGGGACAAGTTTCTCATGTGTACGTAGCCTATGTCTACACTTACAAACTTACAGCAGCACAGCTACAACAATAGAGAGAGAGAGAGAGAGATCTCTCCTTGATTTGATAAAACCCGCTCAGCAACACACAGTAGCTATGTCGGCAGAGCACAGTATACTATTCCAACAACACAGCGCTGTGCACATGAGTGCTTATGCCGGTAAAACTTGTATCACTCAGGGGAGATTTTTTTTCACATCCTTGAGCAACAAAGTTTTGCAGACGTAAGTGCTATATAGATATGGCCATGGATGCTGCCTCAATGGCTGAACCTGAATTACTAGCAACAGAGCTTATAAATCACTGAAACTTCATTACACAGGCTTACTCACCCGTGATGTTTTGCAAAAACACAATGGGAATATTTCTTTGGCAACATAATTGAATAAAATGAGTTCCCTGCAAACAGAGTAAAGGTAAACTGTTAAAAGATAAATGAGTAAAGCAGTATACACACTCTGATGTTATTGTACCTCTACTCTGAATGGGAAATTTGCCATTGGCTTCAAGAGGGAACAAGAATAGGCCCTGGTTTCTCCCTTCCATCTCCGGGGACATGCTGAGGTCAGGACCTACTTGTCCTCCCACCGAAGTCAATAGTGAAACTTCCACTGACTTCAGTGGAAACAGGAGGCAGTGAATAATGTGTAGGTTCAAACAAAGTGACAAAACAACAATATAAATAGCAACATTATTAGTATTAGGAAATCTCAACCACCATAACTGGTCAAAAAATCTGACCACTTTCACAGGAATATGGCATTTGATGTGGAATTCCATAAGATTTTATCATGGAAAATAAGCAGATAAAAGCCACAGTCACAAGAGTCTTATTTTTACATTCCTTCCAGTGCAATCCAAATCCTTACCTTTCTTATTCTCCCAAACTATTATAATATTCTATTTCTCTATCATTTCCATAGAACCGAGAGGAAATTCTGTCTTTTTATCCTCTCTCTCCATCCCTCCCCCCATTTCCTACCTAAGGACTAATGAAGAAATGACAGCAGATTCCTTTGCAGTCAGTTTACACCTTGATAATTGCTGCCATTACAGGTGGGGTTAATTTAAAGCACAGGTGTAGGAAACAGCAGGCAATAAAACTAAGGAATTAGAACAAGGCCGCTATATAAAAAGCCATTAGTAGCCTGAGGTCACTGCTGCTTGGCATTCCCGGGAGGCAGACTTGACTGAGGAAAGACTCCAGGATAACCTTAGAAGCAAAGACAGTCTGGGGCCGCACTCAAGAATTTGAGAAACTATAAAACTTTTTCTTAATTTATTAGTATGGTCCATTAATGTTTTGCTTTGCACATTAAATTAACCATGGCTAAATCACCTTTGGCAAACCTACCTGCAGACACTCAGCCTTTGAGAAGCTGTCCATCTGTCCCACTCTAGCACTTCCAGAGGCCTGATTGTTGCTGGGTGGGTGATGCAGGGTTCAGGTACAAAAACATTTTATTATGTTTGGAGGAATTCCATGCAATTGACCGAATGTGATATGCCGGCTGAAATGATGACCGACTGGGAGAGCAGGTCAGGTTGTCAAAGAACCCGTTAGCTCACTGAGCATGGCCAGGATCATTGAGGCTAGGCAAAAATCCAGGGTATGTACGAAAGCATCAGACCACCAGGTTCTTTACTGAGTCATTGGCAAGAATATTTTAGCCTTCATACTTTCAGCCTATTACATATCACATGTGAAGATAAAAAGGGCATGTTTCATAGTCTTAGGTAAAGCATGAAAAAATAACCAACAAGCTGAAACAGCTTTGCCATATTGGGGTTGGGGGGGAGATGACACCTTAATTCTGCAACATAAAATCTATTTTATAACAACAGTAAAATTAACCTGAAGAGGCAGGAAGCAGGTGTTCATACTGACACTGAAAAATGTAACGCTGACACAAATGAAAGATTCAACTTTTCAGTCAATATTACACATTATTCCTTCATTTTCAAAAGCTTATTTATCCTCTGCTGACACAGTTTAATTAATGACCATTCTTTCAGGCTGTAAACGCTGAGATGTGCTCCATAGCAACTGAAAAAACCCGACCTTTCCACAATACCAGAAAAACCTCTAGATGCTAGGAAAGAAGAAAAAAACAGTGATAGTACATGTCTGGCAAGCCTCTACAAAGAGGCACTCAAAAGACCAGTGATGACTATGAGGAAAAGTCACAGCAGACAATTTCTACTATTTTAAATAGGCCTGTATAGTTTTGGAACTGTTAAAAATAATGTAAATGAAAAAACCCCGCCTTACAGAAGATAAACCATATGTTGTTAAATAAATTTGTTAGTCTTTAAAAGTGCCACAGAACTCCTTATTTGTTTCATATGTTGTTAGACTAAGATAAAAATTAGGTAAGGAAATTAGAGCAGAGCAACAGCTCTGTTACAGTTAAGATCAGTTTTCTTTTTTGAGCTTGACTGTTCTAAATGCTCTAATCCATATAGTTAATCAGATTGCCTTGAAATCTGGTGTGCCTCATAGGGAAGCAGTGTACAGTCAGTGATCCAAATTTGGGGCCATTAGAACAAGGGGTTTCTGAGATACAGCCCCCAATAGTGTGGAGAGGAAACAGTTTTTCTTAAAGTTGACACATTCTGGCAACATTGTTTTGCTCACATAAAGAGATTAAACCAAGGCTCAGATCATCACACCAGGATCTCATATGCTTGAGTTATCCCACTGGAGTGCACAGCACCCACCATCTGTTTGGGGGAAAATCAAATTAAAACATTGTTTGACACAGGGTTTGCTTCTCCAGCAGACATACTAAGAGTTTGTCCTCACACAGAACACTGCCACACAGCAGAGCAGCTGCACCACAGTGGCACTTTAGTGAAGGTGCTACTAAGCCAACAGGACAGCTGTTAATCCACCTCCCCGAGAGGCAGTAGCTGTGTTAATGGAAGAAGCTCTCCTGGTGTTAGCTGGGTATAGCTACGTCACTCAGGAGGGTGGATTTATCACACCACTGAGCAATGTAGTTATATCATTATAAGTCTGTAGTGTAGACCTTGCTAAGAATGGACCGAGTGAAATGCTAACTCTCCAGAAAACTAACTCTAACTCACAGGACTCGCATGGCTTCAAGAATACATTATGGTTACTAATTCTGAGCACCACTCGAGTTACCACTTTAGCTCAAATCCAACTCAGAGCAGAAATTTGAATTTTTAAAAAAAAGCAGGCATACTGCTCCAGTCTGCCTCTATCAAAGGGGAATTTTTATTCTGGGAGAAATGTAATCCAAGTACAGCAAAATGCTCAGAACTATTTTCTGAAAAGAAAAAGAAAAAGAAAAAGAAGCAAATGCCCTCTGGGAGTGGTGGGTGATTAAAGCCAGAAGTATAGAAGAGGGAACAGGAGAACATGGGGGTCAGTGGCAGGGGGAATTGGGGAGAACAGAGACAGAGGCACCCGTCAATCCCACATTCTCCCATTCTGTATGACTGTCAGGATCTGGAGGGTCTGTGTCCCTCACCTCACCCTGCTACGTGACCTGGAATCTGAGGTTCCCCTCTGTGGTATCTGAGCTCCACTCTCTGTCCCCATGTGTGAGCCAGGATCTGGGATCCCTGACCCATCTAAGGAGCATAACTTCCCTTCCCTTCTCCCTTCCCTATGGGAATCTAGTTCTGGAAGGCACTTGCCATTCTGAAGGTGGAAGCCCCTCTCCCTATACCTCCCCTCGTGTGATCCAGGACCTGGGGAAGCCCTACCCCCCCGGGGGGGGAGCTTAGACCAGGAATGCTTGGATCATGCACCAGTAGCAAACTGCTGAGAGAGGGCAAGGAGATAAGAATGGGTATCAGAAAGTTTCCAGCACTTGAAGGGGAGCAGTGTCATTGATCAGAAAGATCAATTCACGTGTCTTAGAGTTATTGTTTCAGGTTGTATTCATCTCTATTACTCAGTGGTTAAAGTATAATTTGACAGGCCCTGGAACCCTCCTAATCTCGGGGCCCCCTTCCCGTATTGTCCGGGCCCCCTTCATGCATGTGCGGGCCCCAGCCCAGGCACGCAACCACTTCTCAGTACCATATGCATCGGTTATCACTTCATAAAAATATTTATAATTTTATATGGCATTTATGTCTATATCGATTATTGTCACAAACTAGCAAACACTGCATAACACAATAAGTATTGTGATCTTTGTATTCCTGATATGCACATTTCACTTCATTAAATGCAATGCAAAACTTGGAACACAAAGGCTATGTCTACACTTGCTAAAATTAGTTCGAATTAGTTAGTTCGAACTAACTAATTCAAACTAATTTTAGTAAGTGCGAATTAGCTTAATTTGAACTAGAAAAAGTTAGTTCGAACTAAGCAAGTGACATTCATGGCACTTGCTTAGTTCAAACCAGTAAACCCCCGATTCTCTAAAGAATCGCAAATTGAAAAATGGTAATCACCGCTGGGTGGGAGGGAGGGCGGGCAGCCGTGCGCTCCC
>ML685830.1:140536-181061 GCA_007922175.1 Pelusios castaneus
GCCCAGCCTTCCCGGTCCCACATCCCCAGCACTCCCAGTCCCAGCTCTCCAGCCTCCCCCCCCCCCCCCGGCCCCCCCCCTTAGCTGGCCGGAGAGCTGCAGGAGCTTCTGGAGTCACGCTGGCCAGGAGGCCATTCCCACTCTTTTGGAGCATGCTCAGGGTGGAAGATTTGAAAACTCCCCAGCCCAGCTGGCGGCCGCTGCTCCCAGCTAAGCAGCAGCCTGCCTGCAGGGCAGAGCTGAACATGCGTTCCGCCGAGGTTTTCTGGGTTTCTGGGCCCTGGAACGCTGGCCCACCAAATTTTTGGGCCCCGGAACACCGTTCCGGTGCATTCCGGCTTCCTTTAACCTCTGCTATTACTTATTCTCTTTCATCTGACATCTTGTTGAGAGAAATGGGCTACTGAACACCTCTCAGGCTACTGTGCTGCTGATGGATACATAGAGGCCCTCCCTTCACTATCCTCAATTTCATACAGTATTATCATGGAGCACTAGTTCTGCCCTCATTATGGTTGGGAAGTCCTTGTTAAAAGGGCGACTCTTCTTGGTGCTCTAAAATGTGTGCTTACACAGACTGTCTTGAAATTTGCTATGCCTCATGCCAGTGTAGGAGGTCATCTGAGCAAGATGACCCTGAAATACAGTCATCAGGGGAAAAAAAGCATTTAACTGAGTTCAAAGATGCTAGCAACTCTGAAGTTTGAAACGCATGGGCAGAAATCTGAAGATGAACTGTAAACAACTGGGAAAAATCTGGCTCTGTCCAGGAGTGGTGGGTTGATTGTTGGCATTTTGGCTTGGGGGTGTAGAAATGCAATCTAATAGAGCAGAATATTCGGAAGATGCTGAAACTATTTTAAAACTATTTAAAACAGAAAACAAAGAAAATAAACTACACTTGCAAATGTTGCCTAGGAGGGGAAAGGTATTAGGACTGCAAAAATGGTTTGGGTCTGTAGCAATGGGTGGGGGTTTAACAGGGACAGGATAAGTGGGAATAGATGGTAGGGCAAGAAAGAGGGTTTCAGAGATTCAGGTAAAAGGAGAGGAGTAGCTGGGGGTTTAGGAATGGGGGACTGTCCACTGAAATTCTTCCCCTCTGAGTATACACTGGGATCTGGAAGAGCTTGACCCCCTGTAGAGGTCTGAGCCCCTCTTCCTGACCACTGTGTTAAATTCTGAGATCTTGGAAACTCTGCTCCTGTTGGGGTGGGGCTGAACATAGCCCATGAAACTTGAACATTTAGCCAGGATGCTGCTATGAATTGTATTTTCAACTGTTATTTTCTTACAGCCTTACTCATATCACTGTGAGCTCATCCAAACTGCTCCAACTTTCTCCTTCATCATTCAATACAACTACACTTCACACAGCACATGCATTCAGAGTGCATGCAAATAATCCTCAGTAGTTACTGCCAACTTGGGGGAGGGAGGAGCAGAGAAGAGGGTGCATGGGCATTTATTTACCTTAACTCTGAATTTTCCCTATTTGGTGAGTGGCGCTTGATAAACTGCCAGATACGATGACAGAAATAATAGGGGGAAAGAGAAAAAAAGTATTTCCTTTCTTGTTGATAGGAAAGCTTTTGCAGTACTAAATCACCAGAGAATACTGAAGGTATTAAAAGGGTAATGAGGTCTTTACAAGCTACAGAGAGCTATAGAAAATAAATGTCACCAAAAAGTGGTCTTATTTACCGCAATACTTAAAGTTCAAAGTATTCCCATTACGTGGAGCTCAGCTTTGTGCCTTGTTTCATGCCACCCACGAGCTAAACAAAATCTTTTCCCTTCTTTAAATCTCTCCCGAAAGCTCTTTCCCCCAGTCTTTCTGCACTAACTTCCTAACCAGTTCTGTGAGGATTTTGCCAAAAGAGACCAGGCCATGTGATTATTATTGCCAACTCCCCTCCCAAAAATAGAAATTCAGCTTGGCCTTGATACTGGTTTCTTTAAAGAATCCATAATCTCAATTTAAAAAAGACAGAATTTGGCCAATAACCAACTTCTCACCTAAAGAGCCTCCCTCTTACCTTAACCTTTTGTTAAAAAAACACCAACATATTCAGAACATTTTATCAGAAAGTAACACTTCCGTTGTAAAAAAGGAGAAAAAATACACTGTACTGAGGATGTACAGAAGATATAAGAATGTACATTATAGACTTATTTGATTAGTTAGTTTACTTCAGGAGTTACCAAGAAATATGAAAAACATACCTATTGTACACCAACAAATTGGGTACCAGAACAACAAATAAGGGTACCCTAGAAATTTTGAGTAGTAATGAATTCTTACCAATCACTAGAAAAATTGATTTACTGTATCGCTGTGATTTACTGTACTACTTCAAAGTAAAGGTTTAGAATTTCATCTAACAGTTACTTTTTAAAGCAGTCTGTATTGATGTTCCTGTAACATCTGGAGATTTTAGAATTTATTACTTCAACTGTGTCATATCCATACAGCTCTGATTGCTTTTCTTATAACTATACTTTCCTGTTGTCATGATTACCTCTTATCTGAACTAGTTATGGAAACACCACCTTCTACAAAATAAGCTCAATTACCTTCAAAATCTATCAAGGGATTTTGGTCATTTAATGTTCACATCAGCTACCTAGCCAGACAAGTCCACCAGTTATTATAAAAGAGACCATTTTTCCTCATGTAAATACATTCTTCTTCAATAGATGAGTTCAGTATTCAATTAAAATCTGAAAAAAGGGTCAGTAACACATTATACTTGCCTTCTTTGCTGACTCTGAGAAGAGAACTCCATTGTTTCCAATAATTCCTACTGGGTAACCAAATATTCTAGCAAATCCTGAAAAGGGAGAAAAAAGAAAACAATAAAAAATTACAAATGCTCAGATACGTTTGTTTCACTGTAAAAATGAAGAGCTCATACTGTTTTCGAGATACAATGATCTGTGTATTGAGGAAAGAAAAACATTTATTTTAAATAAGTTTAAAGCTCAATACAACAGGGGAACCAAACAAAATTAACCCAGCTGTTAATACTGAGGGAAATATTTACAGGATAATTTTTAAAATATATTTTCTAAATACCTGTGATTAACGTATCCCCATATAAGGCTTTGAATTCATCAAATTTACTTCCATCTACAATTCTAGCAATGACCTTAAGGGGGGGAAAAAAAAGAAAATTAGACTCCCCCCTTCTTATTTTAGCTTGCCCTGCAATTTGTTTAGAAAAACAGAGTGCACTTTGACATTTAACTTATGAGATAGTCAAGGGATTTTTTTAAAACCTTCATTTCATTTAGAGGGTGGGAAGCGTCCTGATTTATGTATTTATTTTGTAGTCAAAAGTTAGTCTGGGGAGAAAAGAACCCTTAACCTTATAAATTATGCTCTACCTCTATTTTCATGAAAAGAGGACATATTTTAAAGGAGATTCAAATATTGAGAAGATTAGGTTCCATATTATACACACCTTCAAAACTGAATCCTATTAAACAAGTTCTTCTGTTTACTCCCATGTCAGACAGAAAAATTGGTTTTTCTAGGCATATTAAGCAGAAATGGATACACTCACTCTGAACTTCAAAGGCAGAAAAGGCTTTGCACATGGGACCTAGTGCCAGGGGGAGCACTGTGGGAGGGGCTTGGAGTGAATGCAGCCCTCCTCCTCAACCCATAAACAGGGTGTGGAGTGATTGTGCAGCCATTACTGAAGCTTTAGGACCCTGTAAGTGGACATTGCAATCAGTAGATGTGCACAGTAGTGCAAAATACTTTGGAGCAGAGTTCTGCAGTGAGATCCCTTAGTGTGGCTGTGAGAGCTGAACGATTTCTGTTATGTTTGAGGCCACCGTAATCCTTAAATCATCCTTGATACTTAACGCTACAGAATAAGCAGGAAAAAAATTATATAAAAACCAAAAACTTTCCAGATTAGACAACCTAAAGCAGACACACTAAAAGGAAAAAAAACAAGGACTTCACATTGGTAAGACTTCTTGTACAAGGAATTTTAAAACACTTGAATGCTTCTGTTTGCAAAATGGTTGGATGGCCAGTGTAGAGAGTGTAATGTCATGGGCAAACTTATGCTGGCCATCTGACCTTTTGCAAACAAAAGCATTCAAGTGTTTTAAAATTCCTTGTATAAGAAGTCTTACCAATGCAAAGTCCTTGATTTTTTCCTTTTAGTGCGTTCCCTAAGGTCATATAATCTGGAAAACTTTTGGGTTTTATATTATTTTTTTGAAGACTAAAATGTGAGGAGGTATCGCCAGGGGTGCTGCTTGCCATTGAAACCTATGAAGGTTTTGTCATCTGCTGGAGAAAAGTGGGAAAGCACAGGGAATACAGACAAACACAACCAAAGTTAATATAATGGTCATCTAAGAAAGCTAAAATACTGCATTGTACATGAACAGTGGTCATATGGTGTAGAAGATCTACAAAAGTATCAACTGACTGTAATCTTAACAACCTTTTTAAAATACTATTAAACTCTTACCTTTGTTAATGCTTTTTTCAACAGAATGATATAAATGGTTACATTTTTAACAATACATTGACACTGTACTAGGTTTACCAAAACTAAAACGTCTTAAACATTAGAAGATCCTATAATACTGGAAGATTCATCAAGCCTAAAAACTTTAATCTAAAGACATACATTGAGGAGTAAATGCCTTCCTACAAGGAAGCTGAGTGCAAAAAGTATTTTGTGTGTGTATTTTGCAGCTACATTTTTATCCATACCTCTTTGACATCAAACGTTCTTTTAAGCTGATCCCCAACTATTCCATATAATTCATCAGCAGGATATAAAGGTTCTTCTGGTGGTTCTACAGTCACCTATAGCAATTTAAAAATGCTATTAAAGGGTCAAAAATTATTTCACACCATGATAAGCCAAAACACCCTAATGAATTTTCCAGTTCTTTGTTCATAACTATCCTTTCAACACTCACATTCAAATCCCTCTACTTGATGCAAAACGAGATAGGAATTCAGTTCAAGCTCCTTACACTGAAGGGCATGAACAGCATCGCTCCAAACCTTCCTCTCTGCTCCACATTGACAATTCCTACTACATTATCAACATTTTTGCATTTTTCTCCCATGTGCATATCTGCATATATGTTCCCACCTAGATATCTGGATGGCTGGCATACTATAAATATAAATAGAGAAGGGTTTTTTCCAAACCATTACTTATGTTTACACACCCTCTCCTCCTTCAGCCAGTACACTGTCTTCTCAATCTGACTCTCCAAAAATCATTTTAAGCCCATTCCTCCACTACAAGCCAGCTACCCTTTATATCAAACCTAGCCAATTATTTTAAAATCAACAAGACACATGATGAACCGGAATTACTAATGATTTGGGTGCACTGCCTCCCTCTTTACTTCATCTGTCTAAAACGCAGAGTCAATGAGATGCTTCAGCCTGTGCTCTATTTGAAGCATAAGGAGTCCCACTGAACGACTGCTCAGTCACTTAAAGAAACAGTGTACACTATAGTTCTGAAACAGTTACCGCTAAATATCTGCTTACTCTTGCAGAATCAGCAGGACTGCATGAAGAAGCACATACACTTGCCAGATTAGACCTTTACACAGACAGCTCTTTGGGACAGGAACCATATATTTTTTAATACTAAAAATATATATGTAATGTCAGATACACCAATGCACTATATAATCAATAAGGGAAAACTAGAATAAACAAGATGGGTGATGTAATATCTTTTATTTTGAGCTCTTCTTCAGTTCTCTTTTACTCAGGAGCTTCTCTCTTTCACCAACGTAAGTTGGTCCAAAAAAAGATATTACCTCACCTGCCATGTCTTGCTAATATCCTGGGACAGAGTTGACTACAATACATCCAAAAAAGGAAAAGCTATACATTTCAATTTAGAAAAAGCATTATGTTCAGAAAAATCACTTATATACTTACATCTATTTTCTTTTGGTAATTTAAACTCCTTACAACTTTCCTAGCTAGATGAAGTGCATGATCGTCATCCAAAGCATAATGATCAGTTACACCAGACTTCCTACACAGATGAAACAGAATACACACACACACACACACACCAGAGTTTTTAAAAGATCTTAGCCAAGAGTTTTTAAATTGGATGCTTAAAATGAGGCTCCCAAATACATATTTAGGAATTTTTTAAAAAAAGAATCTTTACTTTTGTAAAGAGACCACAAAATTAGCAGACATCCTATTTGCACACCTCTTCTCTTGTATATTTTTGCTTTGCCCCTGTAGTTCCTTACATGGGTTTATAATACTAAGTGCTTCAATATTTAAAGAAAGTCTAGTTTGAGCAGACTAACACTTATGAGTAAGTGAATAAAAATACCCTAACGTGTTCTGAAGAATGAAGAAATATTTTGGGAAAAAACAAAATTTCAATATTAAACTTCTAAAGTATGAGTTTAAATAGTGAATGAAAATAACTGAAATTACTGGGGAAAAATTTGACAGTGTTTTTAAATATCATTAACCACCGTTACAATAACATTTCAATCACCAGTAAACCGAATTACAAAAGGATCTTATTAATTCACCACATTATGCATAATCCCTACATTTTGCATTTTTGTCCATTCTGAGAACATGGAAGAATGCAGTATTTTCAATTTTGATAGTAGAGCCTTAATTAAAAATATTCCTTTTATCACTGATTATTTTGGTTTAGTTTACAATAAGCTACAGTCAACCATAAAAAAAAAGAATCCTAAAAGGTGTAAGATGTTTGACCTTTTCCATGATTTAAATGATTTAATTTACATTACCTAATAATGTAAACCACAGCATGCATGAAAGAAATGTACCTCTAATATGGATTTTATTTCATTTGAAAATACACACACACACATTTAATTAAAACAACATAACATGTTATTCCAACATAGCATACCCACACTGCCATAGTTACAATAGAATGAGTCTGTCATAAAAGTTCTTATAATGCTATCAATTCAATAATCAAAAAAACAACAGTATAAAAAAAAAATCAAACCTTAGATAAAATAAAAACAAATCTTGAACAGACCAATGGTAAAGCATTACCTGTAAAATACAAGACTATACAGCCTAGGATCTGAAGCAAAACATAGTATCTAGAATGTCACTAGTTTCTGCACAAGGACCCCATTCTCAGTACAATTTCCAGTGCCACAGTGGACGGGACCTATGAGCATTATATGTGTATATTTAAATAACTGGATTGGTACATTATGGAGATGTGGGGGCGGGTCCTTCCTCTAAATCGTTAGTTACTGTTCACTTCTGGACTAGGATACTGAACTAGGTGGACCAATCTGCTACAGAAAATCTTTTGACTAGTTCATTATTAGCCCCATTAAAAATTAAGGGGTGGGAAAATGAAAAACCCTAGGGGGTTCTGTTGGTTTGTTTTACCGACAGTGAAGATCAGCACCTCCAAGATCCTCTGCCGATACCTCTTCACCAGTTGCTGCTTTAACCTGAAGGATACAAATAGTAGAATCCGGATGAGAGTTTGCACTTAGCCCACACAAATGTTTAGGGAAGTTTAATAATAAAATAAGTCCCTCTCCAAATGTGCCTTCACTAATTAGACTCAGTCATGTTTCTGCAATATTTTCCCCTTATATTTAAAATGTGCTAAGGGATCCTTTTAAAATTCTCCAAATTCCATGGAATTTAAATCTTCATTATTCAGCATTTATACTTCAGTTCTCTACTCACAAAGCTTTCCTATACTAATGTGTGTGTATGTGTTACTTGACCATTGTTTTTTAGATTCAAACTATCACCTCATGCATACCTTGTAAGAGGTATTACTTATCAGTAGATTATTAGTGCAAACTAATTTGAATCTAGCTACAAGTATTCTGCTCTCTTTCAAAAAGCACATAAGCTAATGTCGAGTGGGATGCTCTGCTTTATCAGTAAATGTTTGATTGAGAACCATAAATATCAGGTTTGCACATAATTCCTGGAAGTTACCAATGCCAAATTTTTTTTAAAATCCATAGAAAAATCATTCCCCTATGTGCACATGATACTAGTTTACACATTTTCCAATTCAAAATCTACTCTCATATTCAATTATTTCCTGGACAAACTTTTCTACAGATTTCAAATGTTTAATTTAGTTGTTATATTTTAATCTTAAAACGATCTGAAATCCATCTGTTTAGAATTGAGTCTTTTTTCACACCCACAAAATAATTTTACAAGAAACATTTTCTAAAAAGAACAAATTTATAAACTCAGCCAACCTAAGTCTCCTTTAACCGAGTACCGGATCCGGAACTGGGGAGGGACAGGGCTGGAGGTACCTCTATACGGGGTTCCTACCACACACCACATTCTAACTAATAGTCCCAGCAGCACTGGGGAAGGGTGGGACTTCCTCTTCCCACTACTGGGTCCAGGTCAGACCCGTCTCCAGGAAACTCCATGACTGCATTGCCTTCACAGTAGGGCTGAAGGCAGCACAGAGGTAAGGGTGATATATTGTGTACAAAGTTCCAAAGGGATAGCTGTGTTAGTGTAGTTCAGCAAAACCAACAAGAAATCCCGTGGCACTTCTAAAGACTAAAAAATTAATTTATCACCTGAGCTTTTGTGGGAGAAAATCCCACTTCCCTCCCATTCTGTAAATTCCCCATCTTCAAAGCGTATGACGAAGTGGGATTTTCTCCCACAAAAGCTTGTGTGATGAATAAATCTGTTAGTCTTTAGAAGTATCACAGAACTCCTTGTTTATACTGTGTACAAAATATTCCTCGGGAGGTATCATTTGAAATCTCATAACCTACTGAATATTATTATCCTGATGAAATACATGTGACAACTTTGAATGTAAAGTTATGAGACTCTACTGTATAACCAGGATTTTACTGTAACATGTTACAAAGTTAGAAAAGCAGGCTCTAACCAGTTTTTCAGAGACAAAGACACACCTGCACATCAGCAGGATGCTGAAGAGTCATTATCTCTTTACTCAGCAACTCATCAGCAGGGGAATTGTAAAGTCACCCAAAGAATGGTTGGTAGCTCACATATGCCATGGAACTACATGACCCCAATCACCCAGCCACGACCTTTCCAATTTAAAGGGTCAGAAAATTAGAAGGCGGAGAAAAAGGCCGCTGACCACCTCTCTTCCCCTATCTCTACTCATAGCAGCAAGATCGTTTGAAATAACAAAGGAAGCTTTTGGAACTGGGGAGAGTGGCCCTGGCCTAGAGGTTTTTCCAACCAGTGCAGACTGTTGAAAGCTTTGGGATGAGACAATAAATTTTGCTTGTAGAATTACTAGCCTTGCTAGAGCTTAGGAAATAGCTTACATATTTATCTTTTATTTCTTTTGTGACCCTGTAACATGGTGGCACCCACCTCTCACAAGCACACCTCTGGTCAAGTTCTTGTCTGCACCTCTCTCAATCTGTGATGATCCCTGTTGGTGGTTTCTCAGGTAGTTTTGGTCACTGAGCCCTCTGGTTGAGTAACACACAGTCTGTGGTATATAGTCCACCAGAAGCCTAGAATGGCTGTGAGGAAGCAGCCAATCAGGGCTCAAGAGGGCCATATACAAGAAATGAGCTGGAGATAAACAGTTGCTGTCTGGAGACAGGGGAATGCAGATGGTGCGCTCCTGGCTGGCCAAAAGGAATTGCAGAACCATGGACAGAGCAGTTGCTGGAAGGGACCATCACAGCATGAGGCAGCTCCTTGCTAGGACTTGCTGTATGCCCTGTGATAAGGGTGAAGTGCAAGTGAAGGTGAAGGGGCCACAGGGAAGTGGTCCAGGGCAATGTAGCAGCATCATGAGTCATCAAAGGGATCCAACGTGCACCTGCTATTTACATGGAGTAGTGGGTGAACCTGGATCCCCTCCCCTCTCATTATCCACTGAAGAAGCAGCCTAAATATTGGACTTTGACACACCCTGGGAAGGGAACCTGAACTGTTAATGGCACAGCTGGAGAGCTGGGTGAAAGTTTGCCTCCAGAGAGGAAGGAGTGGAGGTGTGCCTCTGTACCACAACTGGGACTATATAAGACTTTGAGAAGCATAGCAATAGGTTTCTGTTGTACTGTTTATCTTGGAAGGGATTTTGCTTTGTTGAAAGTCCACAGACTGTATGAGAGACTTGACCAGAGGGCTAAGTCACTAAAATCACCTGAGAAATCACCAGCAAGGGTTACCACAGACTGAGAGAGCTGGAGACACACACCTAGCCAGTGGATGCTCATGAGAGGCAAGTGCCACCCCATTATAAATTTATTCTGAACTCTATGCCTGATTACTTATAATCACTTAAAATCTATCATTCTCTAGTTACTACACTTGCTTTGTTGTTTTATTTAAACCAGTGTGTTTTGATTGAAGTGTTTGGGGAATCTCTACTCAGGCTAACAAAAGGTGGTGCATAATCATTTCCTTTGATGAAATGACAGGCTAGTAATGAATTTGCATTGTTCTGTAGTATGCTGGACAGTACAATACACTTTTCTCAATGTGCAAGGCTGGGGCTAAGAATTTTCAGGTGTCACCCTTTATGTAGCTCACGAGTGACTGGGACAGCATTCATCTAACTTTGCTGGGAGTGACTTTACATGGCTGTGTGAGAGCAGAGCCTAGGGAGGCTACTTTTCACTAGTACCCTGGGCTGGAGAGTTAAAGGGACACAGTGATTCAACGAATCCAGATTGTAGCCCAGGGATGTCATAGATGTCCATGTGCCAGATTACATCTATCCACAGAAAAGGTAAAGCATTATGTCACAGTGCCAAGCCCTGAGCTGTTCATTACTCTAATTATGTTAAGATATGTTTTGTAAATAAATTTAAACTCAATGTTAGCCCATGACAAGTCACAGCTTCAAGAAAAATGCCAGTTAGATCTTTGGCTTGTAATTGCTTATTGAACCAAAATGCCCAGGAATAAAGGCTTATTCTCAGTGACTAAATTCAGGTCATAAGAGGCATATTCCATCCTGAATCTATCACACTGCAGTTTTTATTATTTGTTTTGCAATATACAGAAAGTTATTTTTCCCACATTCAAGATTTTAGATAAAGTCCTCTTGAAAGGTCAAATCTTGGTTCTCTGTAGTGTAACTATTAAATATTGGCCAACCACAAATGCCAAGTCCTCTCATCTAGCCTTAGTTCTAGTTATAACTCACCTCCACAAAACTCAGGGGAAAGAACCCAAATAACCTCTGATTTTGTTCAAACACTTACACACACACACACACACACACATACACACCATAAAACAAGAGCTGCCCAAGAAGCTTGCAGTATGCATATGAAACAAAGTATCAATGCACTGCAAATCCCACAGTTCCCTGATCCACCTTATTGCATTTTCATAACTGCCTCTGGAGAAGGACAGCCTATTGCCATAATTACAATAATCTATTTCACCAACTTTGTCATCTACCACTCCCGAGGGAATGCTGCACCAAAAAATTTAAAATTCTGCACACAATATTTTAAAATGTTGCATATTTTATTTGTCAAAATAACACAATATAATCATCCCACTTTCAATTATGTCGGTAGTTGATTTCCAAAAGCCTAAAAGTACACCTGTAACAATATAAACAACAAAAGAGAATCAGGAAATATTTATTGACAAATAGATTCCTTACTGGGCATATTAGCATGTCTATATGGCTACCCAGAGCAGACGGTAATGCTAATATTTCCATGTTTGTCAAGCATAGAAAACTTTAAGGGCATGGAAAGAAAAACCTGCTGTGCCAGGCTGTTTCATTGCTGTGCAGATTTCTAGGCTTGGACTAAAACAGGGGTATCAAACATGCGGCCCGTGGGCCGAATGCAGCCCATGAACCTCTACCACCTTCCTTTGACTACGCTCCACAGAAGAGTGCTCACCCTAACAGAGAGAAAATGTAGTCTCACATATCCAGTGATCCATAATACCACAAGAATGTCAGGTCTCACATCATCATGGCGCCCTGGGTATGTGATACTGCGCTCCAGGAGACCACATTTTCTCCCTAACCGAGAGAGTGGTATCACGGCACAGTTACGCATACACAGCACTTCACAATGCTGCGAGAGTACCAGAGGATTTCAATTTATGGTATATACGGCCCACCTGAAGTACATTTAAGTTAAATTTGGCCTGTCATAGCAAATGAGTTTGACATCCCTGGACTAGAACTAGAGTTCTGGGAACCTCCCATCCAGCAGGGTCCTAAAGCCTGGGCTCCAGTCCCAGTCCAGAAGTCTATACAGTAATAAAACAGACCCGCAGCCCAAGTCTCTATGCCTGAGTTGGCTGGCATGGGTTTTCTTTGCCATTAAGACATACCCTAAAGGGCAAGAATCTCCCTGCAACCCCTCCCTTCTGCTCAATGGAACCAGGGTCCAGGTGTGGGAGGCTTGGAGGGACAAAGGTTCAAGTGTTTGGGGCTCAGTGGGGTGTGGTCTGAGAACAGGGGTGGGGATCCACATGCAGGGGAGTTGAGATTCGACAGGGGGACCTGGGTGTGGGGGGATTTGGCTGTATCGGGGTTGAATAGACAGGGCAGGAGCTCTCCATATGGTGACCTCTCCCCCAACGGCTGGGATGAGTTGGGCGTAGGAAGTGGGAGGGTGCACAGCCTCCTGCAGCCAGTGGAGGGTTCTTGGGGTGTCTCTGACCCCTGGCCCCAGAAGTGGCTTGTGCAGGGGAAGAGGAAGTCTCAGCCAGAGCCAGATTAAGGCTCCTGGGGGCCCGGGGCTGGCCACTTCTGTGCCCCCACCACGGCGGTACCCAGCCTGGAGCTGGAACAGCGGGGGTGGGGGGGTCACCTCAGGCTCTGGGGCCCACAGACTGGCCAGCCTTGGTTTGTCCACAGCTGCCAGGCAGATGCAAAACAGTCCACTCTGAAGATTGTCTCCTATGGAAGGTGCTGAGAATAACCTAATACTTAATACTTTTAAGAAACTGTTTAGTTTGTTTATCTATTTATAGTTATATTGATCATTATGGAAAGCTCACGTGGAAAAAGAAACAAGATTTTGGACTTGAATCATAATATAATACGTATTATAATATAATCGTTCATCCAATATAAACATAGAAATTGACGTGTTATCTGAAAGCGAGCTATTTTGTCCGAAATGCAGTCTCTGACAATGGCTAGTACCAGAAGTGTCCCAAAAAAACCCCAAAACCAAAAACCCTCACAGTAGATAATTATAGAATAATCTGCCTATAAAAGAAGTTTCTTGACCACCTTCATTAGACAGCGGTTGGTTCATGCCCCGAAGTAATCAAGGTTTACCTTCCACCTATTTATTTCCCCTAATGTAATTATGGATGTTCTATCTAGCCACATAAATGTCTCTTTTTAAGCCAACTATGTTTTTTGCCTCAATAAAAGGTTGCATGGAGTATCTGAAAAGACTCAGCTTATCTTATTGACATTTCTGTTTTCAGGTAACATGTTTGTTCACATTTATGCCAATGATCACAAAAAAGATCCCAATCATCATTCCCATTAAGAGGGATAAAATAAATCTACAATAAAATCCTTAATTTTGAAGAAAATTCTTGTTTTAATATAATTAATAAACTATCATTCTGGTGAACAGGATTAATACAAGATACAAAAAAGAGAAAAGACTGCATTAATGCATTTAAAATGACATAATTAGTGCCTGAGAAAGCCTAAAAGGAAATGAACAACAAATCAATTAGTACTAAATGGCACAGTTTCATCATTCAGGGCTTGCTATTGATTATTACATTTGTTTATGCTGATTACTTTGTTCTTTTCTTCAAACTGGAAAAATCTCCATTGAAAGAAAAACATTGAAAATACTTTCCCTGGCTGAACAATAACATGATTTTGTGCTTCGTTCATTCCCACTCCCTGCACACACATTTTAACTACATTTTTGCTCTCCAAGAGAGGTTTGAAAAGAATAGCTAGTGCTCAGCAACTACCCAGTTCACACAAAAACATATTCAATAACTGTCTGTGTTTATTTTTAAATTACCCAGGAGTTGTAAATTTACCCATATATGGAGTCAAGTAAATTTACAAAATGCTGATGTACCTAATAGGACAGCATAAAACTAACACAAAGGGAAGGGCTTCAAATGCCAGGGTTGACAGTGGGAATAAGAACAATGCCATATAAACAAACACAGAATGGCACTGAATGTGAAAAAACAATCAACAGCTGTAATTTTAGATTGGGAGGAGAAAAGTTAAGAAGGAATCATGCCCAATAGGTTGGTGAAAAATTTTCATTAAAAAAATCTTGTTTCCATCAAACTATACCTAGCAACGACGTTGCTGTATTGTCACTGTGACTTAACTGGCCGATTCAAACTACATCACCACATTACTCCATCTCTGTCACCCCTGGGATTGGACAGTATAATGCAATCAGCAATAATGTTATCAGCTGATTTCCCTATTTATATATATTCAGGCACAAGTACTTTGGAGAGAGATTTGATTGCTACTAATTTTAAGCAACAGTAGCCCCTCAGGTTATTCCCAATATACTCCACCATCTAGCAGTGCAGCAAAATGTGGTATCATATCACTGTGCTTAATGTAGTTTATTGTGGAATAAACTATTTCAGAATCGTTAGTGAGTTTCGTGAGCCTGCAAATTATTCCAGAATTCAGTGACTGTTATTCTGGAGCTATTCCAGAAAAGCTATTCTGCTCAACTTCCCCAGGTAGACAAACCCTTAGTTCTGCCCCTTTGTTCAGGAACGTGTCAGCTACATCCAATGCCTCTTGTAATACAAGGAGTCCACCTAATTCCTTATTTAATTAATCGCATCCTATTGATTTTTTTAACAGTTAACATTCAGCAAATACCACATCTTAATTTCTTTTCTAAATTGCATCCTGTAGTTAATTTAAAGTAGATTTGCCTGTCTTGTGTCTGGTCTATGCTTAAAGTTTAGACCAGCAAAATTATGTCAGATGGGGTGTAACTTTTTTATTATTTATTTTTTATCTTATTTGACCAATATAATTATGCCAGTTTAAGCTCTACAATAAATGCACTTATACTGGCAAAAAATATATGCCAGTATAATTTATTTCTCTCTTATGAAAAGCTTAACATGATCTCATTTATACACTTGTGATGTTATGCTGTTACTGCAGACAGGTATGAGGAAGAAAAATGTTTGATTTAAGATTTTAAAAAGTCAAATCTAATCTTAACAATTAAAAGTTGCTAATTTCTTTGGCGCAAAACAGGTCATAGAAAAAAGCTGAGTTATTTATACAGTTGTGCGATTTTCAGACATGCAAATGCAGAAATTATTTTAATATATGTTGCTAAAAAGATGCGTTTACTTACCAGTGGAGGCCCTCCCAAGAAAATTGTTCCCTGCTTGCCAACTATTATACTTTCATCAGCCATCGCAGGTACATATGCTCCTCCTGCTGTACAGGATCCCATTACCACTGCTATCTGAAGAAAAGCAACGTACATTAACAAATGAGTACAAACTCTTTGAAATTCACAAGGCATGTGTTCTCTGATCTCCATTGTAGAGATTTTGGCGAAGTGAAGAAGTGAAGTGAAATGGAATGGAATCACTAGAAGTGAAATGGAATCAATGTCCGGGCCAAGCAGACAGGACCTTTTTCTGATTTTTCAGCATTTCTTTCAGAACTGCATTGAATCTCTCTAGGCACATTTATGGCCCACATAGTCCTAGCATGGGACTTCTCAAACTGTGGGTTGCAACCCATCAGGGGGTCACCAGGCTCTTATACGGGGATCACAAGCTGTTAGCTCCCATGCATGCTGGAGCTCTGGCTGTCAGCTCTGCGAAAGGCTGATAACCTGAGCCCTTCAGAGATGGGTAGCCAACCTGCTGCTCAATGGGTGCCCAACTCTGAAAGCAGCACCACCCCCAGCGCATAAGTAAGAGCAGCAGGACAAGTGGCGGTCCTCACAGCCTGAAATGTTTTCAAAGAGGGTCCCAGCAAAAAGAGTTTGTGAACCCCTGTTCTAGCATTTGAGGGCTTCTCCATCATTTAAACACAGAGAGCCAGATCCTTAGCTGGTGTAAATCAGCATGGCTCCACTGAAGGCAACAGCTGCAATCGGCTGTTTCACACAAGCAAAAAGTCCTAGGTTCAAGTGTCTGAGGGCTGACGGCAGGACATTTTCAGATGAGGTGACAATTTTCAGAGGGGATTAATTTGCTCCTTCAGTGGATCTACCAACAGAGCCCACATTTACTGACCTTACAGGCATAACTTAAAACACACCTCTTTTCTCAGGCTTTTGCCTGATACAATATTGGTTTATTTCTCCTAGTGAGGTGAAGTCTAGTTTTTCTTACATCACACACAGTTAATTTGGCGGCATTTTTAAAGAATTGACTTGTGCCCTGGGTGGATTGCTATAAATCAAAAACCAACGGTACAGAAAAAGAAGTAGAAGCCTGTGATACTGATAATGAACTCTTCACATGACTCCAGTGTCATGAAGGAAAAGTCCTTTCAAGGCAGCTTGCAGAAAATGGTAGCCTGGAAGGAAAAAAAAGTGGTAATACTGATGCTGACAAAGAAATGCCAGACATTGCAGAGCACACCATTGCCTAAACCCTAAGGCAATGCCTCTACCTCCCTCACGTGATCGGAAGCTGCCCTTGGCCAGGCCCACCCTGCACTTCCAGAGGCCCAGCCAGAAAACAGGGGCTGGCTACAGCCCTCTTTTGACAAAAGGTAATGTTTGTCCTGCAATCAGCTTTAACTTCTTTCCTGCATTCCTCTAGCATGCCCAAGATTGCAGTTGTCATTTCCACGTGTACGCAGTTTTTCTAATCAGGTGATTTATTCTGCCAAATTTGTTAATCCTCCTTCCCTCCTAGATATCAATATCTACAGTGCAGCAATGAATACAGAGAATTAAGTGCTCATGTTACCAGTTTCTAAAACATAAAGAAAACTCACAAAAACATTCTGATGAAGCACAGACCTTCATCAAAACATGATGACTAACAGTGATTCTATGTATCACTAATATATTAGCAAATGACCTCTGTCAACAGCAATGTAAAAATGGTGAATACACATACACACTTCTATTCCACTTAGCTAGTATGTGTTCCTACTCACCATCATCACAGGGACCTCATCTCTCAGGCAATGATTCAGAATAATCAACTGTTTCAATTATATCCTGAAGTTCTCTTTCACCCCTTCATCTTTAGCTGACAATTTCTCTTTCCTCCCACTCTAGAAGCAGCTAAGTCACATCACTAATTCTGAGGCTTAGAAAAAAGGCAACTTGTTTATAAACTATAGTATAATGCCATTCTGTGTACGTCATGGTGTTTACTATATCTCCAAATCACCAAATGGAGCATCAGGTCAGCAAAACTCTAAGCTGCTAAAAAACTGAGGTGCTGAATAGAGCCTTAAATCCATGTAAAAGAAGTGGGCCTGAAGAGGAGCTAGCAATTTTTGCTTTACAGAAGTTACCTGTGGAATTCCTTGTGACGACATGAGTGCTTGATTATAAAAAATCCGACCAAAGTGATCTCGATCCGGAAATACTTCTGCCTGCCGGGGTAAGTTTGCTCCTCCTGAGTCAACTATGTCAAATAGAATGAAAAATGAATTGTATGTAAATCTACCTCTACATAATTTTAAACAGAGATGTTATTTAATTCTATTTAAAATTTACTTAAAATGTCACGTGCTTGCAAACATGTATACACAACATATTAATCAAGAACAATAGGCCTGGCTACTCCACCTACAAAAGGAAAACTGATGACCACACATGAGCACCTCTGATGCATCCCAAACATTTGTAAGTAAACTAATAGTAGCTATACTTAAAGATGCAAGTACTCCTCTGACTGTACAAACCTTCTGGAACTTATCTAACAAACACCTGTTTGTTTTAAAAGACATTCCCTTATAAGCCTTACAACAGGAAACTGAAAATTAAATTTCCTATGTCTCGGAACAAATTTATTTCCTTTCTAAACACATACAGTACTATCTAATATCACTAACTGTAGCTGTAAAAATTAAAACTCCACTTAATTAAATCAATGTATAAGGAAAGATATTCTAAAAAAGGCACATCTTAAACCTTTACTTCATGAGTCGTTTCAAGAGCCTAATACTTTGCTAATAACTCAATAATATCATAGAAGAGCAAATCTTTTATTTCAAAGCATAGGATCATAAAGAACTGATTACTGGCAATCCATTCAATCTGACAGTAGAAGTTCACAAACCAAATATTATTTATTAACAAGTTAAACTGAAGAACTTATATTAAA
Source organism: Pelusios castaneus (assembly GCA_007922175.1). NCBI lineage: Eukaryota > Metazoa > Chordata > Testudines > Pelomedusidae > Pelusios > Pelusios castaneus. Next base: position 158,856 of record ML685830.1, read on the forward strand.
ATATACTGCTTATACCACAGCAAGAACACTTAGAATGCACATTTGCTTATTTAATAAAATAACATATAAGCATGCTAACTTTAAGATTAAAAAATGAATTTAGTCAACTGACTTTTTTGAGTGATTAAACAAACGGAGTAAAACACAGCAAATTTTTTCTTTTAATATATTCCATCTCAAATTGTAGAAAACTATTAAGAGAAACTTTAGATGAAAGGAGTGAGGAGGGATATTACATAAATCTTCAAGTTCATAAAAGTTGTTATAAAGAGGAAGGGGATAAATTGCTCTCCTTAATCACTGAGGACAGGACAAGTAGTAATTGGCTTAAATTACTGCAAGAGAGATTTAGGTTGGACATTAGGAAAAACTTCTAACTGCAAGAGTAGTTATACACTGAACAAATTACCTAGCAATGTTGTGGAATCTCTGTTTTTAAGAAAAGGTTATACAAGAACCTATCAGGGATGGTCTAGAACTAGGTAACACATAGTCCTGCCTCAGTGTAGAGGACTGGACTAGATGACCTATAGAAGTTCCTTCCAGTCCTGCATTTCTCAGACTCCTAAACCCCAAAATTTGAACAACCAAGTGTTTGGGATTTCGGACACATGCACACACACAATGCTCTTTGATGATATGCTTATCTGTTCATTCCTTTTATAAAGGTAGTAAAGTGAACTAAAGACCCAGAGGAATGGGATCTTTCACTTTACTACCTGTGTAATAGAACAAAGCAAAACAGCCCAGTAGGGAAAAGTTTTATGCACACATCAACAGTGATTCAAATTACTGTAAAAGACAGGAACTGAAGCCATTTTGTTGTTTTATTATTTTTGTTGAAATGTTCTCTTAGAAAGTTACTTACAGTTATTTGAAATACTCCCATCTAAAAAAGAATAAAAGCCCCAAAAACTTCATCTATAGTTTCTATTAATATCTTTCTACAATTAAGAGGTGGAATATACTAAAATAAAAATATCAAGGGCTATGTCTACACTGGCAAGTTAGTTCGAATTACGGAGGCTTAATTCAAACTAACTAAAGCCATGGCTACACCAGGCTTTAGTTAGTTCGAATTAAGGGCTTCCTTAATTCAAACTAATAAGTTCGAATAGGGTATTCAAACTAAGGGGTTAATTCGAACTAACTAGTTTGAATTAACCAATGTGGCCATGTTAATTTGAACTAATTTCTTAGTTTGAATTAACAGGCCATTGAAATGAATGGGGATCGCTAATTCGAACTAAGCAATTGCTTGCTTAGTTCGAACTAACATTCCAGTGTGGCCATGCTAGTCCAAATTAAGCTAATTCTAACTAACTAAAATTAGTTTGAATTGGTTAGTTCGAACTAACTAATTCAAACTAATTTTAGCAAGTGTAGACATAGCCAAGGTGTTTTACTCCATGTTTTTTAAATCAGTTTTAAAAGGTCAATGGTTGAGTAAATTTTTTTACATTAAAAGTTAACATGCTTATTCTTTATTTTATTAAATAAGCAAATGTGTGTGCTAAATGTGCTTGTTGTAGTATACATAGTATATTTTTTTTAATATAAATTCTTCAGCATTGAAATACTTCCATCGAAAATAATATACAAACCCAATTATTTCAATCTTTTCTCATGTCATATTTTCTCAATCTTTAATCTTTTTTGTTCCTTTTCTCTGGATTTTGTCCAATTTAGTCAATACATTTCCCAAACTGGACACAATGCTCCAGTTGAGGCCTTATCAGTGCTGTGTATGTAGAGTGGAAGATTACTTCTTCTGTCTTGCTTATAAAACTTATTCTGATACATCCCAGAGTGATGTTCACTTCTTTTGCAACCATATTATATTTTTGACTCATATTTAGTTTATAATAACCTCCATATCCTCTTCTGCAGTACTCCCATTTCGTATTGGGCAACTGGTTGTACCTTCCTAAGTGTAGTACTTTGCATTTGTCTTATTTTTGACAGTCCATTTCTCCAGATTATCGAGTTTGTTTTGAATTCTAATCCTGTCCTCCAAAGGGCCTGCGATCTCTCCCAGCCTGGTACTGTCCACATGTATAAGTGCACTCTCTATGTCATTATCCAAATCATTTATGAAATTAATGAACAGAATCAGACCCAGGACAGATCCACATAACATGCCCTTCCAGCTTGATTGTGAATCACTGATAACTACTCTCTGAGTACAGTTTTCCAACTAGTTGTGCACCCACCTTATGGTAAGTTTACATAAGCTATATCTCTCTAGTTTGTTTATGAGGTGGTCAAAAGCCTTACTAAAGTTGAGATATAGTGTTGATGAGAGTCCATTTAAAAATATAGCCTTCCAGCTAGAATCCCTGTTTTTCATTTAATGCTAGCCATTTACTATTTTTGTATTGGGACTCACCCAAATATAGACAAGGTAGATGATTTTGCATTGCAATTTCTTGAGCACGTAAATGTTTCTTCACTGTGATTGGATAGTAGGTACCACCTTTGACAGTGGCATCATTAGCAACAATCAAGCACTCCACCCTGAAAAGCAAAAACTTTGAGAATCAAACCTATTTCCCTACTGACTCACTTTACCACTGTGGCCATCATATCTGCAACAACTTTCATGAGCTCAACCCTCTGCACATGCATTTAATGTTTAATCACTGTAAAACAGTTCAATTGTTAGATACCATCCTGTCAAAGCTGAATGAGATATTTGCTTCAAGTTTTTAGAAAAATCATTATTAATGAAGAAGCTTCTGAAATCCCTAATTTTAAAGAAATCTGAACCCATTTTACTGTGCAGAGCTGTATGGGAATTTAATAGAAAAGGACACAGTTTGCTGTTAAACGTTTTCTTATTCTCCCCAATCTGCTGCAATGTGCACGTCCCTCCTTAAAATCCCTACTTCTGTGTTCTGTATAGACTGCATTCATATTCTGAAGAAAAGCACAACCAGTAAGACAGTCCAGTGTCAAACTATAAAGCAGTTCCCCAACCTTCTCTACAGTTGCAACTAAAAGAACTGTATAGCTTCAAGTGCTGTTCATGTTGCAAAGCAATTGTTCTGTTGTCCACATCTCTGAGCAGCACTGTGAAACCAATCTAAATCCCTGCGTAGACAGCACTAAATTGACAAAAGAGTTCTTCCCTGAAGACAAAATTAATAGGCAAATAGCCATTTTTAGGCTTTAGGGTCATGAGTCATACCAGAAAGCCTTCAACTTAAAACTGGAAACAAAGCGCCATGTGGCTCCCAGAACTGGAGCAAAGAGGCACACAAATCATTCTCTTTCTCTCTCAAAATATACATAATATGTAGATCTCTGACAATTTCTTACCCTGACACTCGTGCAACGCCTGTGATAATGCCTCCTGCCGGTACCTCTTCATTACCATATAACTGGTAACCTGCAAACTGGGAGAACTCCAAGAACGGAGATCTAAAAAAATGTCAAACATTTTGACAGGATTAACAGGAAGCACATATTGTTTTCTTTTGATTCTCACTTAAAAAATTCATGGTTTTAAAATGTGTTCTTGAAATGCATCTTCCAAACACTAGAGAATGGAGAAAACTTGCACTGAAAAAATCTTACAGTAAAGGAGGGGGAATAAATCCTGTGATTACATTTCACTGTATCAGGTCAGATAACTTCAGCAAATCAAACAAGTTGTATAGATTCAGATACAACATATCAGAAAGTGGTGAGGCTGAGATTGGTGCAAATCATTGTAGTAATGAAAAACAAGGAGGAGACCTGTGGTACTTTTAAAGTCTACTGTTTGTAGTGGGAAAGCCAATTCATGTTCTATATTCAGACGCAAATTCATGGCATCGTATCTACATGTGAATTCTAACTCTGAAAGAGTTCTGTTAGTTTACACAACACAAAAGACTATTTGATGTCTTATAGACAAAAAGAAATTACCCACCCTGGATCTATGAGTCTATCAATTCTTTCTCTGGGTAACAGCTTTCCTCTTGATGTGTGAAGCTTCCGTGCCTTTTCTCCACCCCCTGTGATACAAAATCATTCATTAGCTCTACTGTAACCACAAATGAATGAATCACTTTTAACATTTAACTTAGAATGAAAGCAGATCTGAATTCTTAATTACAAAAATACAGACTGAAGAGAACATATTTTAACAGAGCTTTCATTTTAGATAACTGATTTAAGATGATGATGCAAATAATTCAGTTTGTCATGTACATTCCAGAGTTACTTTTGCTTCATTCTTCACTAACTACGTTTTTAGCAACTTTATTCTTTAATAATAAGTTTGAAAACAAACTCTCAGCTAACAGAAGTTTGCTGCTGCTGTCTAGGTTTGTCATTTCTTCAGAAAACTAATACAGCGACCTGCACTTTTCAGGGATTATAGCAATGAGGTGGACAGGACCAATTGGGTTATGTTCATTCTCTACAATACATTTTAAATTGCTTTGCTGAGTTCACTTTTAAATTGCCCAAAGGATGGGGCTCTTACCATTTCCTCAGGAAAATATTCTAGAGTGTAGAAGACCTCATAGTTGGGGTGTACAACATTTAACATTCAGTCTACATTTTCTTCTACTCCTCTTCCTTCATAACTTCCAATTGTATCACTTTGGAATACCTTAAATTATACCTCATTCCTTGGTGTTTAACACCATTCAAAAACTTGTTCCCAGCTGACATCGCTCACCTTCTTAGTAGCAGCGGCACATACCAATTTATATTTCCTCAGAAACTAATCCCACAGATGTCAGTCAAGGTTAATTCAGTGAGAGCCATCCCTCCTGATAGGGTGAAAGAGGGACACTTACCCTTTAGAAGTATGCCAGACAGCTACCTAATCTTTCTTATATGCCTTTATGGCTTTTCATTACCCTATAGACTTCACAGCTTCAGAGAATTCCACAGTCTGACGTGTAAACTAATGCTCAGGAAGAATTTAAGTGAGCAAGAAAAAGGAGAGTGACTTTGCAATACTTTGCTTTTCTCCTGTCTCATCTGATGGGAAAGCAGAGGAAGCCTCCCAGAAACAACTAGCCCTATCCTATTAGCCCTGAGCACCATTGGCAGGTGCTGAGCATTCTTTACATCCATTCAACTGAATGGGAAACAAGGGTGTTCAGCACCTCCCAGAAGAACATTTGGAGCCCAAACCTATAAGCACATAATAAAGATAAAAATTAAACATGCAACCTTAACTCTCTTCCCTTCCAAAGTTGTAGAAGAAATTATATTGTCTGCTTTGAGAAACAGCATATTAACAAATAAACTATCATAATGCAGATGAACAAAGGGGCAGAGTTAAAGCTGGAGGTCCAACCTCGTCACTGCTTCGTTGTGCACCCGTTGTAGTATTTTAAATTTTATATTCTTCATTTACTTAGAATTAGTTCATTTGGATTTTCCAGTCATGAAGAGTAATTCCTGTGTTTCTAATTACCCTATAGTACAAGGCATGGCTAAGTTTTTTTAAGATCATCTAGGCAAACTGAATGTATGTCTACACTACAATAGCACAGCTATGGCTGTAGTACTGTACTGTAGATGCTTCTTATGTTGATGGAAAGGTTTTTTCCATCTATGTAGTTAACCCACCTATTCAAAAGACAGCAGTTAATGCAGTCAATGGAAAAATTCTTCTGTGGACTTACTTGGGTGTACACTGGAGTTAGGGCAACATGACCATGTCTTAAAGGTCACAACATTTTTATAAGCCCTGAGCAATGTATCTAGGTCAATCTAATGTTTAGGTATAGACCATGCTTGATACACTAACTGACAACTTGAAAAGAAGTGCACTTGCCCAAGTGATTGGTTGTAAAGGCAAAAAGCATAGCAATGGAGTGGAAAGAAAAAGGGAAAACATGTGAAGTGAAAAACAAGACGACTTTCACTGATATAACAATCCTATTTGTTTTATCATTCAATTCATTAAAACAGCATATTTAGCTGTCTCTAAGATCTTAGGAATTTAAAATTATTTCACTGTAACAATCAATTTTGCACTATTTATTCAGTTTGTTTACTTTTTGCCTCTCATCTTGAGCAATGACATTAAGCTGCAGTTTAATTAAGTCAGCTTCACTTAAGAGTTTGTTTCTAGTCATTTTCAGGTCCTTACGCACTAGCACACTGCTGTGATATTTGCAAACACAGGGCACGTTAATTTAACTCCATTGCAATTTTTTGAAGATGTCATGGAAACAACTACTCTGAGATTTTTGTTAAGCTTACAAAACCTAGCTTTTGAACCAAATTAGACCTGACATTATCCCTTTAAAGTTTCGGAGGATAGCAGACTCAAATAGGAATAAACTTTACATTTCAGTATGTCTATGGAATCCAATTAGCACATTGCACATGAGTAAACACTTTACACCTGGTTAATGTACAACTGATTAATGAGCAGAGATATAGAGTTTAAAGGACCAGCACATCGATCTGACCTGCTGTATATCACAGGCCACCAACCTCATCCACCTGCCACACACTGGACCCAAAAACTGAAATTAGACCAAAGTATTACAGCCCAGAGGAGATTAGACAATGTTAAGTCCCCACGGAAGGAACCCAAGTGCACCCATGTAATTGCAGGGAAATGATTAAGTGAGATAATCTAGATGATCCTGGCAAGTGACCTGCACCAACATGTATCAGAGAAAGGTGAAAAAACACAAGTCACTGGCAAGCTGACCTAGGTGGCGATCAGGCAGGCCCTGAGCATATGAAAAAGAACCAACTAGCCAAGAGAGACAGAATGCTCAGTGCCGTATCAGATCACTGACCCACTCTACCCAATATCCAATCTCCAACCATAACCATCTCTGTTGCTTCAGAGGAAGCAGATCAAAAAAATCTTCCAGAATACTTTTCTCTTGGTTAGTGGGGAATGGGGGAAGGCATCCCTTCCTGATCCCTGCAGGTGGCTGGCTGAAGCTCTAAAGCATGAGCTTTTAGGAACATAAGTGAGTCCTTCCCCCCTACCAATACAAGAAACCCCCTCACCATATAGAATGCTCAAATCTGTCCAGCTCTCTCTTAAAAATTAAGCGCAGTTAAGAAAAAAAATTATAAAGACAAATCCAGTGCTATTTTAAATAATGTTCTAAAAATCACATACACAGAACTTACCTAATCTGATTTTTTCTGCTAGCTCTTGGAGTTGAGTTACTAGTGCCTTCATTCGCTCATAGTTTTCCTAGATGAGGGGGGAAAATGAGCATTTCAACTTTAACCAACACTAACAGTACTATATTTAATAGAGAATCGTGTCTGAAGAAAATTTGTAAGTTACTGATGATATCACGTTGTTTGTGTCTACTAAAAATTTCAATTTTATATTTTCTTTTCACTAATGGCACTATTTCCACCTATCTTTTATCCAAACATCTCTAAGTGCTTTGGAAACAAGACTCACAAGAGCTCCAGTGGAGTTAGGTTCTCAGAAGACTTGATTCATATTTCAGTCAATCAGAAACCAGCTTATTCATTAAAGTGGGCTACAGTGGGAGGGAGTAAAGAGGGAGCTTGTGGGTTTTTTAAGTTTGGTGTTAACTAATCATTATAACATACATCAGAAGGATTCAGTTCCAGCGCTAGTAATCTCATTAGTTTAAGTCCCAGCCTAAGGAGAAATTAAAACTCATATTCTCTATACTTATTCCAGCTGATTGCTTAGGTAGAAGCTATAGACAACAAGATGCTCATCAAAGAAAGAATAAAAATATCCTGGTGTCCTAGCCAACATCCCTTCTTTTCATATAACAGGTTCTAATGTTTTTGGATGTGAGTAATCCATTAATAAGATCATAATTGCTGCCATTTGCTTACAGAGTCACTGCTCAAAAGGAATTCGTGCAGCAATCTGTACCTTGGCATACATCCGAAATTATTCTTCAACCATGTTCTAATCTGCTTTGTAAAGACTCTATTAAGAGTCACTCTTTTAAAATATATATATAATTACAAGAAGACAACTGGGGATAGTAACCACTGGGCACTCTTTCATATTAAGTTATCGTATTGTTACCCAGTTAGAAAATATAGAACTCTGCTTTCAAATAAAGAAAATCACTATGTTTAATTCTGAAAATGTAGAATTGCCAAATAAGGTTAATTCTGCCTCATATATCTAATGACTGAGTCTCACAACAATAAGACCTCTTTAGGTCAACACAATACCCTGACTCACTCCCTTAGTCACAGAAAGGACATAAGGGTGGAGGGGAAGAGGAAACAAAGAGATGGGAGTATGCATATGCAAAAGGACACAAACACAAAGAATTTTCATTTAAGTTATTCTAATTTCAGACTATGCCATGCTGTAGCAAAAGATCATCACTTGCATTGTGATTGGAAGGTGAAAAATCCAGTTTAAAACATCTATACTGAAAAGTTGGAACATGTGGTCTTAATACGGGGCTTTAAAATTTTACCAACTCCTAGAAAGAAATTTAAATATTCTTAGCAGAGTGCTGTCCTGCTTACACGTGCCATCTTTTACAGATTACATATCTTCCTTTGGTTAACGAGCATTTGATCAATGTGAATCCTCTACCCTCAGCTGGTAAAAGAAAGACTCCCTCTTTGCTACCGCTCTATAGACTCCTGGCTGCTGGGAATACAGGGCATTTCCACAACCCCATATCTCTCCCTTCATTTTCTAGGTTACTGAGGGGAAGGTGGTCTCTAATGCTTTATTTGTATTTTAGCCTTTTTTATTTATTTTTATTATTTTAATACCCTCATTTTGCAAATAGCTCCAGTACCTACCAGTACTTCTACTGTTCATCACTTTCCTAAATAGTAAATACATATTGGAACTGATTATTGCTCGTTTTACCTCTGTCCACAGGGTTCAGAAGAGTGAAACTGACCATTCTTTTGTTAATTTCATGGCTCTGCTGCAGCAGCTGCACAAGAGCTGGCAGCAGACTAAGGCGGACAAAACAACATTCAGTTCTCATCCAAAAGATTCTCTTTGTAACCTTATGGATTAGCTTTTGCTTTTTTCATAGACTCCAAATCCAGAAGGGACAACTGTGATCACCCAGTCTGACCCGCTGTATTATACAGGACGCAGAACTTCACCAAAATATTTTTATTCTTTCTAGTTTTTTTATGTGGTTCATTTGCCAGCATGCTATCTATGATCAAGTTTAATTGTTTCTCCTTTATTAAGTTGTCACTCCATGTGTGTTTCTCTCACACAGTATCAGGGAGATAAACCCCCTTTTTTTAAAAAGTGATTTTAAAAAAAAAAAGTCACAAAAATTGGCAGGAGAGCAGATACAGTAGCTGAAACTAAATTCGTTTTTTAAATTAACTAGATTTTGAGTTGACCATGTCCCTTTCAATGCTGGATAAACTGACGAATTAGGACATGAACTTGCAAAACTTAAGCAGGTAACTGATTTTATGCGTATGAATTACTGAATTCAGTGAAATAAACAAGGAGTCTAGTGGCACTTTTAAAGACTAACAAATTTATTTATTGCATGAGCTTTTGTGGGAGGAAATCCCACTTCATCAGATGCTTGAAAATGGAAAAGTGCAGATGAATGGGAGCAAAATAAATGTTGGGAAGTTTAAGTCATAAGGCCAGGTCATATGTTAACAGCAAATGGCAAATGCACACTTAAGACTTTGTGATATCAGACCATTCAGCAACTCTTCTCTTCCATTTGCTAATAGTAAAAGGGGTTTTGTGAGACCCCGGATGAATATATCACACCAAATGGAACTACTTAGTGAACTTGAGACTTGAACATTTCCACTTTTAATCCCAGCTCTCTAACTACAACACTAAATCATTCTACCTTACCAAACAGCAACAATAATACTTTTAAATCTTATCTTACACTTTGAGCAAAATACTATAAAATTAAAAAATAAAGGGTTGCTCTTAGCTGTATGCATTATTTCTACCACATTTCTGAACTTTTGATATATAATGCTAAAAGGACAAATAAGTTGCCCTGTGCTCTTCTCAAAAAGAAACCCGTTTTCACTTTATTCAAGGAATATGAGCCACATCTGTTGTTAATATAATTTCCAGATACAGCAATGCAAATCTGAGTTGTCAGAAATTACAACTTAATCCTGCAATTACTGCATGGTTGAAATCTGTTGACCTCTCCTGGAAGCCATGTTTGCAAAACGACTACAGGAGCCGGTCATTTGAGTCTTTATATAGATTTTGCTTTATTTTCCAAACTTAAAACTTTCTTTTCCTCCTTTTTCAAATATACTCCGCTGATTTGTAAGATAGTTTACATTCAGAAAGTCAGGTTGTCTTGCTGAATTTACAGCCATAAAGACAAATATTAGCTAAGGGAAGTGTGACCTTCATCATTTATTCTATGCCTTCTTGTGTTTGCAGTGCTATTCCATGTAATACATTTCTTTCCGACTGTAAGTGCCTCATGGCAGGGACCTTGACTTTTTTGTGTTTGTAAAACATCACAAACACTTATCGTGCTCTGTAAGCAATAATTACTTCTACATTAATGTTAACATTGTTTGCCCCCTTACTGCTTGAATGACGTACTAGATGTAGCCACGTAAATGTGCTTGTCCAGTATAGCCAGACATATCTGGCTTGTCTTCATGTCCCATTGGAAACTGCTGGCAAAATACGTGAACATAAGAAAAAAAGTGAAAATTTTGTTTAAAAAAACTGAATCGGGTCTCATTTTTAGTTTGGATTCTGAGGGCACAGACCCACCTCTAATACCAGCGTAGCTGACTAAAGAAAACAGTAATTTATGAACACTTACAATATTTCTGACTCATTTGGCTCATCACATATACTTACTAAAGTGCCACAGTCAACTCAGTTTTCATCTCAAATTTACATTTTGCAAAACAAAACCTAAGATTAATGGAAATGTTTCCATAAAAAGTGTTTTTGTTTGTTTGGCTGAATCAGTTTGGGATTTGTTTTTGGTTTTTTTAATTCCAATGGAAACTTTCTACAATAAATCCATATTCCACTGCAGGGTTTGTAAACAACATATTGCAGCACTAAGCATTGAAAAGTGAAAGTGATTGAGTGACCAAGCTGGGAAAAACACATGTACACAAACAGTTTAATTAGTGAAAAGTAAACTGGATCCTTACTGTAAAGTTTTAAGTAATCCAAGTTTACCAGTGCACAACATTGTTTGCGATGTGAAGTGAACAATGATGCCCTTTTAAAATGACCTGCAGGTTAGCCAATTTGCATCACTTCAAACATCTCATCTTTTAAAAAATAAAGATATTTTAATAGATTTCTTCCTTGTTTTCTGCAGCTATTGACTCAGTAAAAACACTGCTCACACCCTCAACTCACATTTAATTTCCAAACACACAATTGCATCCTTTTCAAGACATAAGTCAGCGCCTTTTATGGCGCACTAACTCTCCTCCTCTGTAAATTAGTAAAGCTATAGATCAAGAAGGTTCCACCAGAACTAACTTTGCTCTGTAGGACCCCCTGCACAAAGCCCACTTAATCAGACTTTACACTGGGACCACCATCTGGCCGTTTGTCTGAAGAAAGCTCCCACTGCATAAGAGTGGGAGTTTGAAAGGCCCTTTAATGCAATGGTTTTCAAACTTTTTTTCTTGGGACCCACTTGAAAAAAAAATCATTTATGGCCACGACCCAGCAGTTAACTCTTCCAGCAACTCATTCCAGTCCTTCGCTGGTGGCAGCAGGATGTGCCACGACCCAATACCTGAGAGTCTGCCCCCCAGGTCTGGGCCCCCCCGCACTTTGAAACCCTCTGCTCTAACGTGGTGGCCTGGGAGCTGCTGCAAGCAGTAGCCACCTGCTCCCGAAAGGCTCAGAAGCCTCGCGCGGAACAAGCCCGTAAATAATCGCCGGAAGCGCCCGGGGAAAGGGCGGAGAAGATCTCGTGCGCTGCGCGGCGCGGTGCAAGACTGCCCTCGTGTGCGACCCCCGGCCCGGCCCGGCCCGGCCCTGGCTATCACCGCGCCGGGCCCCGCAGGTCGCAGGCACCAGACCGGCCTGTCCCCGCCGCGCCGCTTTCCATGGCAGCGGCAGCGGGGCCCAGGCAAGCCGCAGCGCTCGGCCCGGCCTACCTGGTAGAGCGGCGCGCCGGCCTCAGGCGGGGAGCCCGCCACGGCCACCCTGTCCCCGTGGTACGCGCGGGCCAGGGCCGCAGCCGGGCGGCCGAGCCGCCCCCGCAGGCCCGCCAGCATCGCGGCGCGGAAGGAAAGCGGCCGGAGTCTGGCTCAGGCCCCCGCCGCCGCCACTCCCCCGCTGCAGCCAATGGAGAGCGCGGAGCCGCTTGGGGCAACTTGTTCCGGAGCTCGGCTGCTGCGCTGGGGGTGGGACAGAGTCGCGGCGGCGGCAGGAGGGGCCCCGACCCCCCAGGAGAGCGGGACGGGGCATCTGGTGACCGAGCCTAAATCCGCTTCCTGCTGCTGTTCGACCCCGGCCTAAACTCTCCTTCCCGGCCCCTGGGACAGACCAGCTGCCCTAGGATTGAAGCCAGATTTAAAACGTGCCCCTGAGAGCATCAGATGCAGTTTAACCCAATATGGTGACAGCTTCCAGAGGGGCAGTGTGTGTACAGCAAAAACAAGCGGCCGGGGGCACCTTAAAGACAACAGATTTCTTCAGGCAAAAGCTTTCGGGGGCTCCAGCCCAGTGCCCAGAACCCACGAAAGCTTATGCCCAAAGAAATTTGTTTGTCTTTAAGGTGCCACAGGACACTCGTTTTTGTTCCCCCCCTCCCCATATCCCTAGCAGAAACAGCTGTTTTCTAGTTCCAAAGGGGCGGCTGTGTTAGTCTAGGTCAGCTAAACAAACAAGGAGTCCTGTGGCACTTTTAAAGACTAACAAATTTGTTTATCGCATGAGCTTTCGTGGGAGAAAATCCCACTTCGTCAGCCACTTTGAAGAAGTCTGATGCAGTGGGATTTTCTCCCACGAGAGCTCATGCATTAAATAAATTTGTTAGTCTTTAAAAGTGCCACAGGACTCCTTGTTTAGCTGTTTTCTGACTCAGTATGGACAGCTCATGAATATGCCAAAATCCCTTGTATGTCACAGGGGAGGCTAAAAAACTCCAACTGAAGTCTGCAGGCAGCACAACTCACTCAGCACCTAAGTTTTGCAGTAAAATAATTGCCTACTGCTTATGTTTCTGCCTGTGCACACTGCCTCCTCATCTAAGCCAGTGATTCTCAAACAGGGTATGCAAACCCCAGGCCATGCAGAGGTATTCCAGGAGCACATCAACTCATTTCGTTATCAGGGCCAGCCCAAGCATTTTTGGCACCCTAGGAGAACCGTGGTTTTGGCCCCCCCCCCTTCCCCCACATGTTGTAAGAGATAACATAAAAAACTCTCTTCCATCTAATTTGGTGCCCCTTAAAGCCTGGTGTCCTAGGCAACCACCTATGTCACCTACCGGTATATGGTTGGGTCGGCCCTTCTCTTTATTTGTCTACTTTTACAACAGGCTACATCAAAAACAACAAAGTCAGTACAGACTAAAGTTTCATACAGAAAATGACTTGTTTTGTACTGCTTTATATACTAAGTGCTGAAATGTAAGTACAATATATTCCAATTGATTTATTTTATAATATGGCAAAAATGAGAAATAAAAGCAATTTTTCAGTAATAGTGTGTTGTGACACTAATGAAGGGTTTATGTCTGATTCTGTAAGCAACTATATTTTAAGTGAGGTGAAACTTGGGATACGCAAGGCAAATCAGATTCCTGAAAGAGGAACAGGAGTCTGGAAAGGTTGAGCAACACTGATTTAAGCATTGGGAGGCCTCTTTCTCTCCTAAGACTCAGAACAGTTCACAAACCAGGAACGTCTCATGACACAAGAACTAAGGGTCACCAAATGAAATTAATATTCAGCAGCTTTAAAACAAACAAAAGGAAGTATTTCTTAACACAATGCACTGTCAACCTATGGAACTCCTTGTCAGAAGATGCTGTGAAGATCAAGCCTGTAACAGGGCTAAAAAAAAACCCCAAAACCCTAGATAAATTCTCAGCGGATAGATCCATCAATGACTGTTAGCCAGGATAGGCAGGGATTGCCTGTTTGCTAGAGGCTGGGAATGGCTGGTGGGATGGATAACTTGATGATTACCTGCTCTGTTCATTTCTTCTGAAGCACCCGGCATTAGCCACTGTCAAGAGACAGAATATGGGGCTAGATTGATCTTTGGTCTGACCCTGTATGACCATTCTTATGTTTGGGTGTCTGGCCACCAAACGCTCATATGGGGCTTGAGCACATAGGCATATTCAGAGCCCCATACCAGAGTGGATCCCTGAGATGAGTTTACACAAAACTGCAGGAGGAAAAGCAGGACCATCTCCCTCATTGCTTTTAGCCCATTGGTTCGGGTACACATCTGAGATGTGGTGGAAGACCCCTCAGGTCTAAGCTGTCCTCCCATTCATTTGATGAAAAGAAGGACTTAAAAAAGGAATCTGCCACCTCATAGGTGAGTGGCTTCATCATTGGCCTTGAGATATACTAATGTGGAACTCCCTCAGTCTCTTCTACTGAAGCTGTTTAACTGATGTGAAATGGTAAGTCTCTCATTGGAGCAGGGGGGATTCAATTCTGGACCTCCCACATCCAAAAGCAATACTCTAACTCCCAGGCTATAGTGTCATTGTCATGCTTGCTCTGGCCCTGGCCCTCTGTCAGAGCCAAATGGCTAAGTATCCAGAGTGAAACAACTTCAACAGGAGAGATGGAGGGAGCTGCACATTTGAATATGCCATTAGAGCATTACTTTTAGAGGTAGCAACTCCCTGTTCAAATCCCTTCTCATCAGGTGAAAAGGAGACGACCTAGTCATCTGCTAGGTACAGTGTCTAACTACTAAGCTAAAAGTTATGAGGGAGGTAGGTTGTGACATTACCCAGGTACAATGTGGATTGTTGAACAGCTGTAGCACCTTAATTCTGTAGCCTGGGGTGCCCTTTACACTGCTTTGCTGTCTGAACATCCACTGCTGGACTGCTCTCACAGCCTTCAGCATGAAAATTCACCCCCAGCTAAATACCTGAACACTAACTTAGTTACTTGTAAATTAAACTGCAAGGTGACACTTGTAAATTCTTAGGCCCAGCCTTGTCCCCCAGAAATGTAAATCTTGTACTGTCCAGCACACTAGAGCAACAGTTCTCAACCACTGTCAGGACACAGATGTGTCATGGAAAATTGGCAACTCAGCTTGGGGCTCTTGCCCACCACCACTCTCAACAGCCCGCTCCTGCTGTATAACACAGGCAGTAGCCAGGGCCAGACGAGTAAAGGGACTTAGGGGCTGCAACCCAGGGATCATGGGCTGGTGGGGGGATGGAGCCACCATCTGCCCTACAAAAGTAAACCCAGCCCCATGGAGCCAGACGGCCAGGGCACCAGCCTGCGCTGGCTTGACTCTGACCCCACCCAGGTCCCTGAGTGCTGCATCCTCCAGAGCACCGCAACTTCCCACATGCTCCCAGCCCAAGTGCCACCCCCACATTGTAGTATGTCAGACAGGGGAACATCTGTCAGGTATGTCACGATGGAAAAAAGGGTGAGAGCCATTGCACCAGAGAACAATGCAAGCTCAGAGAAAGTTTGTCTTTTGAAGGAAAATGGTATATGCACCAATTTTTTTTTTTTAAATCCCAAATGGAGTTTCCCCACACACTTTAAATACACTGGTTAAGATAAAACAATAAGATAAGTTTATTAACTATAGAAAGAATTGAAGTGAATAAGTGATGATGCATAAAAGTCTGGTTTGGTTTGAAAAGAAAAGGAAAGGGTAAAACATGCTAATGGCTAACTTAACAAGCTAAGCAAACTTAAAAGCAAAACAGTTTGTCTCACCATACCCTCAAGTAAATTTCACAGATTGACTTTCCTTTCTGCCTGGGACCCTCCTTCTTAGCTCTGAGAGTCATTGATGTCATCAGCAGAGATGGAAGAGCAAAGTGAAGTGGGGGCCTTTCTCTCATTCTTATAGCACTAATTTAGGAAGGAACAAATACTTCCTATTTTGTGACTCCCTAGGAAAGAGTACTACAGAAAGGTATCTGGGGGGCCATCAGGGAATCACAAGCTAAATACAAATCAACAGAGTAAAGCTGTTGCGAAAAAACAAATATCCTTCTGGGATGTATTAGCAGGCGTGTTGTAAGCAAGACACTAGGAATGGAAGGGACCTTGTCACAGCTTCCTGCTCAGGCCTAACATCAGGGTCCTTGCTGGGTTGCTCAGCTGTCTCAGTTTATGCCCTCCAGCTATGGGGGCAGCCTCTGGGAGCTGTTTTCTCAGTGGGCTAGTACAGAGGTATCCTGTTAAGAGGCTCAGGGAGACTACCTGATGCAGGAATGTCACTGCTCTGGCTTCTCTACCTCCTCTTTCAGTGTTGCTCTACTTCCTTTATACTGTGTCTTACCTCCTTCAAAAGGTTCAGCTGTGGCTGTCTGTCTCCAAGATTGATAGCGCTTGCAGCTGATCCTGAGTGTGGCAGTTCTGTTTGTTTGCAGGCAAGGAAAACTCCCCTAAGTCCTGAATGGGGCTTATAGAACCCTCAAGAGGTCATCTAGTGCAGCACCCTGCAATTATGGCAGGACCAAGCATTATCTAGACTCTTACCTGCACAGTAGAGTACCCTACCTTTACTCCAATCCATAGGACTCGAGAGGCATAACCCAGTTAATGCTCCCTTTCCTAACCCATAGGGCTCCAGGCAAAAGGCATTTAAATCCTTACCCAATTCACACCAAGAGCTTAGTCACCCATTCCTAGTCCATGGGGCTCCAGTTGTAAGTACCCACCCTTTTCTTGTTTGCAGGACTCCAGAAATAATTTTCTGCAGGTTTACAGGGTCTTTTACCAATGAAGATAATCCAATCATATCCTTATTCTCTATTTATTAATAATTATCAGAACAGAATATATATACAATACACATACAATGCTCATCACTCTCAATAAGGCAGACAAACTTCTCCTGGTGGCCAATTAGGATTAGATCATCTGGGGACTCCAACTTCTGTAAAAACAGTTGGCAGGGTGTGGAGATCTGGCAGTTCTGATCTCAGGCTCTGTCCTGTAATTAGTTTACAGAGAACTTCCTATTGGTCCTAAGTTTATATAGTTAAAACTTGGGTCCTGCTGCTTAGCTATATCTTAACCAATCATTTTAAATGAAAGTACTACAAAACACCAATCCTAGCCCATTAAGAAACAGTTCTTTAACTTATCATACCCACCTACCTTAATTGATTTCAACAGTGCACACTTAGTTATGCAACAGACAGAAACAATCAAAGAACCAAACAGAAATAATTCAGATAAACAATAGAGAAGTGGTACCATTAAGACAAAACAGTAAGTGTAGATTTTACAACCACAGCTATTGATAAGTTCCAGAAGGGTAGCCATGTTAGTCTAGTTCAGCAAAACAAACAAGGAGTCCTATGGCACTTTTAAAGACTAACACATTTATTTATTTATTAATCAGTGATTCCTTACCAGGCAGAATGCTATAAAGAAAAGTTTTCTTAAGATTTGTTTCTTTATCTGGTGGTAGTAAGTACTATTAAGATAGGAGCACCTTATCAGCCTGCTATTACGTTTTTTGATGTTACTTAGATGGGGATGTGAAGATATGACTAGATACTTGTTAGCTTATGGTTGATGTCTCTAATATACTGGCTAGCCAAAAGAACTCCGAGGAGAGACTGCTGTGGGACACAGCACGAACCAATTCACACTTGGTGGTGTTCACAGAATAGCTGCAGATGGTGGAGCTCCTTTGGATGGCTATGCCAGATGAAATGGTATGGTATGGCTGCTGCATCTGCCATTGTCATACCCTCATCAACCAAGCTTGGAGTCCAGTGCTATTGACTCAGCCAGCTTGGCCATAGATCCCCAAGAGCTGAAGTTATATCAGCTCAGGATCATTAGCTGATTCACAAGGCAGAGTTGGAACCCCTCTGCAGAGTACACCTTTCTACCAAAGAGGTGCAACTTCTTTGCATCCTTGACCTTTGGCATGGGCCCTGCCTCTCATGCTCAGTCACCGCAGTCAGTACAAGCCATCTCAATAGAGGGTGAATATTAAAGTACTCACAGGTTTTGGAGGGCATGAAGTACTCTTTCTCCATCGTCTTTGCTGTGGGAGGCATAGAGGCTGGAGTTTGCCATAATGACCTCATTATATCACGGATTGGTCTTTATTAATAATGGCAATATGACTCTGGAGGGCTCTATTTGGAGTCCCATATTTTGTGTCATCCTTCACAACAGCTGGTGAACCCTGCCTTCATCCACTGTAAGTTCAGTAGCTGAACCTGCTACTGCTTCATATGACGACAAAGATTCTGGCGGACACCAGGCATTGTTTCTGCCTTCTGTATTCAAAGGGTTCTGCGGTATTGGTTCCTCACAGTCGATGCCAGGTTCAAAGTCCTGCTCGGTGCTGGGTTCGGTGCTAGGTCCGGTTTCTAGCAGTATTGTCCCAGCTGGATGAGGCAGCAAGGTTCTGCTCTTGGGGACAAGTGAGTGACCATCCAGAGTACGATCACAGTGTCTGATGGAATGCCCATATGGTCCAGAACAGCTATTTAACCAGTGTCTGCCACTGGCGAGGCCAAGGCATGGGTGAAGGTGGTTCTGCCTCATCCTTCTTGTGCCATCTCCTTGATTGGAGGAAGTGTCTTCCTGAAGACTCCTCTTCAGTGTCAGAGGTACATGGCTCGCTTCATTGTGATCTGGGCAGTGCAGTGCACAGTGCGGACTGTACGAGGAAGTTGTAGGGACCAACAGAAAAATTGTAACGCAAAAAAAAATGGCTTGTAGGCAATGTAACTATTATTTCGCCCTGACTAAAAGTTAACCCTGAGCCAAGCTGGCACCATCAATCTTAATCAAGGTCGTACCATGCTTTCGCAGAGTAGCAGACACAACTTGCAGACTCTGTAAAATAATGAGATAAGACTGGAGCAAAGGAATGTTGTAAATAAGTGTGAAAGACACCATGCCTTTTACCCACTTAGTAAG
Organism: Pelusios castaneus; assembly: GCA_007922175.1. Classification (NCBI taxonomy): domain Eukaryota; kingdom Metazoa; phylum Chordata; order Testudines; family Pelomedusidae; genus Pelusios; species Pelusios castaneus. The sequence continues at coordinate 177,903 of ML685830.1, forward strand.
CTCAGAAGGTATAAAATTTGGTTACCCTCCCCCCCATTGGAACCTCGTCATCAGGGCAACTAGAATGTTCACTGCCACAAGTCATCGCTCCCCATGCTCAGTATCTGCAGTCATTTAACTGGGGTTCCCATCTGCTAGAGGGATGTAAGCGTTTCTTTTTTTTTTTTTTTTTTTTTTTTTTTTAATTCCTTTCTGTCTGTGATCTTAATAAAACTGTTTTGTGTTCACCTTTTATTTTGCCTCCCGGTATTTCCCCACTGAACCCAACAAACCTTAGGGCCTGAGCTATAGGTTGTAGCTGCCAGGGTCCTGTAAAGTTCTTGTAATAGGAGTGGTGCCAGAGCCAGCCCAACCATACAGGTGAACTGGGTGGTTGCCTAGGGCGCCAGGCTTTAGGGGGCACCAAATTAGATGGAAGAGCATTTTTTACATATGTTATCTCTTATAACATGTGGGAGAGGGGTGCCAAAATCATAGTTTGCCTTGGGTGCCAAAAACCCTTGGGCCGGCCTTGAGTGGTATGGCATCATAGCTGGCTTACTGTTAGATGGTACCAGGTGCTTTTTCATAACCAGTAGTCTGGGACTCAGTCCCAAATAGGAGGGGATGGCAGTGCTATGCTTTCCATGAGCTCCCTCCCCAACTCAAAGGTTTGCAGCATGGAGGGCAGTTGTAACTCCTCACAGCTCTCCCTGGATAGGGAATCCAAGGGTACGGGACTTGACAGACCCCTCAGTAGGGACAGAGTTGACAGTACCATGCCTAAAGATCCGAGACTTGAGTGGCCAGTGTAGGTCACAGTCTGCTTGAGCCTTTACATCCAGATGTTTTCAGCGTGGGCGAGCATCCCCTTTCTGTTTTTCTCTGCTTCTTGCACAGAACCAGGAGCAGTAAGCAGTGCTGTCTCTCTCTGTGAAGCTTCCCTCGGTCCCAGCAATACATGTCAGTGGCGTGCATCTCTAGACCGAGTCCTTTCTCAGCACCATGCCTCTTACTGACACCGGTGCACCAAGGCCAATATGCTGGGTCTCAGTTCAGCTGGGCTTCGCTCCATGGGTCAGAGAGCTGTCTCCATTAGGATGCACGTTGGCTTCTGGCTTCTGTCCTTTTCAGTTCTGGGGTGGAAACCCCTGCAGATCTTGCAACAATCCCTCTGATGGGTCTCTCACAAACACTTCAGACATGTTGTATACAGATCGTTTCTGGGCATGTTTCTTGCAGGCCTCACATGGCTTAAGCCCAGGGATTGAGGCATGCCCAGCCCCAGGAATGGAGGAGACCCCTAACATGTGGGAACTTAACTACTCTTTATATGCTAATCTATCACAACTAACAAATTCTTAACTATTTACAGGCCTTTAAAAAACCTTTAAAAGTTGACTGGGGAAGAGCTTGCTAGGCAGGAGAAGAGCAATGTTCCAGCTACCGGAGAAGGAACTGAAGAGGTGGGGAGTTGGCAGGGCCCTATATACAGCACCAAAAGGGCACAACTGCAGGGCACACCAGAGCTGACCTACATACACCACTAAGGGGAAACATTCCAGTGACTGTGCATGCGGCACGCACACCCCTGCTTGGAATCGATGTGAGCAAGCACTCAATGGTATGTGATTGCAACACAGCACTGTTCAGAACCTACAAGCAGGGATCTTTTTGTCTGACTGGCAGAATACCATTAGAGATGCTGACACGCCAATAGTGATGCTGGGGGGGACCCAGCCTACCCTTTACTTCTCTGGCTTATGCAGCTCATACACCAGCCACATCAACAGCATCAAGAGAGACTCAGCTACAGGCTCAGCATGTGCAGAATGACAGCTGAATGAGTTTCTGGTCAATTGAAACAGTTCTGGTATTGTTTACTCACCAGACTGGAGCTCCGTGCAAAAAAAAAAATATGGCAATGGTTATAGCTGCCTCCTGTGCCATGTATAATCTTCATCAAGGGGGAAAAGTTGCTGCCTGGGTGGAGCTTGAGCAGCCATCCACTGAGGTTGAACAGGCAGACAAAGGCTGTCAGAAGAGCTCAGGGGGGATTTGAAGAGCAGTTGAACAGTGAGTTAGAATCATAGAATCATAGGGTTGGAAGGGACTTCACGAGCTCATCTAGTCCAACCCCCTGCCAAAAAGCAGGACCACCCCCCTAAATCACCCCAGCCAGGGTTTTGTCTAACTGAGCCTTAAAAATCTCCAAAGATGGAGATTCTACCACCTCCCTAGATAGCCCATTCCAATGCTTCACCACCCTCCTAGTGAGATAGTTTTTCCTAATATCCAACCTCGACCTCCCCAGCTGTAATTTGAAACCATTGCTCCTTGTTCTGTCCTCTGTTACCATCGAGAACAGCCTAGCTCCCTCCTCTTTGGAGCACCCCTTCAAGTAGTTGAAGGTTGCTATCAAATCTCCCCTCAGTCTTCTCTTCCGTAGACTAAATAAGTCTAGTTCCTTCAGTCTCTCCTCATAGGTCATGTCCCCCAGCCCCCTAATCATTTTTGTTGCCCTCCGCTGGACTCTTTCTAATTTGTCCACATCCTTTCTGTAGTGGGGAGCCCAAAACTGGACACAGTATTCCAGATGCGGCCTGACCAGTGTCGAATAGAGGGGAACTATCACATCCCTCGATCTGCTGGCAATACTCCTACTGATGCAGCCTAATATGCCATTGGCCTTTTTCACAACAAGGGCACACTGTTGGCTCATATTCATCTTCCTGTCCACCATAACCCCCAGGTCCTTTTCTACAGCGCTGCTACTTAGCCGATCGGTCCCCAGCCTGTAGCAGTGCATGGGATTTTCCCATCCTAAGTGCAGGACTTTGCACTTGTCTTTGTTGAACCTCATGAGGTTTCTTTCGGCCCAGTGTTCCAATTTGTCCAAGTCACCCTGGATCCTGTCCCTGCCCTCCAGAGTATCTACCAGTCCCCCCAACTTGGTGTCATCCGCAAACTTACTAAGCACGCAGTCTATTCCACCATCAAGATCATTAATGAAGATGTTGAATAGAACCGGCCCCAGGACCGACCCCTGGGGCACTCCCCTCGTTACCAGTTGCCAACCAGACATTGAGCCATTGATTCCTACCCGCTGAGCCCGTTGATCTAACCAGTTTTCGATCCACCTTACGGTCCACTCGTCCAACCCATACTTCCTTAACTTGC
>ML685830.1:191061-213032 GCA_007922175.1 Pelusios castaneus
CCTGGTGTGGTTATTGGTGCTGCGCACTCCGGGCAACGAACCTAAACCAACTGTTGCTAGCCCCCAGCCCGTCCTCGGGTGTCCCACCTGCAACAATGCAATGTCTATACTCATGCTGCAGTGACCTGTGTACATCATTTGTGGCTCAGCATCGTTCAGGGAAGTAGTCAGAACAGGGCACTTACATGAGTAGAATACAACTTTACGTGTAGACAAACTGGACAACACATGGCAACTTGTATCAAACTAACTGTGTCATATACACCAGGCCGAAGACTGGGATGTTTATCCAAAGCAGTGTCTCAAAAGGGATGAGGAAGGTCATGGTGGATAAGGAGTTCAGTTAGCACCTAAAGTAATCAGTGCTTTCCTTCTGACAGGCCTAAGAGAGCCTTTCCCTCTCTTAAGTTCGTGCACATACACTCCTCTGACCTGTGTAGGCCAGTCACTTTGACACCAGCCCCTAGTTCCTATCCTACTGGCAAATACTTGATGGTAACAGAGAAGAGATGATACGTCCCTGGTCCGCTGTTGGCAAAAGAAACTTTCTTCAACTGGCAATTGTTCATGGTTTCCAAAAAAAAGGCTTTTTCCTACTTGTAGTAACAAGCTGAATTATTTCCACATTGGAATAAAGTAAATGTATATTGTGGACAGTATTTTTCTGCTGTTTCCTTTATTATTGGTGTGTGTGAATAAGATTATTTTCAGTTTAATCATGAAGAGAAAATGCCATATTGTTTGTTCCTACAGAAATTACTGATATAGAAAATGCAATTATAACTCTGTTGCAGGAATACATAAGATATGAGCTCAAGGGGACAGCACTTAAAATATAACTATTGTAGCTCTAGTTATTCAACGTGGTAAGAATTAGTGAAGCTTTTCAGTTGCTTTTTGTGTTTTAATCATATTTGTGCCCAGGACTTCCACAGATAGTTTCAATCTTCTCTTAAAAGGAAGTACATCTGCCTGCCTCTCCCTATCCTGATCATCATCTGCCAAATGTAACATTGTTACAGAACTATTGGAGTACTGTCTAGTGCTTAAAAAAGATTTTTGCATAATTGATTTTGCAGATTCAATTATATAAAACCAGTATATAAATTTATAGTATGTTTGGGGATTTTTTGGCCCAAACACACACTTTCAAAGGGCCTGAGGACATGATCTGCCGTTACTGTTTTTTGAAATGTTAATGAAAAGTTAGTACAACAAATACAAATAAGTATGTAAGCCCAGGTTTAAAAACCTGTCATTCTCCCCTTCCCCTTGCTCCCAATCAAAAAACCACCCATTTTTAAAATAGGGAAGGCTTAAAATCAGGTTTTATTTTTTTGATCTTCTGTCAGTCTGGAGCATTTACATGAAGAAAATATTGGAATATTTTTCACACTAGACAAAGCAGGCTCTAATTCGTGAATGGAAAAACTAAAGTTTTCAATATAAAAAAATTAAATGTAATTAAAAGAATGCTGCAAAACTGCTAAAAAATTACCAACCAAGGAACAAAATCTACTCACCCACCATTACAATAATAAAAATAAAATCTTGCAAGGGTGAACAGAAGGTAAAAAATAGCATTAGTGCTCATGTGGGAACCTTAGCTATTCAACTCTCATAAAAGTTTCTTTGGATAACTACAAACTTGTTAGGCAGCTCAAATAAGATCCAATACACAAATGATATAAAATTATTTATTCACATAATTTACATATAGAACAGACTGCTTTCTTTGAACCTGAAAACTTACACATGAAAAATATTACATACAACATTTGTCAAAAAATTCTTCAAGGAAAGCAGTCCTGTTACATCTTAATAGAAATGTGAAACCATTGATCAGTGGTACTTAACACAGGATGCTGTTCTGTATCCTTCCATCACTCCAAGTTATACAGCTTTCATACCCAACAGAAAAAACACACGTTTATCTGACATCTCTACTTAAAATGGGACTCATTTCAAAAGGTACTGATAACAAAATGCGTATGATTTGCTGGTAAAAATCAACAAGAACAAGGTCTTTTGTCCCTTCCATTTAACGGGGATAAATAAGGCACCTTCAATTTTATCTCCTCTTACTGTAATTTATAAAATACAAAATTATTTTTGCCTTGTCATTTGAATCGCATCTGAAAAACTGTGAATGAGTCTTTTCTACTTTGGTAGGTACTTAGAGTACATTATTTTATAGCCTCCTTCTCCACAAATCAATTTTGAGAACCTATTTGGGGAGAGGAGGAGAGTGAGATCTAACTGGTTTACCTGATTCTAAAATGCAATATGCCCCATGTAACAGTAACTAAAAATATAAAAAAGAACCAGCCTCTACAAGATATAGAGTAGCCTTTGACAAACAATATATATATGTAGCTATCACTGCAATGTTTACAATGAGAAAAAAATCTACTGAAATGGTTGTTTCAAATTAAAAAGAAATTGTCAAATGATGAAATACCAGCCTGAAACAGGTCAGTGGATCCATTTGCACAGTCATATTTTAAATTCAGGTTGTCATTTACTTGAAAAACAGGGAGGAAACATTCTATTGAAGGGTAGTTTTCCACTGTAGCATTAAGATTGCAATCACATCTTACAATTGGCTGCTATATAATACGTGATCTGGGCTTCCATTTTAACAATATAGCTGGTCTATTTTTGTTTATTGTTCAAATCTTGAAGGCTTCTTTAGAAGCCAGACATCTAAAAACTTCTGAAAAAATCAAAATTCAAGTCTCAGCAAGTGATTCAAGATGAATCTGGTAGTCATTATAATTAGAAAATAATTATGAATTTGCTAGTAAATCACCACCCAATCTTACAGAGTAGATGTTACTTTGCAGAGCGTGGCAAAATAATCTTAAAGAAATGGTCTGAACATCAAATTTAGCAAAATATTTTAAATTAGTCTCTCATTAAGAATCATTTTAATTTTGGCAAGACTCGTACACAAAACATAAATTAGCACAGCCTTAAGGTAAACAAACACATACTATGCATTACTGAGCTATGAAGCTAGTATAAGAAAATAACTCTGCTTTAAAGGGATTCTTTAGAACTGCTGAGCAACATAATTAAGGATATATTCATCTTGAGGTATGTGACATGTAACCCTATGTTTTGAAAGTCTATTTTCTATGTCCTTGATCTCCATTGCTAATCTTTAATCAAGGCGAAAAATACAGACTTTATTTAAGTCTAATTTAAAATACCTACCTACTCATTTCAAGAAGTCAAGAGTTTAAGAATGAAAATATCCTTTAGAAAAATGCCTGATTTCAAAATTGAGACTGTGTGACCATTAACTTTTCAAGACAATTTTTTCTTATTATATAACTGGAAAATTAGTTTTTGTGGCACAATCCTAACACCGCTGGTGGACAAAATTTAGACAGGAAAGATAAAGAAAACCATTTTAAGTTAAGTAGCAAATCCCCAGAGCATCCTCACTTGATAGTCCTGGATTCGATTCTGCATGCAGTTTCTCTTGATTAATACTAGAGAAATTCCTCTGAAGTAAATGGAGTTAGATGAGTATATAAAAGGCAGTGCAAGAGCAGAATTCAGCCCACTCTTTTAAATATACATATATAGAAAGAAATTAGCATTTACAATGGGAGGTTCATGAATCTTTTTCTCATCCCAGATCAAACAGATGAAAAAAGATTACCGTGGGATAGCATCTTTTAATAAATTAAAATGAAATAAATACAATCTTTCATGTTTATCTCTGTACAATTAAAGGAGATTAAATATTGGGCTTTTCAGTCAGGGCCTTTTTAAGCTTATGTATCTGTGAATTCACCTATACAAAATACATAATTTGGAGATGACTATAAAATACCCAGTAATAGAAAACATTCTATGTATATTCATTACACTACATTTTCAGAATCTGTTTCTTTATCTACAGAGATAAATATGACAGCCAATTCCCATTCCTGGAGTGGAACTTCACAAAAAGAAGTATGGCAGGTACCTTGTATAACCAGCCCCACAAGCTTCAGCATTATGATTTAAAGGGATATTGTTACATGGGTGGTCATTTATTCATTGCATTTCTAGAAGGTTGTGCACCCAGCATCTGCATCTGGAAAAGTTACAGTGTAAGCCAACGGCTGCTGTGTTGGTCTTATCATGCTAATCTAATTCTGAAATATTTGAAAATCCTCAGATCACCCAGAATGAGAAAAAGTGATTTTGTCCTCCAACCGTGCTTGTTATTCTCCATTAGTGAGGCTGGTAATAAATTAAGAATAAGAAAGAACAAAGGAGAATTCACAGCAACTCATCTAAATACTGTTGTTGTTGCATTGCATTCTTGGATCCCACAGCTTTATTCTGAATCATCCACTTCCATAAAGATATCACTGAAAAAATATTCTGAGATTCTGGTTGGCTCCTCTTCTTTCTCCTGTTCTTTAGTACAGGAAGTTTGCTTCTCAGAAGATTCAGAGGAAACCTACAAAAAAAATAAAAGGCTGTCTTTATAGATTTAACATATACTGAGATTTGTTACTTTTCACATGTATATGCCTCAGCTTGTGTACAAACTAGACTCATGGTAAATTTCATCACTCACATAAAATGTAGAAGCAACATTCCTCCCACTACCATCATAATAATTAAGATTATTCTCCTGAGGAAAACTGTTTCAGAGATTAATTAGGGATACAAATAAACTGTAATACAACCATCCCTCAGACCTTCCATTCATTTACTTGGGCAGGTGGGTTAATTTTATCTGGTAAAGCTACGACCTGTAATATTTGTTCTCCAAGACAGACAGCTTAATGGAATCCTACTTCTGAGTGAGTCGTGCACCTAAGCATAGATCTAGAAATTCACACAGCTCAAAGTTTCAGGTTCCTGGACCCAGTAGGAGGTTACATGTTATTTCTGCTAAGCTAAGGTAATAACTGAAATTTGATCTGCAAGTGTTACAGTATCTCAGCAATAAGTACATTTGTACAGAGAAGATCATGTGGCTGCTTTGCAAATTTCATAACCAAATCAGAAGCAAAAATAAAGCAGACATGCCTCTCACCAAAACATGCCACAACATAGCATTCAAACAGAGTTGTCAGGTTGCTATAGTGAGACACAATAGGATACAGTTCTCTTGGAAATGAGCACAAGTGTATTATGAAGTGATAAAAGCTGTGCACACTTTTGAGAGCTTTAGCATTTTCAAATAAAAGCTGAGGACCTTTTCACACAGTTTTATCAGAAAGGGCATTCAAGTGAGTGACAAACATTGGCAGAACAACTGACTCAGGGTTTGTTTACACTGATGGTGGCAAATTTGCTGCCAACAAATTGATTTTTCTGGATCAACTGAGTGGTCACTAAAGACATGCTCAGTCGGTCCGGAGTTTGATCTAATAAAAGCACCCCATCAAGTAGTGTAGTGCTGTGTCAACAGGATTGCATTTCCCATTAGTGTACCGCAGTGAAGACAGCGCGCTAAAGGGGAGTTACAAAGTCCATGGGAATTACACAAGCTACTCTGCGTAACTTTATCTTGTGCTTTAGATATTCAAAGTGTAGACTGGCCCTAAGGTAGACCTACAAAACCATCTCTAGGAACAATTTATTGGGGATTTCATGGAGGTTTCAAATCCATATCCTTATCTTGTGCTTTACATAGTGAATGTGTTTTACAAGCATTAACATGCATAACATTAACTTTCATTATGATTCTGAAGATAGAGTTTCTCTGCAGAAAGAAGGCTCAGTGCTTCAATGTGCCAAGGACTTCTCAGACCACGGAGGCAATGAGCTGATAGGACATCAAATCTATACACATCCAGCCTCCTCTAGGCTGTGTCTTCTGGACAATTGGTGGCACAGATGATATTGGTGCTGGATTAGTTGGAAGTCTGACCAGTTGCACGTAGGACTCGTAAACAATCAACTAATGAATTTCATTCTCTCTTGTCACTGATTGAGCTTGATGCTTCAGCAAAAGGTTACGTCTTGGTTAATGAGCATCTAGCACACCAGCTGCATGTCCTTAGACACTAAGGTCATCTTGAGAGACACTGGGATCTCATTCTCTGCTTCTGTGGGGTAGAACAGACTTAGTGGGCTTATCACCTTTGCAGCTGGTGGCCAAAGCACACAGTCGTCTTATCAAACCTACGGCCTTTGAAGGCTGAGCTAGCTTTGTATTAGGTGAAATAAAACTGGAGTATAACAGATGTCACCATAAGTCATCAATAGATCTTTCTGGACCTGACTCATTTACAGTCATGATGACATCTTATCTCACAGTCAGCCTGACCTGATCATTTGTGAGGCAGATACATGAGTCAGGTCTCTGGGGGCTATGGTGAGAAAACACACACATGCACTTTTGAAATGCTAGGCATTTGATGCAAGTCTGCGTACATACCCTTATTTTGAAATATGTGTCCTTTTTCAGTTTTGTTTAATATGGGAAATGTAAAGTGACCTTGAGATATCTGTACAGGCAGTTTAGGAAGATTTAATATTAATCAACACAATCTCCTCCTTAAGAATAAGAATTAAACAGAACAAGCGAGATGGGATGTACTAAAATAGATGCATTTTTAACTTTTCAGTTATGACCGCACCTACACATAGCAGGAAATATAAAACTAAATAGTTGGTTCCTTTAGGTAAAATAGCTAATGGGGAATTTTCAGAGATATACGTGGTCAACCCTTTGGGTTTGTTCACCGCATAATTTGCTCACAGCAATAACCCCAGGTCCTTGATTTAAGAAGTGAAGGCAGAAACCAGGAGAAATAAAATACCATATAAAATTAAATGTTAATTCAAAATTTAAGACATCTTTGCTGCATGTGGAGTGTTGCTCTGACAGACTCTTCAACATTTAAAAAAGTTGATGTAATTGTGGGTTTTTTCCCTGTCATTCAACATAATCATTTTGTTCAATTTCACGGCATACCAAAAAGCAAAAAGTGTCCACAAATCTATCAAAGAAATTTAACATGATCACTTCACACACACACAAATGATTTCACCTAATAACTCTTCACATGGCATACACGCATGCTTAGAGGTAACCATATGTACCTGAACTGCAGCCGCGCCTATTTTCTCACATTCAGCAGATGTCGGCTCACTTGTAGAGGGAAGGGAGCAGGACTCTTGTGTGTCTGTACTGTTCTCAGTGGATGGAGTGCCTCTTTTCAGACTTCGCTTTGAGGCAGTCAGGGATTTCTGGAGACTCGGTCTATTCCCTTTACCATCCTCTCCAGGCTCAGAGTTACTTGTTTTACAAATTAAAGATAAAAACCCAAAAGATCTTTGGCCAGCCCTATTCAAAACAACACAAAATTAACAATGAACAGTTTCAAGGTTCCCAGGATATTGTCAGTTTGCTTAATGAAAATGAAGTGGAAATATTGTTTGTCTTTGATGAGAGTTTGACCTACAATCCAGTAGCAGTCACTTTAAATTATATGAAGATGATTCATCATTCTAAAATAAATTATTTGGAACAGATTAAATCAGCTCCAGGACCTTTGTTTGGGTTTTTTTTTTTGTTTTTTATTCTCTGAATTGAAGAATATCACACGTGAAGGCCTTCAACACGTGAAGGCCTCCAGGCCAGCACAGCATGGAAGCTGGAACCCACCATTCTCTACTCAAGAGTAGGCAATATAAACTCCCAGATCTTTAGCAGAAAGAGACTCCTAGCAATAAAGACAGCTGCAGAAGAGACCTATCAGCCTCCCTGCCACAAAACAGCAGGGAATTCCTTCATGTGTGGTATTCAGAGGCCTCCCCTCTAAAAACGCACAAGGAAGGAGGAATCCCACTCTCCCCAGAGCAATCTAGAAAGCAACCAGGTTGCAGAAGAAAGACACTCCTTGCAGCAGAAAAAGCACCAGATCGTCACTCTACCGACATCAGCATAGACAGACAATCACTGAACTGTTAATTAATGTTAAAAAGAGGAAGCAAAGGCCCACAGTTACTTTTTAGATTTTGTAATCTCTAAGGCAGGGACTGTCTTTTTCTATGCATGGACAGCACCTAGATATTGTGATTGCCATTAGAATACAAATAAGCAACAACTAAATCCCATATAATCCCAATGGTATATAAGAAAGTAGGGGAGAAATTATCAGGGGACAATGGTAAATGCTATAAGGACAGGGAAAAATAGAAATTACAAAAAATATTTGACTGTAGGAAAGTAAAACTGAGTAAATACAAAGCAGTTAGATGAACAGAGCTAAAATATAAGGGGAAGTAAATAAAAATATAAAAAGGAATATACAAAGGAGTAAATTCGTATTGCATTTTCTATCTGTTGTCTAGAATGTCTGAAAAGTCATATCCCGTTTTCTGTTTGTTGTCTAGAGTGCAGTGACGTCTTAATATAAGAACAAGCATACTGACTGTGTTATTTTCTTTAACTGAAAATTCAAACATGCTGATATACTTATACAATACATTACATCACAGGACTGGGCAATTGAAAGAAATGGTTATATAAAAGCTACCAATACAGTTGTCCCAAGTCCAGATCCTAATGAATACAGTCTACATTAGGGGTCTCAGACACGCTGCAGCCCACAACAGGAGCCAGAATTCAGGGGTTCCCAGCCCCTGACCGGCTTTTCAAGTGGCCCGCACCCCGCCGGCTGGGAGCCGGCAGCCGGGCTGCAGCCGCCTGCCTCCCACCCGGGGTCCTGCCGCTGTTGGCAGGGCCTCTGGGCCGCACCGCACCCCCCCAGGGGCCCGGCTCAGCAGCCACTGCCAGGCAGCCAGGGAGGAGGCGGAGCCTACCGCAGCCTGGGAGTCGCGCCGCAGGCAGCGGGCCCCCCCATGCTGGAGTGGAGTATGGTGAGCTGGCCCGCTCTGCCTCCCAAGGACCCCAGTCACCCACCCAGGGACTGGGCAGCTGAGGCTGCGAGCCGGGCCCGGCCGAGGCCGCCGGCGTCCTGGCTGGGAACCTGAGGCCACCGCTGGGAGCCAATTCCAGCTAAGGCCATGCCACCACCCACAGCTGAGGACCATCGCTCCGCCCTTGGGCCTGCTTTCTTTTTCTCTTCCTTCTCTCTCTCTCTCCTCCTTCCATCTCTCTCTCTTTCTCTGCTCCTTCCATCTCCTTCCATCTCTTTCTCTCTTCCTTCCATCTCTTTCTCTCTTCCTCTCCTCCTTTCTTTCTCTTTCTCTCTTCCTTCCATCTTTTTCTCTTTCCTTCCATCTTTCTCTTTCTCTCTTCCTTCCATCTCTTTCTCTCTTCCTCTCCTCCTTTCTTTCTCTTTCTCTCTTCCTTCCATCTTTTTCTCTTTCCTTCCATCTTTCTCTTTCTCTCTTCCTTCCATCTTTTTCTTTCTTTCTTTCTCTCTCTCTCTTTCTTTAAAAAAACTTTAAAAAATTTAATTTTAATTAAAAACCTTTCTAAAAGGTTTTTAAAAACCTTTCTAAAAATTATATTTCAATTAAAAATTCATTCAAATTCAATTAATTAAACCAAATTAAATTTTATTTACAATCATTTTGAATTCAATTAATTCATTTTTCATGTAATTCTAATTAAATGAACTGGTGGCCCTTCAGGGTTTTAAAAACTGTTGTATGAAAAGGTTTCAGTGATGTGGCCCTCGGGCCAATATCCTAGTCCTCATGTGGCCCTTGTGGTGATTTGTGTTTGAGACCCCTGGTCTACATCATAAAAGGCAACCTTGTTGGGTGTCTAAATAGAGATGCCAAATACTGACTGAGCAGGAGACTCAACTATGTTTGCTGCAGCACATTGTCAGAAAAGCTTGGGACAGCACTGACTACTCTGTTACCACTTCATGACTAGAATATTTCAAATTCCAAAGATAATCCTTTAGTGTTTTTTGGCCAAAGAAAAGGAAGGACAGTGTTCTAGAGTACGAGTTCTTAAACTGGAATCACAACTATCTGCCCTTCTCACAATGCACAGTAGGAGGACCAAAACATGCCAGTCCTGATCTGAAGAAAGAGGTCTTCAGTTCGAGAAGGCTGAAAACCAGTGTTCTAAAAATACCTTGGCGTTGAGCTTCTTGAAGAGGCAGTTGTGCTTTCAACATGTCCCAAATGTCCAGATTCACAAATATGCATAGAACTTGCTTGCTTGCTTGCTTCTTCTTGTCCCTCTTGATGCATTCCAGATACCAACTCATCTGAACACTTGCATGTGGATTCCTCAAGTGGTACAGTTCCTAAATTCTGAAAGGATTCAGATTGCCCTCTTTCTTCAGTTTGAGATATAAATATAGAGGTAGGTAGCCTTTCCTTCTTTGAAGTTTTCAGTTTTTCAGAAAGTCTCCCTTTAAGTAAAAAATGAATATTAAGCACAAATGGGAAATTTACATTCCTCATTGACTGAACTTATACTTAAATATTCGTAATACAGTATTCTGTTATCATGGGCAAAGCCACTGTGGTAGCATTATAAAGGCACTGTCTTGAGCATTACAACCGACACTAGTTTTATTAAAATAAACATGAGCAAACTAAGTTTCTTAAAAAATAATGCTGTTAATTTTTTTTTTTTTTTAAAGGTCATATTTTGGGCCCGAAAATCTTATCAGATCACATACAGTTGAAAAAGTTCAATTAGGTCACGCAACTAACAAAGTGGGTTACAGCCCATGAAAGCTTATGCCTGAAGAAATTTGTTAATCTTAACGGTGACATAGCACTCATTATTTTTTGCTGTATACGGACTAACAGGACTACCCCTTTGGAAAATGAACAGACGTTCACTTCTATATCTGAGGTATTAATGCTGATTAATTTTAATTGTATTTTTTTAAACCCATCAACCATAAAAGTTTTAGTTTAGAAACATATAAAGAAAAGACAGTTCTTAAAATTCATGAAAATCATCTTATTTAAGGCTCCAACAATAAAACTATTTTTGAAGCCAGTGGACTTATAACATGAAAATACAAAATTACATAAAATTTTGCTAAATATCCGATCCCAATGCAGGTAAGTGGCAATTAAAGTGAACAGAAGACAATTTTCCTCTTATGAATATATTGCCGCAGGTAGGATTATAGTTAGCAAAATGGCAATTAATGTTAACCACCATTTCCAAGAGACTTCACACATATTAGATTTCAAATATTCACTTACCAGCAATTTTCCTTGGAGCATTTGTTGATTTAACTGAAGACTCCTGCATTAAACAACATATAAAAGTCAATTTCTCTTTTCAACAAAGAAGAAACACTATGAAAGTTAGTACAAAATAAAAGTATTGTACATTTACAGATCTCAAATCAGTAGGAAACATGTAACATAAAGGAAAGTGTTTTCAACTCTCAGGGATATGCTGGGACCTCATGTCACTTAATTGTGACCCCTAATGTTGATTGAAAAGTAGGTCTTAAGGGTACCATAACAGTGACCACGATGGGGCCTCAAGTTCAGAGATTGTAAAAGTTAGGACGATGCGTGGAGTCAAGGACTTCTTGAGTTTCCCACAGGAGTCCTTGAAATCAGTGTAGAGTTCCACACATCTCAAAATATATTTTACTCAACAGCAAAAATACATGTAAGTCACTCCCAATAATTTGGTCACATCACAAGATGGGAAATGTGTCCAGCTTTCCAGGGCAGCTAGCATTTTGTGGCTTGTGCATCAGTAAAAGAGAGGTGGGGGCATTCCTAGCCACATAGCTTATTCCTGTAATGAATTTCCTGCAAGAATCATGATGTTCCCTTCCCTGAAACAAGAATTATGTGACCAGCATATGCCTGAAGCTTTTCCTGCTGCAAGTGCACTGTCAAAAAAATGAAATAAGTGAGTGAAAGCTCAGAAACAAATTAGCAAGAGACATGAAGCAAGTCAAGTAGAAAGTACAGGGGAAAACAGGGCCATGAGTTCATCCAATAAAATGAATACAGAAACTAGATCCTAAAGAATATTTAGTATTCCTATTGTTTGAAACTAAAAGCAATTTATGGCTTCCATTTTGCTGCTTAAGAGCTTCTGGCAAAACTGCAAATTAGCTAAGTAGTTTCGTACATTGATTATTTTAAAGTCAACAGACACTTCAAATACATATCTCTCATAGTATGCATTAAAATGTATTTCCTGAATTAGTATCTGACCTTAGAAGTATTTGCCAGATGATCCTCTACTGAGGTAGATGGAGTTCGCTTGGCAGGAGGAACATCACTTTCTTCAAGATCAATACCACACCTTTTCCAAGACGTCTGGCCCAAATCAGGCCCAACTGCCTCTACTGATGCTCTTCGCAGTTCTTCTATTCCCATACTGTTGTTTAAAGTAGTAGTAGCGTCATCAACAGAAGCTGTCAGTGATCCAGTGCTGTATTTATAATATATGTCAAGTTATCATTGTAAAAACTAATCCCTAAAGAATTAAAATTAAAAATCAAATCTGTAGTGTACACAGCAAAGTTATAAGCAGAATAAGACCCAAACCTTTGCTTATTTTCTTATTTCCAATAATAACGGCTTCAAACCCTTTTAGTTATCATCATCTAAACGATAAGCCTTGCGAGCCTTTTTTTTTTTAAACCATCAGGAATGAGGAACTCTCATGACAGCTCCTTCTGTCAAGTCTTTTCAAAGAAAGTCTTGTCTTCTCTTTTAGCATTTTATTTCATTTTCTGTTTCAACTCAATATTTTATCTGAGTCAGGCTAATAGCATATTTCCTTAATATGCCCTTTAAGGGTTCACATATATGAACACATGTATGACTTAGTACCACACACCAGATATTTTTTGCTCCAAGAAGTTGGAGAATAGAATGAACACTCATGCTTTTAATGTGTTTTGCAATCTGCATTTTACTGTACTATTCCTGACCACCAAAGGGAATGGCGTTCTTCATGTCAATTATTGCTATATCTTTTATATATGTTAATCATGTTAGCAATTGTCAATTATAATTAAATTCCATTTCCCTGAGAACATAAACCAATCCATGCATTACTATTAACTGCATTTTACTATGATTATTATAGTATTCTAGATGCTCACTGAGTTTATATTTGCAGCCTCATCTCTGTTAGATTTCCACTGCACATCCTTGGGGGAGGATGATAGTCTTGTGGAACAAGCAAGACAAAAACAGCCTGCTACAAAAGGAGACTAAGGGAGCAGAGTAAACCTACAAAGATACAGGGGGACTTGAGACATATTACAGTACCAACTCTCAGTAATTCTACTTATCATTATGAGGGGCCTAAAAGGCAGTAATTCCCTGATGCTGAAACTCCTGAGTTGTATGGCAGAGGTTCCTTCTTGAAGGGGAGGATCTTCAACAGAGAGAGGAGCAGGCTTAAGAGCTGTTCTTACAGTGCCAACTCAGTGCCTAAGAGCTCTGTTTCACACATTGTGACATGGGGAGAGAATTATACAACAAGAAAGCATTTCAAAGTTTTATAAGTGTTTTACTATGTTTTTCTTAGGAAGATTTTTCTTCCTCTTAATTTACAGTATATTGATGTAACTTACTATGAATAGTTTTTGTTACAATGTTTCATCAAAACATGAGACCTGTTGCAACAAGTGTGATGTGGAAATATGCAACTTGTCACATTAGATCAATTTAGCAGGCATATTCATAAACACTTTCTTGTTCTCCTGTACAGCTATAAGCTTACTTTGACATCAGTTAAATAATTGTCTTGTCTTTTTTTTTTTAAGTGTATGATTTATCAATTGAGTAAAAAATTAAAACAATTCTTATCATGCTATCATTTTCACCAAAGTATTCAAAAAAGAGTGAAGCTTTAAAAATCTGAAAAAGTGATTTAACTATGGAATCCAAAGTTCTTTAGAAAATATAAAGGTTCTCAGATTTGTAATTTCTATTACTTTTCACCATAAATATTCAAGTCAATATAGAAGTAGACTTTATAAGTGTCCCACTAAAAGAAAATTCAGATGAAACTTTAACTATAGTGCTGTTGGGCGCATGACCAAAATATATAACAAATTGAAACATAGTAGATTTACATAATTGATTTATCCTCACTGAACTGAGAATGATCGCCTCTCACTTGTTTTAGAGAGGTGACAAATGAACCAATTAGTGGTTTTGCCTGCATTTCTCCTGTAGTGAGTTCCAATGCATTTAACTTTAGAAGCTCCAGTAAGTTAGCCTAAGAGGCTCAGAAATAAATGCAAATTTATCCTGTAGTCTGTTCATTATTTACCTCTGCTCTCCCATCACTTTAGCGAAGCCTGTATTCACTGGGGTGAGAAGTATTGGGGCTGGCAGCAATGGTTCCAAAGCATGTTCTAGTGACAAAGATGCATCATGGTATTCTTCCGAGTTGGTGGGAATTTCAACCAATGTTAAAATAAACGTCTGTTCCCCTGCCTCCTCTGGACATTCATCATCACTTCCACTCACTATCAAAAGTTGTTCATGAGAAGAAAGAGACATAATTAAACCTACTATTTAAAATGTGGAAATTACTCTTGTATTGTTCCCTCCTCCACAGCCACAGTAAGATTTTTCAGTTTGTTTCTCAAACCAGAAAAGGCTTGGAGTACTGTGGAGAGAAAGAAGGACCTAGCATCACTCCACAGTGATACTTTCAGATGATTAAGAGCCCTGTTTTATCTTTGAGGAGAGCCCCAGACAGTACTCTTCACTCACAGATGAGCATAAGAGTAAGCAGACACTCTATAAAGCTTGTGCTACCCTAATTAAATCAGTCAAGCCCTCCATTACCCACAAAGATAAGAACCTAATACCACCACTAGTAGCTAACAGTTACTCCTGCAGTAAAAGCAGCACCAACCTGTTATTTTGGCAGATGTCCCAGATTCTACCCCAACTGACACCCGGAGATGGTACACAGCAACAACAGGATTGGGCATCAATCCCAACATTCTAGAAATCCATATGATTTTTCCAAGAGTCAAACATTAAGAAACAGATTGCAGCCAATTGCCACGAGATAGGATGAATTTAACAAGAGGGCAATTAAAGACAAGGAATCAGTTTACAAATCTAGAAGACACCTGCATTGTCCAATTAGCTCTTCATATTGAACTACAGAACAAGCTATTACATTAAAAATACCAAATACTACATGCTATAATTAAATTTAGAGTACCCTGAACAAAGTCACGAAGTATGGCTTAGAAGGAAAATTAAAGTTAATTCTGAATTCTAGAAAAAAAGCTACAGCAATATTATAATGCAGAAATCCCTTGATTTTGTTGATTTAAAAGTACTACTCCATTCTTACTCTATTCTTCTTCTTTATCTCAGTACATATGTTATGAAAGATGAAATAACAAGGCACAATGGGATAAGGAGGGAAAAGCAGCTTTCCATCACATATGCTTTCATTTTGAAAGTGTAAATTACAAATTTACCAGCGAGACTAATTCCCTTTAAAGTAAGTCTCAGATTTCTAATTCAGAGATTTAATTTTCTTATTCAAATTGCATTGGTTCTGAATTTTATTTTTATTCACCGTAGTTTGTTCTAAAAAGGCACCTATCCACTTAATATCTTCTTCTGCTGCACTCAGATGTTTAAGCTTACTGATGAAATGTCCAAAAATCCTTCAAAATTTAAGTCTCTTCAGTGACTTATGGTGTGAATTTAAAAATACAAGAGCAAAAAAATCAATCTGCACATCACTAACACAAACTACTTAAATATCAAATCATAAAAGGTCAGTTACATCAATGTTATCATAGAAGTTCTTAATTTCTTGATTGATCTTTGCACAAGTATTTCTACCATATTATTTTTTTTCTTATTTTATATTTATACACACACAAAAATGAAAAAAATTGATGAAAGAGAGTTCCCAGGCACAGTGACTCAATGTTGTACCACCCTGTTCGTTTTCACCCAAACAATCTGTTTTTTGGCTTCTATGTCCAAGTGCCATTTAGGGATTGCTAGGTGCCTGGCTTTTGGGAACCGGGCAACCTTAAATGGCACCAAATCAGAAGTCCAGTTACCACAGGACAGGGAAAGGTGCTGGGCTATTAGCCTGCATTTTCTCCTATCTGCAGGCAGCCTCCTTGAGACATCCAGCAAGAGACAGGAGTGAGGGAGGGAAGCAAGCGAACAAAGGGATGGAGCCTCACTGAGGAGGAAGAGGGTGGGGCCTCAGTTAGAAAGGTAGCAACTCTATGCTGGGCTAGCAAGTATTACTTTGCTACTTTAGGCCATTAATGCACTGTACCTGAAGTTTCTTTTGTGCCGGTCACATATTGCTGTTGAGACGCCTGTGCAACTGGTTCAGTCTAGAAAAAGTATTCCAAAACAAATATTAATAAGCCTCGCAAAAAACTCTGGAAAATAGAAAATGGTTTCTAAAGTCTTATGAAATATTCTTGATTTTCATTCTATGAAAACTCATCAAGTGTTAAGAGTAACAAAGCGGAGCAATTTCATCACACCTGACCCAGATTTTGTGGGCCCCCCCCCCAATTAAACTTGGTATTTAGGATAGAAGGATATAAAGATGATGGGGACTGGAAACACTTGGGTAATTTAACTATAAGCATCACTGTGTGTTCTACTTGCAATTTCTATATTTACTTCATTGTGTCTAGCAATGGTTGTTAAAAAAAAAGTTTACTTTTCCTACAGCACAATCCTACAAAGCTGACTCATATAATGGATTGCTCAGGAGTGTAGAGATCATCAATTCCCCTACCTGTTACAGAAACACCGTAAGGGCTTGGAGAAAAACGCTGAGCTTAGCCACTCACATCCTTCCCCTTTCAGTTCATGGCAGATTATGTTGCTAAAAAATAGTATATTATAGCGCTCATGTTGGGGGAGGAGTGTTGTGAGGGCACATTCAATCTTGCACTTGGTTCCACTTGAATCAGTTGAGCTCTGAACCAACTGGCAAAGGGCAGAGCAAAAGAGCTGTGATAATTCAGTCCCTGCTAGCACCAAGGAGGAAATAAAAAGCTTGGCAGTTTTTTGGATCTCTAGAACACCTTTTACTAGACTGAAGCATATTCAATAACCAAAGTCCAAAGGTTTAAGAAACTAAGGATAACTAAGAGAGGTTGGGGGGGGGGGGGGGTTGTTAGCCAATTAATTGCATGAAAGTTCAATCTAATGTCATCTATACAGTGTTGTTGTAATCATGCCAGTCCCTCTTAAAGAGAGAGTATGAGGGATATTATGTTGGACCAACTTCTGCTGGTCAGACAAACAAGCTGACCTGAAGAGCTATGTGTAAGCTCAAAAAGTTTGCCTCTCTCACCAACAGAAGTTGGTCCAATAAAAGCTATTATACCTCACCTACCCTGCCAGGCAAAAATCTTTTCCAAAAAGATCATTAGTAATTTTAAATAAAGCAAGAGGAGGTAGGTATAGAAAGGTAAGTTGAATCACAATAGCATTTGGGCAAAACGAAAAGTCTAACATAAAGCCAAAGACTCAAATACGCACATGCACACCTCAAATGGGAACATAATTTGGGATGTGTGTGTGGACATACCTTATATGCATGCAAATCCCAATTTTGCATATCTATGCTGTGCATAAATATATTAGATAATTTAGCCCTGAACTATCATAATCCAGAAAAATTGACTTAGGATTCATAGATTTTGAGGCCAGAAGGGAGCCTTAGTTCAGCTAAACTGACCTCCTGTATATCACCAGCCACTAAATTTCACCTATTTACCCAGAATGGATGAAAATGCTAAAAAAACAATGTCATTGCCTATTTTATAGTTTCTCCAAATAACTTTTTACAGCCTCTTACAAAAACAGGCATTTCTAATGTCTCAAATGTTCTAAAAACACAAGTTCTTCATACCTGTGGAAACTGAACTTCATGCAAGTTGTGCACAACAGTACAAGGTTTGTTTTCAGGAAGATCAGCAGTAGAATTTTGATGAGGAACATTCTCTAACCCAGGTAGGGAAATCTCTGCTTTTGGAGACATTATCGGAGTTTTTAACTCCAATGAAGTATCCCATTTGTCTCTTATCTCATTCTCTGTCCTGAAAGAGGCATACAGTTAATTTGAAATCAATTAAATACTATGTAACATATACTATGACATGGGGTAAATCAGGCAATCCCCAAAGTTATTATGGTTACTGTGTGCTGAAATATTTCCTTTATGCAAAAGTAAAACAAGTCATGCAAAAAACAAAAACAAAGAACCCCTTATACCATAAATAAATACCGCTATTAAAGAAGAATAAACAAATGCCCCACACAAATCCACCTAACAGTAAAATACTTTGGGGGAATGCCTGTCTTGTCAAATCCTCTCTTAACTATCTTTCACAAGGCATCCAAAGTGAGACATTTATAGCAGTAGCTGCAAGCACAGTAAACAGCCCACGGGTGAGCCATGACCTCCATAAATTTCACTCAGAGCATCCGACATAATAAAATTGGACCTAATTGCTTTCCCAGTTCCTGGTGGCTACTGTTCCAGACACACAAATTAATGTTTTGATTGCATCAGCCAGAAACCTAACATAAAAGATATTCAGTACATAAAGGCCTTAAATAACAGACTGTGGAACTAAAGTTGGGCATCCAAAATAACTAAAGACACAGTATTGCCAAAACAAGCAAGAAGTCCTGTGGCACTTTTAAAGACTAACATTTATTTCTTGCATGAGCTTTCATAGGTGAAGTCCCACTTTGTGGGATGCTAGAAAATGGGAAAAAACTTACACTATGGGAGGGAAGATAAATCTTGTGATTATATTTCACTGCATCAGGTTAGATTACTTCAGCAAATCAAAGAAGTTGTATAGATTCAAACAGGATGGAACAACATATCAGACAGTGGTGAGGTTGAGAGGTGTCTTTGATATGTTGTTCCACCCTGTTTGAATCTATACAACTTCTTTGATTTGCTGAAGTAATCTGCCCTGATACAGTGAAATGTAATCACAGGATTATCTTCCCTCCCATACTGTAACTTTTTTCCCATTTTCTAGCATCTGACGAAGTGGGTTTCACCCACGAAAGCTCATGCAAGAAATAAATGTGTTAGTCTTTAGAAGTGCCACCCGACTCCTTGTTTCTTTTAGTAAACTAGAGCTAGACTAACACGGCTACCTCTCTGGAATTTGACAGTATTTCTAGTTTCCCACAATTTAAATTCATTTCTAATACATTTCCGTTTTATGCATCCATATGAAATGCACATTTTTTGAAAATTTAGCTCATAACATTTAAAACACATACTGATTAGCACCCGAATAAAGAACATTTTCATATCTATTAAGTTAATCTACTTACTTGGCAAGGTCTGTGCTTCCATATCCAAAATTCTGCAGATGTGCAGAACTATTCTCAACTGGTCTGATCTTGCATTCTTGTTCCACTTCCTCCTCTTCTATGGTGTCTCTTAGAGTTTCCCCCTCTAAGATTTTAAAAATTAAGTCAAATATTTTGCTACCAACAGCAAAAAGGCTTACTGCTTGAATGCTTTACACCACCATATATACATTATCTTATGAGACTACTTTAAACAAATACTACAAGGATAAATATTGTTACACTTAAAGAAGAGGGATACAAGAAGAGGAGAAAAGAATGGAATTTAATAACTGGATCCTCTGCTGTTGAAATGTTGATGCATATTTATGGACATAAACAGGGAGCTGAGTTTTCTATTTGTTAAAGCCAAGATTTAAAAAAACAAACAAACCAACCAACCCCTAAAAGGTAGGCACCTAGGAAGAGCCGGGCAAAGCATTTCAGATGAAGAGTTTATTTGCCAAAAAATGTTGTATTCAAATAGTATGAAACTATTTGCAAATTTGCCATGAATGCAGCAAATAATTTTATCCAAGAATAAAAATTTGGCCTAGAATCACAAAATGACTAGAGGAGGCGGCCACCTTCTAACTTTTAGCCCAATGGTTAGGGCACTCATCTTTGTGTAGGGAGACCTGGTTCAAATCTCTGATCCAGAGCATGTGTCTCCCACATCAATGACCTAACCACTAGGCTACAGAGTTATTTTCACCCACTCTGTCTGATCCAATGGCTATTAAGATTTATTTATTTATTTTTTAAACAACATGGAAGAGCATCAAAAGGAGAGATGGAGACCCCTCACTCCAGAATGCCTTATAGGAATGCTTCCCAACCTTTTTGGCTTGAGGGCCACAGATACCATTTTTACAACCCTGAAGGGCCACCAGCCTCCACCATAAGTTCCTGCACCCACTCCAGCAAGATGGAAGGAGTTCACCAAGGAGCCTGCTTCCTCGCTGATCTGGCTGTATCCCTGGCTGCAACAGGAAAACCAAACACGTCCTGTAGCCCTGTGCGCACCACCTGGGTCCTTAGGCAGCGGCTACTTTCTGCAGCCAGGAGGAATGGAAGATCAGTGGTCCCCTCCTTCTGGCTCCAGCAAGGACCCCAATACCTATTGATCTAGGCAGAGTGCTTTGCCATGCTCCCTCCAGCAGCCAGGGGGAGGGGAGTGCTGATCTCCTATCCTCTTGGCTGCAGCAAGGAGCCTGTACCAGTCTTGTAGCCTCCCAGAAACATGCTCTACCTAGACCCCTTGGTAGCAGTATCCTTCTGCAGCTAGCAGCAGAGGACCACTCTGAAAGATACCACCCGGGACCACAGATCAGGAATCACTTTTGGCCCCACCACAGGCTGGGCCTACAGCATTGTGATTAAGGGACCTCTCTTGGAATAGGGGAGATTCAGGTTCAAATCCCAGCTCTGGGGCTGGATTAAAATCCAGGTCTCCTCTTTCCCAATGAATGCCCTCACCATTGGGCTAAAAGTTACACAGCTGCTGTCTCCTTCCAATCCTCTCTCATCTTTTAAAAATGGCTGTACATATTAAAACACAAACTGATCGATTCATTGCAATTTTTGGATTCAATTTGACCCATACCGTAATTTTTTTCCCCGATTTTTCAAGATTGCCAGTGTATCAAAAAAAAGTTATTCACCCAACTCTACTTCTAAGTTCATATTTCAGAGCTTTTAACTTTAGGCTCCTATTTTCTAAAGCTTGGAGATGAAGGATGGGCTCACTTTGAATATGCTTGAATCGCTCCACATCTGCATTTGGAGTAACAGATTTCAGATGAACATTCCTGTTCATTCCCAGTACTCTGCTAAGATTTGGTTTAGGCTTAGGAAGTCTGCATCTTGCAAGCCTTGATGTACTATTCGTGCTGGGCACAGGGTGATTACTACAGAGAACAGAAAAATACCAGAAATGTAATTTAACTCTTTCATTCTTAAACGAGTTTGAATTCAGTGTCCAGAAGAAGTGAATACCAGCAGTGAGGTCTGTAAAGGTAACAGCGGGGAGGCAGCTAGGCATAGGAACAAGAGTAGTGATGGAGTTAGCAGGAAAAGTGGGCAGGAAGAAGAGAAGCAGAAAGATCAGTTGAACTGAAAAGAACTTTGAGTGACTGGAGCCTACGTGCAGCTGTAACTATAGAGAACAAGAAGGGCCCAAACAGGTTTATAGCAGCTAGGGAAGCCAGGACTTTTCCTTGGCAATTGAAGTCTTTAAAATGTAATATTTTGATCAATTTAAACATTAAAGTAGAGGGATGTCATCTAATTTTTGAAGGTTCATGGGTGGCTTTGGGGACGGGGTGTCAATCTGGGTGAAAAACAAGCAGGTGAAGTCATATCTTAGCACTGTCCGATTTTCTTCAGGGTAAAAACCTTTAACATTTTCAAGGAATTTGCATTTGATAATTTCCACTAAACTAATTAAACAAACAACTAGTTGACCTGATCATCCTGAAAAGAAATTCCATCAAGTTACTTCATTGAGGATTTACACACTAATCTTTAACAAAATTCAGCAACAGAAAGCAGGGGAGAGCCACGTGTACTAGCAATGACAGAAGTTCAAGCACTTCCTTTGTTTCTATCAAAGGGGTAGCCGTGTTAGTCTATTGTAGAAAGACAACAGAGTCCTGTGGCACTTTTAAAGACTAACAGATTTATTTATTGCATGAGCTTTCGTGGGAGAA
>ML685830.1:223032-344849 GCA_007922175.1 Pelusios castaneus
AAGGAGCGTTCACATGGGTGAATGCTCCTTTGCGATACAACAAGCACGTGTGTACACACGAAAGCGCTATATTTATAGCGCTTTCCTTGTCCCGCAATAGCTTATTGCGGGACAAGTTTGTCATGTGTACATAGCCTCAGACTGCCCAATCCATTCAGAGCAAGGACTTGAACTCGAAAACATTAACTATGGATATAGGGGCGAGAGCTCTGAATCAGGCCATTCAAGGGTGTCTCTCTTGCTAAAGCTGCATCTGAGACAAAGAAGTTTTGCCAAAACTAATATATTTCCTCAAAAAGTTTGTTCTGACAAATCAGGATTTTCCAACAAAAAAAAGCATTTAATTGAAAAATTCCTGACCTGCTCGAATTTATCAGTTGACTTGAAAGGGAAAAATACTGTTTGAGCTGAATGAAACCTTGTTTTGGACTGTGTTCAAAACTTTATTCAAAATTCACTTAAGATAAGTTTCTTACAATCACAAGACCACACCTAAAACAAGGCCTAAGGCCTTATCTACCCTACCAAGGTAACAAGTTCCAGAGGGGTAGCCATGTTAGTCTGTATAGAGCAAAAACAATGAGAGTCCTGTGAAGCTTTAAAGACTAACAAATTTCTTTGGGCATAAGCTTTCATGGACTCCAACCCACTTTGTCAGATGGCATGAAGTGGAAACCACAGTTGAGAAGTTGCAAGGATGAAACTTGAAATTGAAATTGTCAGTTGACAGAATGAAGGAGAAGCAATACAATGGAGAGGGCAAATGCTAACAAAGCCAGTTCAGTTAGGGTAGATGAGGCCCATTCACACTAGTAGATCAGAAGGAGAGTGTGTGTGAACCAGGACAATTACTTTTTGTAATGAGATAACCATTCCAAGTCCCTATTCAGACCCACTCTGTCAAGTTTGTAAATCAGTTCCAGCTTTGCAGTTTCATGCTGAAGTCTGTTTTTGAAGTTTGCTTGTTGAAATATGGCAACTTTCAAGTTGCTACTGAGTGTCCAGGGAGATTGATGGATGTTACCATTTTTGATGTCTGATTTGTGTCCCTCCGCAAAAGAATAAATGGACAACTTGGAGTAGAAAACAGCCTAACTTGAACGCAGAAGGAACAAGACTCAGAGTGGTGGCTTAGTTTTTTGGTGGGTTTGTTTGGAAGACCAAGTGGATGCACAAGAAACCTGGGAAGAGGAAGAGAAGAAGGAATAAGACTGGACTTGCAGGGCAAGACAATTGGGAGCTGCAGTAGAAAGATGACTGACTGGGAGAAGGAGCTGTGGGCAAGTCTGCAGCTGGCTGGGCAAGGAGACTAGCACGGGAAGAAGATTGGAAACTGAGGAAAGAGACTGGCATGAGGAGCCAGGGAGGGCAAGACACAGGACTAGGATAAGCACAGGATGGAGGGGACAAACCAGGAGTCAAGTAGAACGGTCAGTGACCCTTAGAGCACACTTCCCTCCAGAGCCTAGAATGGAATCAAAGATTCCTGAGTCTCAACATTCCTTTGCTGTAGGCAAGTACTCATGAACTCCAGTGAGAAAGTGTATCTCTGTATCATCCCACTTCTACTGGCTGGTCCACAAGGGATAACCACTTCGTATTGCTACCATAACTACTATCATCTCAAATTGCAGAGATCTGTGCTGTGGTTCTAAAGGTGAGAGTGTTAATGATTCCATATGACAGAATTTGTTTGTTTTTAAAGACTTAGAAAAAAATAATATGTGATCCTGTAATTAAAACTATCATTTTCTAAATATACTCAAGGAGGCCAAATCCAGGTTGCCCAGGCAACTTTAATTGTAGCATTTTCTAATTTCGATTGCTTCGCTTCGCAACCTTAACATTCTTTTAACTGTTTTTATTGAGTGCAATACATACATTAATTAGAATGTAAATATGTTTACTGTCACGAGACAAAGCTACTATAATCAGATATGTTTCTTGGGGGACGGACGGACGGACTGAAGAACACAGGTTGTTCTGACAGTGTGCCACTCAGACATGAAATTGAAATGTTTGCATCTGTTCTGTCTTATGCCCCGAGCCTGCAATGTACTTTGCAAAGGCAGATCCCTGTACTTGCAGAGCCACAGTGGAAAACATGGGACTCACTCAGACCTTCCTACACAGCACTCATTGCAGGACTGAGCCTTGGGCTACATTCCCTGAGCAGAGCGTGCCTGTGCATCTTGTCCAGAACCAAGAATACGTGCCACATAAAAACTAATGCTACTCCATCACAGTCCTTTTGTCATTAAACAAACCACAAACATTGAAGACACACAACATGTATGTAAAATAAACTGCTATTGTTACTACAACCCAAGTGAAAGCAAGTGCAACGGAAGTTGGTATCAAAAGGGAAGATTACACTCCAATACACTAGACCTCTACAAAACAAGTCAACCTGTCATACCTCTTCCATAGTTTCCTCAATCTGGACAGGAACAGGTTTTGGAGATCGAAGACCTACAGGAACAAACACTGGAGCTTTGTTTACTTCCTCTGGTGAAAAACACTCATCTTCATCATCTAGCTCAAAGTCATCTGCATCATCTTCATCCTCTTCCTGAGAAGCCCTGAGGGTCACTAAGGTTACCTTTGAACTCCCATGTTCTTTCCCACATCTTTTGCTGTGGGCAGTTTTCAAGCCTTTGCCTTTGGTGATATTTGGTTTAACCTTTCGACGTGATTTCCCCTTTTCACAGCGATCAACCTCAGTTTCAGAGACAGAAGCAGTAGCTGCTCTTAGCTCAGACACACGTTTTGGCAGCCCAGCATGTTCTGATGACCTTCTAGATTGCCTTCTAAATTTATATAAAAAAGAAATGTACTTTTTAGTAAAGTAGCAATATTATACATAAAGAGGAATTAATGTTGCAGTCAGTGAACTCACATAATAATCAGGATTATGACCAGTGTTGTGACAATTACTGACATACCCTGGGAAAAATAAAATTACTACTTCCCTTGGTCAGCATTTCCTCATTCCCTTGTGACTGTTCACAGTCCTGATATTGTATTGAGGGTATAGCTGGTTTTCTTATCTCCACTTCTGGCAAAAATTCTGGAAAACTGTACTGTGCAGTGAAATCGAAAGGACCTGCTAAGTTATGGCGATAGCTAGAAGGAGACTGTTTGCTTTATATGTTGGAGAGTAGAAAGAGTATATCTGTGCATGTGTATTTTACAGTTTGTGAACCCTTTAACACACAGCTTAGTAAAGAAAGAGCCTACTCTCCACACTGACTTTTCAGGAAAAAGACAAGTGCAGTGGTTGGCAGAAGTGGTCAAGAGTTTTGAGATCAGAATTCCAGCCATGAAGAAACATCCAGGGAATAAATATGCTCACACACCCATCCACCCCACATGGGAAGAGGGGTTAGACAAAAAAAGTGAAAAACAGTTCAACTAGTGTAATTACTAAACCCTTAGGTACTTTACCTTATCAGTTTGTCTGAAGTCTTCTGCTGAGCATAAATAGGTTGAGAATCTTCCTCCTGTTCTATTTGACTTTCACTCTCTGATGATCTCTCCAGAGACTGGAATTTACAGGGCTGTCTGCTCCTTTTAGGAGGCACTCCCTCAATATTGTCTGCAGACTCTCTTTTCTGTGAATCCTCTGAGGATGATGCAACTTCCACTAAGTTACCAGAAGTGTGCTGAACAGACATGAAGACAATGATTATCAAAGTAAGCTTATATTTGATAGTGGACCATGCTCTACTAATGGTATTAAGACTTTTTTCTTCTCTAAATAGATAGTTGGGTTGTGGGGGGGGGGGGGTTTGTTTGTTTTGTTTTTTTTAAGCATTAGTCAAATTCTTGAGCACAATACTAATACTCTGATCTCTGCTTCTTTCTTAGACAACCTTTTTATGAGCTAACATGACTGCACAGTTGCTGAATAAGAGCACTTGAAATAACTAATGACTACTGCTCTCAGTTGTGATTTGGGGGCAGTTATTACCCAAATTCATAATGCTGCTACTTGCCACACCTGTGGTTGTCCATGCCTAACAAAAGCAATCATGGGAAGATTAACACTCAGGATCTAGACACTTTCTAGGTCCCACTGGGAAGAGGAAATTGCTCCTATGTTCTGACAAATCAAAGGTGGAGGGATTAGGCGAATGAAGAATGGTTTCTTCTCTGCCCCTGTAATGAACTGAAGAGAAAATGCTGAAGAAATTTAGAGGAAGCAAATTAAACAAAAAATCAAAGAATTGCAGAAATGTAGGGCTGGAAGGACTTCCTGAAGTCATCAAGTCCAAGCCCCTATAAAGAGGCAGGACCAAGTAAATCTAAACCATCTCTCTCAGGATTTGTCCAAACTATTCTTAAAATCCTCCAATGATGGATTCCACAACCTCCCTTGGAAGCCTAGTTAATATCTGGAATACCCTTATAGTTAGAAAGTTTCTCCTAATATCTAATCTAAATCTCTCTTGTTGCAGATTAAGCCCATTACTTTTGTCCTATGTCCAGTAGCATGGA
Organism: Pelusios castaneus; assembly: GCA_007922175.1. Taxonomy (NCBI): domain Eukaryota; kingdom Metazoa; phylum Chordata; order Testudines; family Pelomedusidae; genus Pelusios; species Pelusios castaneus. The sequence continues at coordinate 227,533 of ML685830.1, forward strand.
AAACAATTTATCTCAATCTTCTACAGCATGTAATGTATCCAAAGACTTATCAGGTTCCCCCTTAAACATTTTTCTTAAGACAAAACATACCCCCCTCCCCTTTTTTTTTTTTTTAAATCTTTCCTCATTTGGAAATAATAGAAAGTTTGCCCAGAGCAGAGATGTTCCTACATCAAGTGGTAGGAGCACGCCCAAGATTTTGTTGTTGCTTTCTTTAGGAGCTCTGTGGACAAGAAATCCTTGAATTTGTTCTTCTCGGGTTCTTGCCATCACCTGTTGGCCATCTAAGTTCCTTGAGAACCCTTCACCATAAAACCCAGAACATTAAGGGGTGAAAAAATAATCTTCACTTCATCTGGTAAAAAATAATCTCAACCTGTCATTGGTTGGTTAAGTTCAATAAGAACATCTCATTTAGTAATGGTACGTTATCAGCTATGGGACTTTGTCTAGAATAATTTACAGGCCCAAAGCATTTAGTGAACCTGTCAAAAGCAGGGCTTCTCCTCAGCTTGATAAGCTTTGCCATGCTCACCAACTCTTTTATGCCGTTTTATTGTCCAAATGTAAATAAATTCACTCAGTTCACCTGTCATATTCTCAGGTTTTCACTGCCTCCCATCACAGGGGACTCTAGCAGTTCTGCTGTTCCTGCATCTTAGCTCTCTCAGCCAGTTTGACACCTCTCACATCTCAAGATCTCTTGCTGACTCTCTATATCCCCAGTGCAGCCCTACTACCTTAATTGGCCCAACTGGGTGTACCTATTTTGGCAAAGAGGCGCTGGACCTAGCTCAGTTACAGGGGCAAGCCACGCTGTAACAGAACCATACGCAGAGGAAAAAAATTTAAAAGTCTTGAGTTGTATACTGCAGACAATAGAAATAGAATAAAACTTCCTATGTCAGCTCAGTTCTGACACTAAAACAAAGAATAAACGCCTTAACAGGTTGGCTGAATCATATATCTCCATGTCCGCTATATGCAAAAGATCTTGTGTGCATATAAACAAATTTTAAGCAGTCGTGATATGAACTGCTGCCTTTATTTGTATTGTTCAACGTATAATGGACATTTATTTATATTTGCAGGTAATTATGGCATATTACATAAATGAAGTCATTGATGGCAAAACAAAATGTAATGCAGTAAAAGATTAAAGATTTTATTTTAAATTGCTTCTAACTGCTTAGGCTTTGGGTTCATTATTTTTACATCAATTCACCACTGGCAATGAGATTCAAATAACTGATTTAACTTCTCACATCCAGAGACTAGATTCTGCAAAATCCATACATCATCATCAGAAGAAAGCAAAAGAGAAGAATTCAGTCACTGACATATTAGGCTGACCTAGATCTGTACTTACCAGTAATAAGGTTAGGTTTTCTGATTTTATACCACATGGTATCACACCGTCTTCTGCATTTCTAGCTTCAGCCTTTTCCTCAGCTGTGTTTTCTCCCTCTTCAGAGACTTCTTTCTTTCTTGTTGCTCTTATTGTGTTTGGTTTTGGCCTCCGTGGATGGCCCCTCACTACCTGTGCAGGTTTTATAGCACTTGGTTTATTTCCTTCTCCAGAACTGGACCTAGGAAAAATATTACAGCTGTATATATTAGTAGTCAGAGACCATTAAAATTGCTTTTGGAAATCTACCGTATTGGCCTAACTATATGTAACAGCTGCCCAATGTGAACCAGGAAAAAGAAATAAAGTTCATTCTCATAAAAGCACAACCCATACAGTACTTTAAGAAAGGAGTCCACTTGCAGGGAAAAAGTGAAGTACGAGAAGGGAAATTGCCTTCATTTTCAGTGGTGGATGTTTCAGTTTGTTTTGTGGCTATTGTGGCTCTTTTGAGCACAAGTGGAATCTATTTGGGTAGGTTCAGGAGAGGAAAAACTTGTGTGGGCTCAAGATGCCCAAAGCTAAACCCAAGTGCAAGTCTTTTTTCCCCCCCGCCCCCAAACTAGTAGTTAGTGGATGAAAAGATGTCCTATCATTTTCAAGGAGCTAGCCATGTTAGTCTAGGTCAGCAAAACAATCAAGGAGTCCTGTGACACTTTTAAAGACTAACAAATCATCATTTTCATTTGCTTTTCTTTGTTCAGAAATGTGGAAGTCTTTTCAACAGTAGGGTATTGGTAACTGAGAGTCTAAACTTCTTTCATAAAATAGATTTTGAAGATTGGCAGGTTTCTGCAATTGGAAAAAGAAGAATCCAAGATATGGCCACATGAATATATATGTTACTTAGTTAGAGAAAATCTCATTTTGGCACAGTGTACTGACTAATGACAAAGTAAACAACATTGACCAGAGGAGCAATATTTTACTGCAAACAGAACCAGGACCAATTGTGCATGTGCCCACCCGTTTAACACAGGGCCATCAGCCAGGTGGACAGCCAGTAGCTTGCCATCTTGAGAATGATATGTGATCAAGTCTGAAGTTGACTGCAGCTGCATCAGGGGTTATTATTAAAACCCCACTTAAAGAGACTGGCCACACAGTTGCTCTGGCCTGTTCAAAACCGGTTTCGAGATGACCACTGGTAACTTGGCAGATCAAAACCTCGTAGACAGATGGTTGGGTCCGTGGCAAGAGAGTGATTAATGACTGTCATTGTTGACCACTCTCTACATCAAGCAGATTTCACTATCATGTTCTGTGGTGGCATAAATGACTCTGTAAGGTATCTAGGCAACAGGCGAGCTGGTGGGTGATCAAAGAGGTCTGTGTAAAACAGCAGTTCGCTATTCTCACAGATCTTAGCCAGTAGTGTGGCAGAGGCCTTTTCATGGTGAAGAGCTACATTGCTAAGTACCAGTAGCCATGGCAACGGAGTTGTTCATAAAGTCCTTATGATACGCATAGCTTTATTAAGCTCTGCATCAATCAGCCTCCTGTGAGACGACTGACACCAGCTAGGAGCATAGTATTCTGCTCTTGAACAGCAGAAGCCATTACAGATAATCTAAGCAGCTGGGTGCTCACACTTCACAGTGAACCAGCCAAATTTCTAAGCAGGTTGCTCTGAGTGCTGACTTTGGCTGCCGTCTTCCACAAGGAGTTAACGACTCATCCAGTGTCACACCAAGGTAAAGTGGGTTTGGACCATGCTGCAGGCATTGGCTGTGAGAAAAAACGTTCAACCTGTGGCTTGAACTTGCATTATGCAGATGAATACAATGGAAACAGTCTTGTAAAAGCTCAGCTGCAGACCCTATGGACTACAGTAGTCTGACATGAGCTTCATATCTTCATTCAAAACCAAGTCAACTTCTGAGGCAGACTGAGATTGGTAGCTGCAGCAGATGTCACACACTGATGGCAAATTCAACGCCAACAGATCAATCTATTCGGATGGACAGCGTGGAAGTAACACCACATTGTAGCGGTCCTTGCCCAGCTTAAGAATGGCAATAATCTTTGCTTGACACCAAGCGCGTGGTAATTTCTCAATGATGACCTGTATGTAAAAGTTAGTAAGTCATTGGTCCTAGGTGCATGAGGAATTCTGGCAAGGTGTTAACATAGCCCACCGCTTTGCCTAGCCTGATGGAGTTAAAGGCCTTGTCTGGTTTGTCAACCGTGAATGGCTCTGATTGACTCCTCCCACATTCTGATGTCAAGTTGGCACCACTCATCGTATACTTTGTGCCTGAATCACTTCGCCAGCAGGACCTTTGCTACCTGCAGAAGATGGCTTGCAACCTCACTAGATTAAGGACTATACAGATTACAAATGATTCTTCAAACACAAGGAATAAATCCTTAAGCTATTCAAGGAAGTTAGCAAAATTAATAGCAATGGTAGTAGATGTCAAGGCCTTGCAGGGCAAGGAGGAGAAATAAGTAAGTCTGGATATATCACAAATAAAATTTGTTCATTTCAACATACACGGTCCTTGATTAGAGGTGGGCACAAATGGCATGCAGTTAATCCCCACTTTCAAAGGCCTAAGTACAAACATCCATGCCTGGCTCCCACAGAACAATTCTGCCACAAAAAATGGACTAATTAGTGAGACTGAAACAGAGTGAATTCCCTTGCTGCAGCTCTCCCAAACGGACCTATACAGAGGAAAAAAAACCCCACACTATCACCAACACAGTATTTTCTTCCACGATTAAAAATAATGTTCACATAACAAGAAAACAAAATTTTAAGACTCTGTATAATGGTGCCATCTGGTGACCCCCCAGCCGTCACAAAAATTATATATTACTGAAATAGCTTTATAATACTTAAAATTTTTACAAGCCATTGATATAAAAGTAAATGGGTTAATACAGTAGGGCTTTAAGGACTACTCATTTATTAAATGTTAAGATTACCTTTCAGAATAATTCAGAAGCTCGCCTTCAACATCTATAGACATACAACTCTTTCTTTGATCTCTCTGATTGCTGCAGCTCAAAGACTTCTCAGGGGAGCCAAGTCTTTCTGATTGAATGCTTCTTTTTGGTAAGGTGACCCCACTGGAATCTGAGCCATCTTTGGGGGCCAAATCCCCAAGGGACGTTAGTGCCTCCACTTCAGCCTTTATTTTAGAATACAACAAAAATGTTCAATCTGATTATTTTAAAGAACAAAAAAGCACTGAGTTATTAACCAGAAATTAATCGAAATCAGAGCATTTTTCTGAAGGCTTTAAGCAGCTTATGGTAATAGTCATTGCAAATACTCCTTCGATAAAGATAAGGCAGCTTCTTCTAGAAAGACAAAAACCATTCAATACTCTCAATTCTGATCAGCTACTACAGCATGTCTCTGTAAAAAACATGGCACTAATGAATAGGCTGAAGTGCATTTTAAACACAATCATGAAAATATGTGAAATTTCAAAATGTCTAATTTTTAGGTAAAGAAACAGGATAAATCGTATCTTTTGTTCAATAAACATCTAGGCATTTGTACTGAGTTCCTGAGACACTAATATTATATTGTAAGCATCAAACATAAGGGTATAAAAATGAGTTAATTTATTCCTCGTATGCGAGTTTATTATGCTGCAGAAGCACTTTCTTCATAAAAGCTGCGGGCACAAAGACGAGTGCCAATAAGCATAAACAAAAAGATCTGGGAAAAATGTTCACCTTTACAGAAAGGGGTACATCAGAATCCCTGTGTGGTAAAGGACTCTCTTCCGCTTTTCCAATCTCCACCTCAACTGGAGCAGTAACTTTTTCTGCCATTGGTTGTTCTTCTCTCTTGCCATATGCTCTTCCCAAGTTTGGTCTAGCCCTCTGGAACCGACTCCTCATTAGCTGTGCTGGTTTGATAGCACACGGCTTATCTTCTTGAGAACTAGATTTTTCAGCACCAGTGATTTAAAAAACAGAAAATATCATGCCTACACAGTTAGTGGAACATATTACTGCACTTGTTGTTAATAAATATTTTAAAAGCAATACTTATACACAAGGGTTATAAATTCTTTCATGCTGTGCCTTTTGGTTTAAGGTTAAGTTTAGTATTTACAGTTTCTTCTTTTCAGCACTTGGGAAGTAACTCTGAACAAGTAATATATAGCCAAAGTCTAATGTCAAGATTTTTCTCACCGTTATTTTTCTGCTGTGTGTCACACACACCACAGCTAGTCATTTCCATACTAAAAGGAAGTAGCCCGGGCAGAAGCACCACAATGAACTAAGCGATCCAAAATGTATTTTGTTAGTTCAACCTCTTTACTTGTAATTGGGAAGGATCTGAGAACCTCAAATACCACAGGCTAATTAGTGTCATGTTATTTGATTGTTAACACACAGGTGAATGCACAATAAAAAGGGAAAGTGAGGGAATTTAATTATTTCTAGTCTGGTCTACTGTTACTCAGATTAGGTCTTCGATCTTCACAGCTAATCTTATCAATAAAAAAACAAGAGGTAACAAAAGAGTAAAAATTAAGGCCAGCAGAAAGGTTTTTTGAAGATAGCGAGTCTCTACAATTCTTCACCACTACTTCCCCTCCACCCCCTCCCTCCCAAATCAAAATGCACCTGTCAAGCAAACATATTCCCTTTGCTTGTGGGTGGTGGAAAAATGTGACTTTCTATTGGAACTCCCAAAGGGAACAGCCACATGCACTGTTCCCTGGCTCCAAGGATAGAATGTGTCGCCTTGCAAGTGCAGGCCTTATGAATGAGACACGGGCTAAGAAGTTCTTTTAAAGAATTAGCATTTGTGCAAAGCTAAAAGTTGTTTAAAGAAAGTGTATTTGTAGATGCTCTTTTTCTGTAAGAGACAAGATTGTTGGAGATCTACTATTTTAGTTATTTAGGTCAAGCTCTTCTGTTGCTAGCAACACTAATAGCATCAGGAAACCAGTAACCAAGTACATATTTAGTGCTTGTGTTCACCAAGACTAGCAACATAAGACAGAATACACTGGACCAAAAGGAACCAAAGTAATATTTGAAATCTTATCTGAAAAAACATGCAAATATTAATATATTACACATGTATATGCATTTGGAGAAAACTACCCATAGGAAGACAAAACTTGGTGGGAAAGAACTCTGAACTCAAAGATATTCAAGACAGCCCCACAGAGAAATAGTACATCAAGCACATGGGCTCAACTACAGAAAGCCACATAGTGAAAATGTTAGATGCTAGAACTGAAATACAGGATAAGAGAGAACTGGAAAACAATGGGAAGAAAGATACAGAATAGGGATCTCATTTTATATAGTAGATACATGTTTGCATGAAAAGCTTTCAGACTTTTTTCTAAAACCCAGCTCACCTGCTTTGTTTGTCTGACACATTTTGGTAAATATCAGGCACTGAAGATTCTCCCTCTGGTGTGTGTTTGTTACATCCCAACAATGTATTTCTTAAAGCTTCAGAAGATACAGCTTCATTTTCACCCTTTAACTTGTGCTGAAAATATAACTAACATCAATAGTGGTCATGTTCTGCAAACAATACTAAAACATCCATGCAAGTTTTAAAATAGGATTACATTTTATAAATAAGTCACAGAAACTAAGGCTCTCTGTAAATATGAAAATGAAAACTATCTGAGCGTGTAATTACATTAATGGAAAGGAAGAAAAAGAATAACCATAGGACAAATTTTTCAAATCTGAGTGCCTACAGATAGGCACCTAAATTCATATTTAGGCATCTTACAGGATTTAGAAACCTATCTATCTACAGACACCCAGGTTTGAAAGTTTTGGTCCGTACTGTTTGGCACTTACTGCCTTTCAGAGGATTTCATTGCAAGTTATAAAACCTAAAGCATCAGTGCACAGAATGCAGTTAAATATCCTCCTATTTTACAGATGATTATACAGAGGTGGGAAGGTGCTAAGTGATTTGCCCAAAGTCACCTATGCTCATGGTAAAGCCATCAGGCATAGCCCGACTTCTCTGGTAGTAGTACTGTGCCACAAAGAGCTTAAAAAAATAAAAATGTAGCTTCGTGTAACAGAACTGATAGCTTTCCGCTGTTCTGTCCTTGCCTCTCTGGTCCCCCAAAATGGACTTTATTTAATCAGGAAGGATGATGCAGAACCCTCATTTTTAAGTATTTGATATAAACCTGATCATGAGTTACATGAATGTATAGAATCTTCCCCCTCTATTGAAATCCATCCAAAACCACAATAAGGCTTTTATTTACTAAAAAATATTTTAAAGATTTCTTTGTTATAATGTCTGCAATAGATCAATCTGGTAAGGTTTTACCGTATTGTATCCTCTAAGCTCCAATCTGTTGTATAATAACACAGTTAAGCAGCAATCTTTTTGAGAAGTTAAAGATCTTCGAGCATTTGCTTCCATATTTACTTCTACTGCAACTTACTTCAGTGAAGGGGATGTCATCAGATCCATCTTTCTGCAGAGCTGATCCCTCAGATTCGGTCTTTTTTTCAGTTCCATCCTTTTCTGCTGCTCGTGTTTCTTTCTTTCCAACCACCCTTCCTATGTTTGGCTTGGGCCTCTGGAATCGGCTCCTCACTAGCTGGGCTGGCTGAAGAGAGGTGGGTTTACTCTCTCCTGCAGAGATGTGCTTGTGGGGCCTGCGTAAAAAAAAGCAACTTATCTGAAACCTACATAATGCTATTTAGGTCAGTTACATTTATATCAATAAAGTCTTTCTGTTCTGTTTTTCCTCTAACAGGGCAGATGTTAAATTTTAAATAAATTTCATAGATGATAATTTGAACAAAAAACTGCAGTTTCTCCTGACCTCAGCAGAAACTCTGCAGAAGAGTATTAGAGAAGCCTCATTACCTCACTGCATCTACTACAGAATAAAGTTGTTGGGGGGATTACCTTTGTTGTTTGCTTATTCACCATTAAAAGAAAACCTAGTGATTTCCAACAGGTCTCCCATATACAAATGAAATTACTGAGTTTCTGTAATAGTTTAAATACATCCATTTTTCATGAAAATTCTGAAGTAAAAATCACGCCATTGAGAACATCACCTTTATCTCCTTGAAATTAATGTATACTCATTTTAGGTTTAGGAAGGAAATAATTAAATTAATAGACAGTTTCAGCATTTACTATGTAAAAGTAAAGTTTGAAACACGAGGTACTTCTAACTAAATTTACTTAGCTAGTTGAAAGCCTCGAGACAATGATTTTGTTTTCTGACTCCCTATTATTTTGAGGTAATAAAAAAGGAATAAAGCCTTACCTCACAGCGATAGCTGAAGTCTTTTCCTGCTTATCTGCAGATGGAGAAGACTTATTTTGTTCAACATTCTCAGATCCTGAAAGCTCCTTCGGGGACTGATGGCTTATTGGTATTGCAAATACTTCCTGAGAGTCTGAAGGGTCATCTTTTTCTAATGACTGCAAAGATAACAGGTCATCACACTTTGCTGCTTTCTAGAAGACAGGTTAAGAGAGTAAACATTTGAACTAAAACACTCAAATGTATTATGCTGTACAAGTGAAAAAAATTATGCTCCTAACTGAAGAAAGGCTGCATTCATTAGAACTACTACTAAACATTGTCTAAAAGTTTTCCACAGCTGCCTAGGGTCCACAAATGAAGAGCCCCAATTTTTGCCCAGTAAAGCCTGTCAGCACAAACTAGCATGGGGCCAACTCAATGACTTAATATTAGCGTTCTGTATTTCAGGGGAAAGACCCATGTTTGCTTTGAAACTGTAGATTACTTCTTTAGTATCTTATAATAGCACTTCTGTTTCTGAGCTGAGTGGACTTCTGAGCAAAAAGAATGGTGAGAATGAAGACAGACACCTGGACTCCTAATAATAGAAAAGGGATGGAAAATAACTGATTATATGAGCTATTACTCTGCCACTGTATGATTGTTCTTTACAGTATATTTTTAGAGAACACTAGATGGAAATTTTTATTTTATTTTTTATGCTTTTACAGATTTTCTGGTTCAACGCTACTGGGGAGAGGCTATTCTCGAATTGGTTTTGACAAACAGAGAGGAAGTGGTTGAGAATTTGAAAGTGGAAGGTAACTTAGGTGGAAGTGATCATGAAATGATGAATTCATGATTCTTAGAAATGTTAGGAGAGAGAATACCAAAACAAAAAGAATGGATTTTAGGAAGGCAGACTAGCATCCTCAGGGTGTTGATCGGAAGGATACCATGGGAAGAATATCTAAGAGGAAAAACGACTAGAGACGTTATTAAGAGCACAAGAGCTAACCATTCCACTGTGTAGGAAGGATAAGCAGTATGGCAAGAGACCACCTTGGCTTAACTAGGAGACCTTCAGTAATTTAATAATAAAGAGAGTCCTAGAAAAAGTGGAAACTAGGCCAAATTACAAAGGAGGGCTATAAACAAACAACACAGTTATATAGAGGAGAAATCCGAAAGGCCCAGGCACAAACAGAGATCAAACTAGCTGAAGGCATAAAGGGTAACAAAAAGACATTCTTCAAATACATTAGAAACAAGAGGAAAACCAAGGACAGTGTAGGACCCTTACTCAACAAAGAGGGTAAAACAATACATGAAAATGTGGAAATGGCAGAACAACTAAATTTATTTGTTTCAATCTTCACTGAGAAGGTGGTGGAGACTGGATGTCTGACGTAGAGGAGGGCAATAGAAATGAGATAGGGTCGGAAGCAGGTTAGACAAACACCTGTCGGGGATGGTTTAATGGGGGTACTTGGTCCTGCCATGAGTGCAGGGAACTGGACTCGATGACCTGTCACGGTCCCTTCCAGTTTTTATGATTCTATCAGTGTTTTTCCTGAGATCCACCTACAATAATGCACATAACGGCAGCTTTTTAAAGAAGCTGCCAAAGACTCAGCTCTAATTAAAAAAATCCAAACTTACATCTAGGCCAGGAAGCATGCTGCATACACTATCACTATGTATCAAATGGTTGTCTTTTTCAGTGCTTTCCTCTGATACATCTTTATCCACTTCCTGTCTTCCAGCCCCCTTGTCTAAATTTGGCTGTGGCTTCTGGGATTGATTCCTCAATAGATGTGCTGGCTGAACAACTTTTTCTTCTTTTTGAGAACTGGCGTCTCTGTTAGACCAAAGAAAACATATAAAGAAGCAATACAGATAACCATATACCGTAGGTCCCAAACATGGTTCAGTAGTCAAGAGTGCAACTGAAACTAACACATGACCCTCACTAAATCAGCTATTCCTCAATATAGTAGCCAGGCATGTAATCTGTAGCTTCCAATTACTTAGGTTGGTTCCAAAGGTTAACAGGGGCATGAGAAGGAGGCAGTAAGCACATCACAAAACTATAAAAATAATGAGAGGACAAGCAAAAAGAGGTGCCCTAGTAAAAGCAGTAGCTTCTGGATAATCACAGCCTAGAGCTGGATTTATGAGGAATGTATCATTCACTAAATATTTGACTGTCTCACCATCTAATACCTCATATGAGACCTAAGCCCAATTTTCAAAAAACAGCACTTTCATAAGCAAGTCCAAATTCCATATTTAAAAAGTTCAAATGAATACTTAAGTATTGTAGCTAAGAACTGTTGTGAAGCCTGCACCTCTAGGTTCTGGGCATTATATAAAGGCCTTTAAGTTTGAAAATTGGACCCCAAATCCAAGATCGGTTTTATAGTATTTATGAAATAGGGCCATTCAAGGAATTCCTTTAGGCTTTAAAAAGAAACAAAATATTTAAAAAGGGGGAAGTAGTTATTAGCTGTCTTGTCTAAAATGCTATGGTTTTCAAGTGTGCTTTAAAAATCCAACATTAGTCAGATATCCTCAGTTAAAAATCAATTTAATTTTTATTTTGATTATGCTAAGTTTGAAGATTCATGTGTTAGATATATGGAGAAACCCAATGCTTCTGCATTTTCCCTTTCCTACACGTAAACTTACCCTGTACCAAAGTCTGAAACATCTTCCAAATTATCCACAGATGATTCTTTTTCTTGTCCACAACTCTCAGACCCCAAGGGCTCATTTTGGGAAAATTGGCTCTCATGCACTGACTCCACCTTTTCAGGTCCCGCAGTGGCTTCTTTTTCTACTATCTCAGAATGCAGAAGACTGTCTTCATAACCTGTTGCATTCTAAAAGGAACAATTTCACTCATTTAAAAGATTTGAAAAAGCTCTTTGCTGTAGGAAAGAATGTACTGAAAAAATAAAGGTTTTGAAAAATTTACATTTAATGTATCCTCAAACAAGTCTTCCCTCACGCAGAGGCACATCAAGTATTATCACAGGTACTTGTAAAATAAAACAGACCGTTTAAAAGATTCTAAATCCTTAATATTTGTTTAGATTTAAAATATTACAAATCATCTTTCAAGTCTGTGAAAAACAGGAGTTTGGATTCTGCGTTTCCTCTTTCATAACTGATATCACAGACAAGGTAAGGAATAACAAAAGTCCTGTGGAACATCTGACGAAGTGGGTTGCACCCCATGAAAGATTGTGCCCAGAGAAATTTGCTAGCCTTTAAGGTGCCACAAGACTTTCATTAATTTTGCTATATACAGACTAACACGGCTACCTCCCTGGAAGGTAAGGAATACAGCTCCTGGCATTTCAGGATCTCGAGATGTAATCTACTGCTCCAGTAGAAACACAGAACCTCCAGGTGCTTGAATTCAAATGCTAACAAGTTTCAGGTCACCATTAAAATGCAATGTGGCTACAAGCTATATAGGAATTCTGTGGCTTGCACATTGACCGTCGCTACTCAAAGACTTGGGCCCCAGATAACAATACAAGGTTCCCATGCAGCTTCAAAGAACTTTTTGGGTTCAGACAAAAGAAACTTACATCTGTGATGAGGAATGCCTCACTTTCATTTTCACAATGTCTCAAACTCTTCACTAGTTCTCCAACTTCAGTTTTTTCACCTTCTGCATCTTTTTTTGTTGTCAATACTTCTTGTCTTCCAGCTGCTTTTCCTACATTTGGTTTTGGCCTCTGCATTCGACCCCTCATTAGTGGTGCTGGTTTAAGTACACTCCGTTTGCCACCGTCTTGTAAACAGGATGCTTCATTAGACCTGGAAAAGCACACATTCAAAATAACTATGTCCCAGATTTTTGAAAGCTAAAAGAGTCTTCAAATCTAATAGCGAATTGTTCTTCAGCTTGTTAACAACTCTGGGCACACAGCCATATTATTCATTGCAAACATCAAGAAAATTAGAATTATATCTTCTAGACTTAGAAGGAATTTGAACCTACTCAAATTTAAGTTTGAAATGTTCAACTGAAAACATTTTTATAGAATGCATGGATAAACTCATCCTCTGACCTCCCATTATGAGACAGTTCCATATTTTTAGCCAGCAATAAGTCTTCTTACATTCTTACTCCAATCACATGATTTTATAACAAGATTGATGCATAGTTTTACAGAGAGCATAAAGTTTTAAAAAGCAACTGAAGTTTATTGCCACATCTTTAATCAAAAGTTTGAATATTTTTTCTACCACCATTTATTTATGCACCTTTCCATCCATCTCTTTAAATCCCCATATCCTTTACTGGGTCCTAAGGACTCCTCATTTTTCCACTACTTTTCACCCTTCTCACAACATACCGCACCACACAGGAGACACATTACACCCATTATGATAATGGATGAGGAAGAAAATTGCAAGGATTTTTAAAAACAATGCTATAAATCTGCCCACACTATGGAAAATCTCTTTTCAGCCATAGGTAGTTTGCAATTGGCTTGTGTCTGGAAACAGGAGGAGTTATTAGCCCTGATATTATTTTGTTAATTTTCTTACCCTTGAAAATGTTAAATCCTCTTATTTTCTGTCATATTAAAATATAAGAAATCCATGATGGTAGGTTACTTTACAGTTAGCAATCCAATTTAACTTGTTTTGTTTGCTTGTTCTTTATCTTACCTGCACCTTGTAAACAACCCAAGACATTTCATTGGAACAGTGGTGACACTATCTACCCAATTATTAAAATGCAAGTTGGAAAAGACTGCCAAAATTGTAACTAAAGAACAAAAGCTTTTATATTCACCATTCTATGCAACACTGTCAGAAAGGAGAAGGTAGGGAAAAGGCTGAAAACAGCAGGTTGGGTATCTCCCTGCTCTGTAAGTACTTACCCAGATTTAGTTTCTGAAACCATTCCCTCTTTTTCTGTAGTTTCCCCTCTGGTAATGCCAGATATGTTACTATGGTCTGTATTCTGCTGAAGAGAAGAAAATTAAGAGAAAGAAATTTCAACTGTTTCATTGCTATATAAGATATATAATAAAAAAAATGTAGTCTTGACAGAACTTGTTAGAGTCTAAAAGAAACCATGATTTTGATTAGGGTGCAGATACATCCTACACAAAAGACCTTAGAGATGTCTTCGTAACAGTCACAAAAGATATCTCGAGACCACGGCCCTGTGAAATCTAATAGAAACTATGTCCAAAAGGCAAACATCTCCTCTTTTAAGCGGTCTGCTCTTTGGGCACGGACCATCACTTACTACGAGTTTCTACAACATCTAGCACTATCAAGCACCCAATCTGATTGTGGCTTCTAAGCATTACCACAATATATGTGACAAATATAGAACAACAATTCATTACACTGATTGACTCAGATTTCTGGTTATGTTCAGCAACAAAAGGACAAATAACAATATGATTAGGTACAGGGGTTTAATTTTCTAGCCACTTGGCAAAAGACAAATGTTTATCATTGTTTCCAGGTAGTTTTGCTCTGTACCTTTTCAATTGCTCCCTCAGGCTCTTGAGGAGTTTCATCCTTTCCTTCACCTTGGCCAAATGCTTCTCTCTTCCCAGACGCCCCAACAACATTAGGTTTAAATCTCTGCCGACGCCCTCTCACTACTGCAGCTTTTTTGATAACAGCTTTTCCAGTCTCCCTACACAACAAAAAAGTAAAACATTCAGAATCAGCATTTGCTCCATTCAAAACTATTAATGTAATCTGGGACATAAAAAAGTGATCTCCAATAACCTGAACAATTTTCTTTATTAAAAAAGGACTTTAAATACAGTGTTGCCTTTGGGGTATTCTTGGGGGCTTTTTACCCCGTTTGTACTTTTCTTTGATGTGCAGAAGCTGCTCTGAAACACTATAGAAAATCCTATGATCCACTTGTTGAAATATTTGTTGTCAGTCCTTCAGCCCCTTCCACTAGTATTAGGTCTTCCAAACTCTGCAAGGGAGTTATGTAGCTTCATAGCTCCTGCTCAAATCTTCAGAAGCTAGGTATCAAGTTGTGGAATGAGGGGAAGAATCAAAGTCCAAAGTATATGCCTTTATAAAAGGCAATTTTATCTCTGTGTAATTTCTACTTCTCCTCCCTGGACATCTTGCCACTTAATTTTTTTCTTCCTCTCGTAAGGTTCATATCATTAATGAAACTTCTGAATTAAAAACTATGAGTTAGTATTGTATGAAGACTGGCTCACTTCACTCTCCCAGGAGATGAGTGCAATACTTTCACGGCATTACCATTCCCCGTCCTGGGAAATCTAGAAGCCAAGTTAAAGGACTCGCACTTATCTCCTTAGTTTCCACTTCCACGATAGGTCAATCAATTCAGCCTATGAAAGGACTTTTATAACACCAAACCGCTGTATGCAATGAATTACAGACACTGCAGCAGACAGTTAAGAGCTAAAGCAAAGAGGAGACGACAAACGGATCTCTGCATACTCACTGGGATTCAGTCTCTAAGTCTTTGATCTCTCTTCCTGTGGTTTCTCTGGTGACTTCAGGTGTGCTACTTTCAGCAGCTTCCACGGAATACTGAATTAAAATAAACGAATATTGAATGTTTTACACAGAGGACTGAGAGCTGATGGATACAGCATCTGAATCAAATTTAACATGTGGTCAGATGGGGTATAATGCAGCTACCAATCCCATTGTATACCCCATAATTATCTTGCTATGGTAACAGAAATCAAAGCAACAACTAAACTTGTCAAATCTTTCAGATATTGACCAGCATGGACTTTCAACTGATCTCAGTGATCTTAATCATGATAAAACAGCTTTGGTCATTGACCCATCCATGAAAATCCTTCAGCTTAATATTGAAGGCCTCTCAGCTGCTGAATGTTCTATTATCTAGTCCCTAGCTTCCAAACATAAATGGAGGTAATCTGCTTTCAGGGGACACATCGACTTGCTTTCAGCCAACCCCTTTAACACCAGAAGTTATGACCTTGTGAGTTACTTTCGGCATAATAGATGTGGCCACGTTACCCATGTTAGAGTAGATCTTGCTTGCATGGAACCATTTCCGTCTAATTCAGAGACCTCATGTTATGAGAGAGTGTATCATTTCTAGAGAGGCAGCTATGTTAGTCTGTATATAGCAAAACCAACGAAAGTCCTGTGGCACCTTAAAGACTAACAAATTTCTTCAGGCATAAAGGTCCATGGGCTGCAACCCGCTTTGTCAAATGTATCATTTCTGAATAGCAAAAGGGTACAAGCACCCTAACCAACCCTGGTCTATCTCAAATATTATTCCTAAGCTCCCACACCATGCCAAGCTTTAAAAGACAGATCAAAATTGAGTAAACCTTTTGGAATGGGTCTCATCTGAATTTTACCGACAGTGGAGTAACCAGACTAATCAGAAGCATCAATAAAAACTCTTGCAGGAATGATCAGAAAGCAAACTGGCCCAGCTTTACACAATTCACCTAGCTTGGATCCCACACAACATCTCTTCTGAAGCATACATGTGGTTCACAAAAAGCCATTTACAAAGCCGCCACCACGTCAGTTCCAAGAGTTGTTATAAATAAGGCCCTATTGAATCGCAGGATGATCATCAAACAACTGCACCTGAGTTGCAGTCAAGACATGAAAAATCACAGAAAAAGTAAAATAAACTTATTAATAGTAGCAATTTGGAAAAGCCAGAGTAGATTTAAGAAAATTTGCTGGAACGATATAAACACTCAAGTATTATGTTATGCCTGCTAATAATTTTTTTTTTTTTAAATAACCAGGCATTTTCCTGCAACTATAATATATTCATTAAAAAAGTGACTCGTTAATATAAAATTCAGAAGATTCGTGCTGTATTCCTAGATCTTGATGCTGCACATAACACAATTTAGCACACAGGGTTACTATACAAACTGTCACTGAGAAGTGGCCTGTTACAAATTCTATTTGAACAAAAGATAAGCGCCTAAAAGTCCCAAAACAATGGTCTGCCCCAGAACTCATTTCTAGCACAGACATTCTTCAACCTCCTCAGCAACAACTTTCCGAAACACTGCATTTTATCTACGCAGACATCATCTGTCTGGCAATACAGGACCAGGACTTCAGTCACATAGAAGAATTTCCAAATGCGGCTGTGAAAGAGATGGCTTACTATTATAAAAGATGGAGACTAAACATAGGGGAAAAAAGAAAAAAAAAAAAAACCTTCCAGCTGTACCACACAAAGGCCAATAAACAGCTCAATATCTTCCTGAATGGACACAGGCTGGACAATGACCCAACCCAGTGTATCCAGGTGCCACACTGGACAACACTTGATTTCCAAGGAATGCTATACCAAGATATTGCTGAAAATAAAGACAAAAAACAACCTGATCAGCAGGTCACCTGGTTCTACCTTGGGAGCAAATGTAAAGACAAACTCTGAGCTTGCCTTGGCTTATTTTGTAATATAGCATTGCTCCCTGATGTGGCTAAGCTCTTTTCATCTAGGAGTAACGGAGACTCAGCTACATGACATCATGCATATAACAAGTGCCATAAACCAACTACCCTGGCCTGGCTGCTGGTTCAGTCCGACATTGACCTCCCTGACATCAGGCAACAAGGCACAATTCAGAATCTACTCTTATTTAAAGATTGCTTAATCTACCAAGTCATCATCTCGGCTCAAGGTACTGCCTTGGGACAGTTGCTCTAAGGAACCTTAGTGTCACCTCCAGGTGCCAACAACAAACTTCTGACATAGCTAATGCCTGTCTTAGACCCACTAGTCTAGTCCCCTGATTTTGACATTCTGTGTCCTACTTGGACAAAACTCAATTGCTTCAGATGTGGAATAATCAGATGTGTTGCTAACCACTAAGTGTAGCCTTCACAATTTCCCCCTTTTGCCACTATGGCTAGTTAGGAGATGTACACCATGTATTTGAAGACTGCATCCATTTGCAAGGGCTGCCTTGTTTCTTCATAGACTTGCATAACACCCTTTCATCAGCTATTGAATAATTAATACATTTAGACCAATACACTTGACTAGATCATCAGTGTATATGCAATAGAAGTGGTCAAATGAGTCAGAGAAAAGGTCACCAAAGCTTAGGATTTCCTCTTTTACACATGGATACAATAACAGATTGTTAGTATTCACAAGTAACGTTGCTGTGCCTCACCATTTTTTCAGCCCCTTCTGGAGGAGAAATCTTGACCTCAGATTTCTCTTGGACTGCTGCTTCTGTCTTTCCAGAAGCCCTTCCTAAGTTGGGTTTAGGTCTCCTCAGGCATCCTCTCACTGATGGCTTTCCAGCAACACCTTTTTCAGTTTCCCTTAAGACACAAATACAACAGTAGATAATATTCAATGCAAAGAAATCCAGTACTTTATATGATCAAATATATCCTCCAAAAACTTGTTACCTATAGTCCATATACCAAAACAATAACTGACAGAAATCTTTGTGTTTTATGCCATGTGTGTATGCTTCATCTCTTTGAAAGAACAAAAATTTCTGTAAGTTAATAAGGACAGTTTTCATAAATTTACTGGTTTTCAGCACTACATGGCACCACACCTTTAAGGGAATATTAGAAAATGGAACAGCTGCAGGGTGGATAAAAATTGAGACTAGGAGACTAGGAATTTAAGATCCATTTGCTTTCACTTACGCATATTGGAAAAATTTTCCCAGGCTGACCTGAAATAATCAGTTTAATTGATTACAGTTAATCCCTCTGTTCCTTTTATAAGTAATTAGTTGTAAATTTGAAACCTGATTTGGATATATAAACTTCTCTTACCAAAACATTTAAGATTCCTTTGTTTAATAAAAATAAATTGTCTATACATGTATTTGAATAAATTACATCCTAATGCAGCCAGACACAAAACAGAGCAAAACGTTAGTTACCTAGTAAATAAGCAACATATTAGTCATCATTTTCTAACATAGTAAAAATGTACTATTAATAAGAATATGCACATTTTAAGCTATATAATTGCAAAAATAAATATGCAGTTATAGTGTACCCTACTAGGTAGCAAAAAGATGCACCAAATCTAGTGTATAGGATCTATTTAATTGTAAATTAACATGTTTTAGCAGTTTTATCAACCAATAAGAATGCACCTTTTTTTAGAAAATAACTGAAGTACAAATGGCAAGTTGGTGAAAAAAATCTTTTACTGAAATCAAGGGCTTTTCACTTGGTGATTTAAAATTGCTGATTTAAATCAGTTCACCCTGACGAGTCGTAACATCTTCTACTGATATAAGGTACAGGCCTATGTCCTTTCCAAGGGTCTCACATGATAGTCAATGGAAAAAGACTCACTAGATTTTAAGCTTGATCAGAGCTCAAGTGAGTTTCTCTCTAGTTGCTCTTAATACTGGAGGTAAATAATTACTCCTTACGCCAGTGACTGAACTGGGAAGACAGAGTGTTTAGATGCCCCTCTCCTACTTATTCTCTTGCTCTCAGGCTGTAAGTCAACCTCTCCTCCTCCAACAGACCCCCCTTAAGACTTCTTGAATCTGATGCCAATTTCTTGCTCCCTCCTGCACTAAGGTAGTATTTTCTTTGAGGTCATAGTAGTGTATACAGCCTTTCTGTGAAAGATGAAGAAGTCGAAAAGTGGGTAAGCAAATTTGAAAGGCCTTACTAAAACTTCAAAATGAGGGCATTTTTAGACTAACACAAATAGTACAACCTGAACCATTAACTCTATTTCAAAATCCAAGCATCATAACCCAAACATTTTCTAGTATTTAATATAAGGGTAGGTACAGCCTCAGGGCCAAAAGATACCTCATAATAGCCACCAAAGAAAGGCAGGTAAAGAGAAACAGAAAGCAGCAGCAGGGAGAAGAGGGAAACAGACCCTACAATATACTTTCCTCCCCACCTTTTGAAAAAGTCTTAACATCCACCTACTATGTCTTCTCTGTATATTTATTCCAGTGGTCCCCAAACTGTGGAGCACATATGGAAGAACATTCAGAGAAGGTGCAGCACGGCCCAGGCCAGCCCCTATGTGGGGTGGATAGAGAGCACAATCCAGCCCCTCTTTCCCGATACCCCACTCCCTACAGGTTGGGCCCCAGCCTAGGCACCTGGCTTCTGGAGGGGCACAGACCCAAAAAGTTTGGGGACAACTGATCTGTTCTTTATTTTAGGTTTTATTCCTTTGCTTTCTCTACCTTTTCCTCCATGTTCTCTTTCCTACATTCATGTGCCATTCTCCTCCCTCCCCTAGAAAAAATCCCACCTCTCTCCTTTCCACTTAGGGATCAGAATCCTGTCTGCCTGACTGGCCTACGGATTCTTCTTGGTTAGGGCTGTTGGAGGCAGATAAAGGAGAAATAACCACAAATCCTTCTTAGCACATGCTACTAAGACTCTTTTGGAGCAGAATCTTCTCAGGTTACATGTATGCATGGGCAGGTCAAGTAAGGTTGGAACAGCCACTACCATAGGACCTGAGGTATTCTTAAAAAGGCAGTAGTTCTAGACAGCAGAAGGAAGTTAGTATGCTGTAGTATGGCACACTGGATCAGAAGATCTGAACAGTATACTACTATATACTAGATGAATTCAAGTCTCACCCCCCCTCCCCCTCATTCATTCAGAGCTACTACCCTAACAATGAACTCCCAAGATTTTGGTATACTAAGTTGCACAGGCTGTAACTCACATTAAAACCAAAATAACCTGCTTATCCCTATACAACATTTAAAAGTTTACTATAAGAATTAGTCTTAGGCAAAAGAAACTTAGTTCTATTTCCAATGGACTAGCAGTGTTGGTATAGTTCAAAAAAATAAGCAAGGAGTCCTGTGGCACTAACAAATTTATTTTTCACATGAGCTTTCATGGGTGAAGTCCCACTTCGTCAGACACTAGCAGCTGACTACTACTGAAAGGCAAAATAACTTTACTCACATTGTTTCAGATTTAGAATCATGGCTTTTTCCTGCTGTACTCTCCTTTTCATCTGGTTTACATAAATCAGACACTTCATTGTTCTATGTGGAAACAAAGTGATATTTAGAACTCCTGATTCCTGCAATAGTGTAGAAACTCTTGCCACAAGACAGTTAAATATCGGTACCGAATGGAAGAGAAAACTAGGCTCCTCTTCCTTCTGTCAGTTAAGTGAAGGAGTGAGAGTCTAGTACTAGTTTTAATCACTGTTGGCTGTAGTCCTTAAATAATCTTTTCTGCAGAAACCACTAGACATTACTGCAGAAAGCAAGAATCATGACAAAGATAATAATTCTTGATCAGCAAAAAAAGTAAAATAAAATCTACCTACTGTACAAGAATAAAAGCAACTGTTATATAATATTTTTCCTCCTTTTATTTACAGTTATTTCATCACATAAATATTCTCAAAGGGATGTTTTATCCTGTGCTGACTGGTTTGATATTTTCAGATTGTAAAGAAATTTTAGTATGCATTAAGTTTAATTCATTTAATCACAGCATAACTAATCTACAATGCAAAACATTATTGACACTAACATAAGCATTCTGGTAGTGATGACTTGAGACTTCTGGCTTTTCTTAACATTGTCTTCTCTGTTACAATAGCAACATGTCGTATCTAATTGCCCTAAAACTATCTACTTGTTTCTCGTTTGTAGGCAGGGCTGAGGCACATTACAGAATCCAGACTACTCTGTCCAATTTAATTCTTCTGCCGCAGCGAGTATTGTATTTCTACAACACTTCCCACTCGAGGAAGTCAAGGTGCTTCACAAATATAAGAATTAGCCAACCTCCCACTAAAAACAGAAAAGTTCATTTATATTTTTTAAAAAATAGGCAAAAGTGAAATTGAGGAGTAAAAGTTTAAGTGACTTGCCCAAGGTAACACAGGAAGTATATAGCAGGGAACTCTTCCTTTGCCACAAGACCATTAAAATAATCCTTCACACAGGCATTGCAATTCTTTTAAGCCTCAAAACTACAGTGGCTTCCACAAGAAAGCAGACAAAGCCAAAGGCATCACACTCATCTTTCTGATACCTCGTCAGGCTAGTAAGCACATGGGAACAAGAGCCTGCAAGACTGGGCTCCAAGACAATGCAAGACATTGAATTTTACTGGTGGAATTTTCTCCATCATGGTCTTGATTTTGGAAAGCTAATGAATAGTTTAAATACCACCTTTAATTTTTGCACTAAGAGATAAACCCAACCCAAACATTATATTCACTGAACCAGTTTAGTCTAGTAAAATAAAACCAATAAAGGATATTTATACCACTGACTGGCACCTTAACTTTTGATATTTCCATGTTTAATGACTTATGTTTATTGAGCTGTATGTGGATATGTCAGGAGATATTTATCAAAGAAATCTTTAGCTTATGTATATATGGAGGATTACTGGAGACCAAAAAAATCCATAAAAACAAGATACCTTTGCTTCATTAGTTTCTTCATCATTTCCTTTTTTATTTCTGATACCTGAATCTTGATATTTTGAAGGTTGCCAAACCTGTGATGCAGAGATAGTATCTGGGGTTTCTGGTTCGGAAGACTGAGTTTCTGTTACTTCAGCACTGGCATCTTGAAAGCTAAAAATAATAAGGCAAATCAGAGAAAATGTAGCATTGGTATTTTTTCCATACACAAGTTAGTACAGGCTGCAGGATCACTTTGTACTATGGAGTTATTAAACATACAGCACTACAACTATCACTTTCCCCACTGGTCTAGGACTAGAGTTCGGCAGAACCCAGAAAATTCTATGACTGCCAACTTTCATTCCCTTCATCTGAAAAAAATTCCTGCAACAAAATACAGAAGCCCTAAAAAGCTTTGGTTTATCTTTACAAAACCTTTTAAGCACTAGAGATGAAGAATTATTTTAAAAGCAAAAACACTTTTGAATATTCTGAACTGGCCACAGGAGATTATGGAGAAAATCTAATATGGAATAGAGAATTATCAAGAAGGAGATTCATCAAACATTGACGTTGTACTTCAATCCAAAGAATGACGACAAGTTCCAAAAGGGTAGCTGTGTCAGTCTAGTTCAGCAAATCAAACAAGGAGTCTAGTGGCACTTATAAAGACTAAAATTTATTTTATCACATGAGCTTTCATGGGAGAAAAATCCCACTTCGTTTGACACTGGAAAATGGGGAACTATAGATGAATGGGAGGAAAATAAATGCAGGGACATGTAAGTCATAGAATCTGACCTAACACCAATAAATATTTGCATAACACTGTGTAACAGTGGTAAGAAAATCCTCTTGGTAAACATGGAAATCAGTGACACGAAGCAAAGTGTTATGTACTATAAAAAGTTTTCAAACTTATAACCTAGACATATTGACAGAAAACCTCATTGCGTTTCAACTCAGTATAGTTTTGTTTTCCACCAAGTGCTACCGATGACAAATTTTATCATAAAAAAGTGTAAAAAGCCACTCTTTTCCCCATCCCTGTTAAAAAACATACCAGTACAACTGCCAAGCTGTACTTTAGAACTATCTCCAGCATCTTCCTTAAAGTTTTAGGTAAAGGTTTTGGATAAGTCAATGACTGACGTTCATCCCAAAAATGAGAGCAATTTTTTATTTTAAGACTCACTAAATAGGGTTTTAACACTAATTTATATTAAGTTAACAGGAGGCTTTCAGGGAAAGGAACATTTTCCAGGTATAAAATTAAACCAAGTGAGTCCACAATCCTTGAGAGCAAAGCTTAACAACACATGGAAACCAAAGACCCTGCACATCTTCGCCAATGAATGTGATCAAATTCCAAAGGGGTAGCCGTGTTAGTCTATTGTAGAAAGACAACAGAGTCTTGTGGCACTTTTAAAGACTAACAACAACACACACAAAATAGCTCCTGATTTTTTAAATCAAACCATTTCTTGCTGTATTTGAATCCGTCTGTTTCAAAAGTTACCTGGATAAATTGCAATCACTTTCTTCAGTTTTATCATTCAGTTGTAAGCAGGAGCTTGATCCTTTCTCTACTAGGACAGGAGCCTCGTCCACAGTTTCTTCATTAAGAACTTCAAGTTCTTCACAGCACTCAGTATGATTATTACTGCTTGTATCAGACACTGCATTTTTTTCTGTGAACAAATTATTAGGCATTTAATATGCAGACCAGTGGTTCCCAACCTTTTTGGCTCAAGCGACACAAATATAATTTTTAAAACCCTGAAGGGCCACCAGTCTATTTATTTAAAATTAAATTAAAATGTAGTTAAATTCAAATTAAATTTTTAATGAAAAGTAATTTTTTTAAAAGGTGTTTTTGTTTGTTTTTGTTTTTAAAAAGGGCTGAATGCATATCTAATGTTAAACCCTCAAACTGCCACAACCCTAAATCCTGGCTTGTGCCCATGAACAGGCCCCAAGCCCGGAGGGGACGCAAGCAGCCACAGACCGGCTCCCAGCTCCACGCTAGGACCAGCCTGGAGGTGGACGGCCACAGCCCAGCTCCCGCCAGCGGCAGAGGAGTGCGGGCCACTTTAAAAAGCCCCGCGGGCTACGAGTTGGGATCCCCTGATGTAGACAATGCCTGGAATGATAGTAACAAGTTCAAAAATATCTAGAAGAGAACCACCACCACACTTTCAAAGAAGAAAACTGGGCTTCAATTTTAAAAGTTATAATTTGGGGACCAATTTGAGACACCTAAGAAGTACCTGATTTTCAGAGACATCTAGCATTTAAAGTGTTTCTGACTGGGCACTTCAAAAATTAAGGTAACACCACCACCACCACCAAAAAGAACACTTCACTTTTGAAAGTTCATGCTTATGGGTATAATAGCTGAAGTTTGAAACTCTGAGCTAAATTCAAATATGTTGCTATAGTCAGGAAAAAGAATGTCACTTTCTTCCAATTGGAGTAAAATTTGGAGTCTACAAAGAAAAAATATTGCGTTGGGAGATTTTTGTCTTAAATAATGGTTGTCTCATAAAACAAGTATCAATTGTCAGTTACCATTACTGAAAATGACACCACCTTTTCATCAAAGCCATTACAAATTGTTGGCCTATGGAACTACAAAGATTATACTATCATTTATAGTAAACTGAAAAGGTATTCAGGTTAAAATATTTTAAACAGTTTCACCACCTACATTAATCAACATTCAAAGTAGTTTAAAAATCTAGATTTTATTTATGGGTTTGCACTCCATTAAATTTGGAGTTTTGAGTCAGTTTCCCCATTCATTTCTCACATAACACTGGAAAGTTTTAAATGTTCCTGGGGAAAATTACTACACCTCAACAAAATCTAGGTTTTTAAGATATTTCTCTAGAGGTTAAATTTCAGTGGGGGTTGTCTGGAGATTTGTGTTTAAAGAAAAATTTAGATTTGGGGCCAAAACTATCTGACAATGCCCTTTAAAATGAACTGTACCATAACTTTCACAAACAGGTTTATGAATTCATGACATTTTTCCGAACTACATTTTCAAGAGCAGTCAATACTGTAAATTAATGTAGCTGAGATCTCACCAGTGCGACCACAGGGGTTTAAACCAAACTATACTGAATAAAAGATTGGATTATTGTAATGGGATATTGGGAGTTGGATCCAAAAGGCCACCTTAAAACATCCAATAGTTCAGAAATGGTATGCTTTTGCTTAGAAGTGCTTAGTAAATTATGGCTGCTCCCTAAGGTCTGCACTGAAAGATCCAATTTACTTCAAAACCTTACATGGTTTGGAGTCCAGGGCACCCAAAGAGATGAGCTCTCTCCATATGCAATAAAAATGGCACCTGAGATCAACTGAAGTAATGAAGTTAATAGCACCTCCATTTGAAAAGGAGAGGGGACTGGTGCCAGGCCTTTTTTCAGAGAGGCCCTCAGCTCAAGCTCATTTCTCTCCCACTAGTCTGTTGACCTTCAGAAGCTACAACACAAAGCTTGTTTATTCTCCAAGACTTCTGAGAAGGAGGTAGGTTAAAGAGGGTGTAGGTAAAACTATGGGCTTGTCTACACTAAAAATTCTGCATCTATCGCCATGGATCGACATAGAAGGATCAACTGAGCAGCCAGTGTAGACCCACTCAATTGATCCCGGAAGTCCTGTCCAGTTGATGCCATAACTCCACCCCTCCAAGCAGAGTAACACTGCATCAACGGGAGAGCATTGCCGGTTGACACAGCCGAGAAGATAATGCAGTAAGTCAAAGTAACTAAGTCGACGGGAGATGTGCATTCTGCAGCACACAGATTGCGTATCACCCGTCGACTTAGCCCCACAATGTAGACCAGGCCTAAGAGAGAATAGTTATTGTTAGACTTGAGTTGAATGAAAACAATTACTATCCTCTCCAAACTGACAAGACTAGTTGTATATTACAATTTTTATACTGTACAAAGGCCCAGACTGAACACACCAAGTACTTCCATCAGCTAAAACTTAAAAATTATAATCCAGCGGAAAAGCTAATGCACAACAAACTGTAACAATGCCAACAGCAGAAGGAGGGATTATGGCTGAGCATTTTAGTCTTACTTTTCTTGCTGGATTTCCCCCCTTTTGCTGGTTTTGAAGGGCCAGCTCTCTCTTCAGCCAGATTCTCCACTTCCAGTTCAGAATCATCTTTTTCCTTCTTTCTCCTCTTCTTTTTGGTTGCCACTGGCTCCAGCATAGTCTGTTCTTCTGTCTGTTCAGAGATATTCAGAGATTCTTCATTCTCCTTCTCAGCTGTCCCAGCATCCACTTCTGTTTCAGCATCAAAAATTCTGGCACTCTGAGGATCATTCTGGTCATTATCTGCTTCTCCACTGACAACTTTAGCTATCAAAGACAGTACAGTTCCAGATAAATATCTGAAAATTAGGAATCTCAAAACTAGAAATCACTATCAATGTCTCATGCATTTATCTATCCATGTAAATAGGTGGTCAGATGTAGCAGCAGAGCAAATGTTTCGGCAAACAATCAACCAGAAGTCATCAAGTCTCAGCACAGGTTAACTGACTCTAAAACATACATTTAGGGCACATTCTTGATATCTCAGACAGTTAAAAATGTCATTCTATAATCAGTGCAGGATACAATATGCACATCACTTTTCCCCTGTGGTTTTTAGATTAGAAAGTTACACTGACTTTACTATACATGAAAATTAGGTAACTGTCTTCCTGGAAAAAAACCTCTTACTATTGTGGGTAGAGCCTAACTTGTAGTTGCGTACGGTATATTATGCTATGGTAGTTAAATTAGATACATTCTTATCTGTTACTGTTTTCTACAGTACTCAGAAGTATTAAGAGCCTAAACTTTCTAGACAGATTGTTTTCTGGTTTTGGTAAATAGCTTTTAAAACTGACAAATTACTGTTTTCTTTTTAAAACATTCTGAAATACCAAAAGTCATAACCACCTTAAAAATTTTAATTTTCAGGCAGTGTTAGACACTACTGAGTCACTGGTTTTACCTTTCATTTTAATATTTCCACTAATTTCTCTCCCCCAAATATAAATGACAAATCCAAAATGTAGCACAAAAATAATGCAGTATCGAGGGCATATTTCTTTAAGTACAAAGTTTTTAGCTGAGGGCTAAACAATAAATCTAACATTTTTGCATGCAGTGGGAAATTCATCAGGTAGGAGAAGACAGCATGATTTCCATTAACTCATAATCTTAATTTTATCTAGTAATTTCAGAAAAGTAAATTTCTAAAGACAATCATTTTTTAAGAATTTCTTTTTTGTCTACTACTTCCTAAACAGTCTCACCTTTATAAGAACTTCTCACATATTATTCTCACTATCATTTTCCATGAAATAGCTTTTGATAATGGCTAGTGTTTAGAGTCACAAAATTACAGTTAAAAAACTATGAATAGTCTTGCACTACTGCTTAAAGCAAAACACGTATAAAAAATCAACAAAACTCTTTTCACAGCCATTGAAGAGCTGTATACCAAAATTAAAAGATTAAAAGTAACTAGGAAATAATTCTTACACTTCGTTATAAGAAGTGAGTTACCTATATGAATCTCACTAAAGAGAATAATACTTGCCTTTGCCCACTATTTATAAATTTGCAAGTCAAAACTATACTAACATGAGAAACTTGTCCTAGAGAAACTAAAATCATCTAAATAAGAGCACACCAGAATGAAGTGCTTTCACAATGCTCATGCCAAAGCCTTTAAGTGAATTTATGAGTACCCTATGAAGACGTTTAGTAAGAGATGAAGTTGGAATACTCCAAAGCAGAAGCACAAAACTCCAGACCACCTGTAACATGGATAGGGTAGTTGAATTTTATTTCATAGAAGATACCTCTCTAGAAACTGGCTAATACTATCCTTTAAGTGAGCAAAATAAGAACTGAAAAAGTCCTCCTGGAATCCAGTAATGTCATGCAAGTCCCCTGTTGCCTGAAAGAAACCTGTTCAGAACAGTGAAGCATAATATTTCCTACAGGAAATATTTTCCTTGTTCAATGATCCTATAGTGAATCACTGTGAGAGTATTATTATGTATTACTATCTTTAACAGAAAATTTTAATTTAAGTACCTTTTTGCTTTTTCCGAGATTTGGGTGGCTTCCTCTCTTTTGAACTCTGTCTTTTAGTAGCCTTTTCCTTCCTCTTTTTCTCATCTGCCAGTACTTCCTCAAGCAAGTGGGCAAAGAACTGAAAGTCAAATGGTCGCTTTTCCTCTGTCCAATTGAAAAAGAGAAATATAAAAGTTATAATAGTTGATAACGTTATTCTTTAAGCGTCTGCTTTCCTAAAACACATAGTTCAGTTGTGATTTTCAAAGCTAACCACTACTTTCCACATACGGTATGTTTCAAGACTAATTAGTTTCTTTTGCACAAATAGTACTGAAAAGCTTCCAGAGACCAAAAGTAACAAACATTACGTGTCCAGAACCGTAGCTTTACAGAAAAGTAAATAAAAAACTCCAAGCATCTAAGAAAGTTTCACATAATTATGTAAAAAACTCGGAAAAATGACAAACATTCAAGATGTATCACAATATCAAATTATGTCCCACTGTACTACACATAACAGATGACTTACATTTCACGGAGGTAACAGTAGTGTGTATACACACAACATGTCATTCAAGATTCTCAGAGTGCTTTACAATTAGTAACTAATGAATCACCATATGACTCCCTATTTCACAGAAAGAATCTGAGGCATAGATAGATTACATGCTTAGCCCAAATTAGACACCAACTCAACAACAGACCTGGGACTGAAACCTAAAAATTTTACTTTCAGTCTTGTACTTTAATCACTAGATTAACTTCTAAATTTTGAGTATTATGAACAAACATCTTTGTGCAGAGTTAATCAATCAGATTAAACTAACAGAAAAAAATTGCCTATTTATAACTAAGTTCTTCTGATTGTTAAGTAAAAACTTACTGAATGCTTTATCTATCCTCCATCCATTTGCTTTTTCCTCACGTTTAAACTTGTTCTGGAAAAAAAAAAGTATGTTTTATATTATATTAATCCTTCTCCACTAAACAAATGATATCATACTACAGATTCAAAAGGTAGCCAATCAGGACTAAACACTCCTTTAGCTAGTGGAAATGCTGCCCACAGGGAAATAATAAAGTTGTAACCAACACACTGGTTTGATCTACAAGTGTATCTACTTCAAATTAGAAATAGATGAACTACTTTGTATCAGATCAAGAAGCATCTTGTCCATTTCAGCCCTATTGCTCTGGACATTAGCTATGTTATAAAAATGTACATTATTACAAATTTTACCTGAGAACTAAATAGCATCAAAAGTTACTAATACTATAATAATGTGTAAAAACAGCATGTTAAGAAGTTGGGGGGGAAAAAAAGCAAATGCTTGCAGTTACACTGGTCATTTCATCCTGTGCTTTACTCACCTTAATCTCTGTTCGCGCTCTGTGAGGAAACAGCTGACCAATCATAGAGAAGTCTGTTCCTACCATGCTGATAGCTAAAAAGAACATGTCAGTTTCTGTAACAAAAAAAAATACACACTTACATATTTAATCTTATAAAATCTTTACTTTTAAGAGTAAAAATAAATGTATGCCCAATTACCAATATATTCAGACATGGAGCTAAATTCCAAATAGTCCATTATTCTAGTCCATAAATTCACCGAGTTTAAGGATAAAAGAGATTATGAAATAATCTTATCTGACCTCCTTGCGGTAAATTTGCCATAGTGAGTGTAGACTTGGCCTATGTAATTACTTAAGAACTACTTCAATTTTAGAATTTATTTTGTGCGCGCACACACACACGAGTGTTGGTAATACTGTGTTTAAACAAAAATACAGCTTTTCCCCTAACAATTTTGTCTTTTTGCATTTCACAAACATTTAAAAGTTTCTTTCATTTCTAATTAACAAGCGTATTTTTGTTTATGTATCACTATCAATGGAGAATTCATCCATGGAAATATGTTCTTTTAAAGTTCTCAGATTAAAACAATATTAAGAGTTGTCACGTTTTGTGTTTAAGTTACTTGGTGTTTTATTTTCTTAAATATCTTTATTACTAGATCATTGTCAACAAAAAGAACGAAATAGATTTTTAAAATAAACCAATGCAGATCTCATTAATTCTGCAGGAGTACTAAATCAACATTAATTCAGGAATTTTGATTCATTATGAATCCAACTACAAAACTGAAACAATGTTGGGGGGGGGGGGGGGGTTAACTACTTTTTATTTACACAGAGAAGCAGTATTCCAAAGAGTTCACGACTCAGGAATGAAATGCATCACAGTCTTCCATCCAAAGATTTGAGGAATGTTCTCGTACTCAGTAATCTCTATCACATTCTGCTGCCAGGCAAACAATAATGATCAAATTCTAGCAGATACAAGCACAGTGTACTGCAGTGATTACCAACTTGGGCTGCAGGACACCCACCCCCATCCCCCCAGGGGGAGAGAGGTGCCAAAGATTATATGGGGTCCATGAGGCTTCAGTAATATTGAGGTCATTTAGTCCCCTGAGCTTTGCGCCCAGCAGCCTCCCCCACCCCACCCCCGAGAGAGCAGCAGCCCTGAGCTCTGCACTGGACGGAGTGGAAGAACAGACTCTTACAGAACCAAGTTAACAAGGTGCCCAGCCAGAGCAGAGAACAGACCCTGCAAGCCCTATGCCAGGCTGAGCAGAGGCACAGACCATGCCCAGATGCACATTAGCCGAGCGCTGGCTGGAGCAAAGCAGCTCTGCACCAGCAGGGACCTGGAACAACCCCAGCCAGCCTGCCAACACCCACTGCCTCCATCACCCTCAGTCCATTGGGGAAAGGAAGGGACAGGGCCACAATGATGTGTGACGGCAGCCGTGCCAAGGAAGGCTTAGTTTTTTATTCAGGTAAGAGTATAATTATTATATATGTTTATAGGAGTTATATGTGTTTATAGCTGGGTCATGTTTTACCTAGTGTTAACTAGTGGGGCTTTCACCTAAAATGATTCAGAACCACTGGTGTACTGCACCACAAACCTAAGTGCACCTATTCACTCCAAAAAACAACCCAATGCACAGATCCCTTGAACCATGCTAAAAGGGCTGTATGTAGAAGCTGCTGCTGGATTAGGAAGCATACATGATTTAATATGCAATTTATACATGCTGGTCACCAGTCCCCTAATGACCCTCCTGTCTGAGGCACATTGGAGTGGCCAATTCCACAACTTTTGAAGTGGCAGCCAGCTTCCAGCCCATTATCTCACTGGCTGTGGAGTTTCTTGAGCATTTCTATATTCTGTTTAAGCTAGAACTTTGCTCATTAAGGCCACCATCCAGCAGCTATTAACCTAAGTGATTAATTTTACAAGAGTCACTGAGGTCAACGAGACTATTCACATGTGCAAAGTTATTTAAGTACATGAGTGTTTGCAGGATCGGGGCCTCAGTCTTCTTCAGACTCAAAACGTGAAACTAAAATACACCTACCTTTATTCGACCATGGCTTGGTATAAAAACTTTTCCTAAAGCTAGAATAAGTAGTTGTGGAGCCACGCTCAAAGATAGGATCATTTTCTTCTACGACACATGGCCCTTTTGTCCTTAAAACTTCTACAGTCAAACTGAAAAGAAAGAAAACAACCCAGGAATGTCAAACACAATCATTGTTATATGGGGTAATATAAATGGGAGAAGTACATTTTATGTCTGCCGATAACTGAAAATTAAGATTCCTCCTGCCACATTCAGAGTGCACATCCATTTAATTACATTTCAATACCAGCTGAAGATATCTCTCTATTATAGGAATTAAAGAATATTGGAAATTGATATTAACCTAGTTAAATTACACATATCACCTTCATGCTGACATTTCAGAAACATGGAATACACATACATTAAAGTATAATGTAGTGAAGATTCCAATGCCTCAAAAACATTTGTCCAACTAGTCAAACTTTCCCAGAAAACTCTTTTGCAAGGTCATACACAGGAAATTCATACATGGGAAACTGTTGACAGTTCCAAATTCCTCTAGCAGGACATCCCTTAGCTCATGTAGTGGCACAAATCCTGACCCTGTAACGATACATTGTGTAGACCCATAATTTGTTATCCAAAATGGGAAAAAATTGTAAGGTTCTATGTAAAATTATGCAGCCAGATAATGTAACACCTGCTCACTGATTTAACTGTTTCCCACCCAGAAAACCCGACAGTAATTCTGAACTACATAGATAGCATAGAAGTCAACTGCAGAATGTCAGTTACCTTTCTTCATCCAGAATAATTGAACCATCTTCTGCTACTTTCACTCGAGGAACTAGAAGAGGACCATCATCCTCCTCCCCTTCCTCTGCTTCAGCTTCAGCCTCATCTTCATGCTCCAGAGCACTTCTCTCTTCTGGTCTAGAATTTTAAAATATTAACAATTCAACACATCATATGTACAAGTAGAATTTTCTTCTGGTCGGTATGGAACCACTATATTATTCAATGCATTCTTCAGCCACCTAGCTAAAACTCCCACATTAATTTGAGGATTTATAAAAATGTTTTATCGATTATAATTTAATATATGAAAATATTTCACTAAATGCATGTAAAATTACCATCACAAGCAAACTTTAACATTGTGTTGACAACTGGCTGCAAGAATAGCTTTCCTTGAGTTACAAGTACCACCTGCCATAATAATGATTTAAAAATACAAAGATAACATGATCAACCTATTACTATGGAAAACTAGACACTCATCATAGCTAACCTGCCTCAGGAAGTCTGAGTTTGCTTTCTACATTCAGCTCATGGACAATTTATCTAAAGACTATCACTTCTCCTCTATTTTTTCGCCATCTAAAATAATTCATTTAAAACAAAGGAATAAATTTATCACAACAGCAAGTCAGGAGCCAGAAATAAATCCCTTCTAAATTACTTAGTTTATACTTAAAATGCACTATTTTTCCACCAGAAGACATTTTTAGTTTAAGTGCCATAAACATAAATGCTTACTCTTGCATTTGGACTTGTGTAGAAGTCTTTTCAGTTTTCTTTTCTTCTGTCAGTGAAGACCTATTAATGAGTATTAGAGATATGACAATACTTATTGATGCATCATTGATTTACTTGAACAGAAAAAAGGAACACCTCCCCAAATCTGTTGGCAACCTCTTTCCTAGGGCACTCTCTTCATAACATGTTATTGCATCGCCTAATTGCACATTCTGTGTATACTGTCAAGTGACTTTAGCAACTAAAGGCTGCAGAAATGAATAGTTCAGGAGAATTAGTAATGGGATAGAGATCTTATTGTCATGTCACATCACCTGACTTTACATAATCTGTCTGAATCTTTCATACAACATCACAGTACTACGCTAAAGTACTTTTACCTCATCCCAGCAAGGTTTATACAAACCAGTTAGTGAAATTTGTCCGTGTGCGTTAAAAATCCCAGCTCTGTAGTACACACGTGTAGACGTGCCATGAATTCTTCAATCTCACACCAGGTGCCAGTGTACAACTACCACCACCAAACCTACCAGAACAATTAGCAACTAAGGCAATGCAAGCTGAAATGCCAACCTTCCAATGAAGATGGAAAATGAGAACCTACCCTATTATTCCTACGAATCATCCCTTCAGGTAGGACGTGTATTGCCAGAGCTAACCATGTGACATTATTCTTGTGCCTTGTTTCATACCCATACTCCAAATCAATACATACAGTCATTACCCTCTAAAGACACACCCCCGCCATGGTAAAACAAACAAGGAGTCTGGTCATGACTACCCCTTTGGAACTCCTCCATGATGTCTATTAAAAAAGTCAGCCAATTTATGGTGGCTAGACTGAAAGGCAGCTAATATGTAACCTATAATTAGGAAAGATTCAAGTATATGTACACAGATTTGATATCATCCCACCCTTCACTTATTACTAATCTATTTACATTATGTTTGTACAGTACCTAACATGAGACCCTAATCCCGACTCCAATACAAATACCAAGTAATAGTGATACGGCTTATGGTGGCACTGTTCCGGCTTGACCTGTTTTATGGATAAACAGGATTTCAGAATCCAGCGCTATCACTATAGCACAGTGGTTCCCAACCTTTTTGGCTCGAGGGCCACAGATAGAGTTTTTACTACCCTGAAGAGCCACCAGTCTCTCAGCAGTCACCTCCCACACCTCCAGCCAGACAGAAGGAGATCAGGGAAGAGGCTCTCCTTTCTCCCTAGCTGTAGCAGGAAAACTGCACACATCCTGTAGCCTCCTGCACTCCACCTGGGTCCCTACGCAGCCAGGGGGTGAAAGATCAGTGCTCTCCTTCCAGCAGGGACCCAGCAGGTAAGGACCCAAGCAGAGCACTTTGCTGTGCTCCCTGCTATAGCCAGGTGGAGGGGATTGCTGATCTCCCATCCTTTTTGCTGCAGCAAGGAACTTGGTCTTTTATCCCCCCAGCAAGGCACTCCACCTGGGTCCTTAGGCAGCAGCTCCTTTCTGCAGTCAGTAGAATGGTAGTGGGGGGGGGGGAAGCACTTGAAGCCCCCACAGGTAGGGAGCCACTGGTATAGCACATTTCACAAGTATTAAATTAATATTCACAGACAAAAAACATTTTACCTTTAAGAAAAGATAGCTGTACTTACTTCATTGGATTGTTTTCTGGCAGGTAGTATATCAATTCTCTCATAGTCATTTTGGAATGATCTGGTGGATTTCTCCCTTCAATTATTGTAGGTCTATTTATCCATCTTTTCTATACAAAGAGATGTTTAGTTAGATTTTTCTTTACTTATATACAAATAAAAATAAGTATTTATATTATATAAGTGCCTGGTCTTATTTTTCCCCTAACATTACTATAACTTTTTGATTTGACAATGTCCATTTCTCAAAGACATCTACCTTAATTGACCTGGCTTCCCAGAGACCTCCATGTGGATATGAGTGCGTAGACCCCGAATCCAAGACGCATTGGATACAGAGTCTAGTATTAGAGACCATAAGGTGAGAGATGTGTCAATTCAAGAAGCCTGAGACATTTCAGAGGAGATTTGATCTTTGCCTAATTCATAATAAAACAAATTCTACAGTATTGCAAGTGTTGGGTTTTCAGACAAGTGATTAATTCAACTTTCTAAAAGGAACATGGTCAATTTTAAAAAAATGTTAAAAGTAGGTTCAGATACTATGAATGCTTCTGACCTCCCTGCTATTTTGTGAGGCTTTTTTTATTATTGTTATTGGCAAGGACATTAAGGTTTTTCTGTAGTACATAAAACCACTGCTCTATTTTTTTTTTAATAAATTTGACTCATTTTCAAGTTGACGTAACCACATAAAAGAAAGCTGTTGCCTATTTTCCTTCTCATATTTGCCTTCTCTATTGACATACACAAACATATTGCGCTGTTGCATTCTGTTTTCATTGGAATCTCATTAAGTTTAATGGTTGTGAAGTGTTTCAACATCCCTGTAAGATTGCTCAACTACAAAATGGTGAATATTGATTAACAGAAAAAGAGAAGTGAAATGAGTTGTCCGAGATCACTGAACTGATTCACTAACAAAGCTGAATACAGAACATGAGTTCTAACTCTCAGCCCCCTCTGTTGTATTTACCATTGATAGAAATACATAGTAAAAACATTCTGACTGGCATATTAGCTGAATTATCATTATGTCAGATAAGGGCTACCAGTAGAAACAAAGTCTCTTCCACCCCCCTATTGGCAATGCCCCAAAATCCATTTTATACAAAAGAACACTCACTCCTGTGATAGGACAGGAGCTACTAGACCCCACCATCGGTTGCCAGTTCTATGTCGCTAACATCAAAATCACTGCAAAATACCCTTACATACTGGAATTGATCTACAGTGATCAGGCAGACAACAGAGTCTTGTGGCACTTTTAAAGACTAACAGATTTACTCTGTTGTCTTTCTACAATAGACTAACACGGCTACCCCTTTGGAAAGTGATCAGGCAAACATTGATCCCCTTTCTGTTTCCTCCTTGCCCAAAACAGGAGCTTACCATCCTCTCTTTCTTCAGCTCTTCTTTGAGCAACTCTCTTAACTTCTGAGCTTTGAGGATTCTTTCACGGTCTGAACATTTTTGTTTATCTTTTGTTAGAATGGGTTTTGTACGTGGCATTTCCTCTTGTGTAGGTCTTCCTTGGGTAGATCTCTCCTTGAGGGGGCAGGGTGTGCTCTTCTGGAGGATTTCATCATTTTTGAGAGCAGCTACACCCACATTTGGCTCTTTGCTTACTGATTTTTTTAATGGGGAAAACTGTGGCACTTGTGGGACAGGTGTTTTCTTTTCAGGCAGTATGGGAGATTTTGGAGAGCTTTCTGTATTTGTCTTTTCTGATGGACAGGATTCCTTCTGAAGCGAAGAGTTACCATTAATAAGAGACTGAGGTACTTGTTTTTGAGAAGACTTTGGTACTGAACATTGTGCAGATGGAAGTGTAACTCTGGGTTTTGCCAGATTAGGCACAGTTGATATTCTTTTTCTTCTCTGTAATGGTGTATCTGCAGGTTTACTAGCTTCTCCAACATCATTTGCACCACGAGTCCTTTCATCTCTGTGGAAGATTAAAACAATTTACCTTGAAATCCCTTACAATGACAGTTTTTTTCTACTTTTAAGATTGCTTTGAGAATAGCACATCTAAAGCCTAAATACAGTAGTACTAACAAAAGTGTATTGTTCTTTGAGAACTTAATCCAGCCCACACTTAACCAAACCGAATCTTGCCTTGTAAATTAAGTAAAATACTGATTCTTGTATCCAAAAATAACTGCCCGCTAAATATTAACACAATTTTAGCAATAGGGATTTAAGATTTAAATAATCAGACTGTTCAGTTTTTTAATGAAATGCTCCTACCCTAAACCTCAACACACAATCACTGACCACCAGCAATAAAACATTAGAGCATAACATAAGCCCAAAATTTAAACTGTATAAAAATATTTAAAGAAACCCACATATAACAACAATTTTTATGTTTCTAGGTGTAGAAAAAGACAATTTAATTTCCTTTGCAATATTTACAAGACCAAAATTATAGCTCTATATAACTGCTTAAAACTCCAAGTTGAACTAACTGGAGAGTACTCCAATTTCACTATCCATGCTAAGTGTACAAAAAGTCATCAGTCTTTGCTACATGACTACTAGTTGTTTAAAATGAATCTAATACTTCAGGTGCAAAGACAATACTCCCAACATAAACCAAGTGCAAACCAATGCACTGTTGTCTTCCTAACTCTGCAGACAACTCCAGTGCCTCAACTGCAAATCATTGCTTATTCAAGATCCTTGCAGTTCACCTCTGCTGTGTCTTTTTTTTAAATGAGGATTGTGTCCCCCCCCCCTTTTTTTTTTGCATGCTATATAAAGATGGCCTGAAAAGATTGTCCCCCATTCTATTTTTTAGTCTTAGAAGCACCAGGAACATCAAGTGTTAATAATATACAGCCTCATAAAATGTCAGGCACATTTTTCAAGCTCCATAGTGAAGTCATTTAGACACTTCAAAATGTACAAAATATTAAGTGACAGTTAATTATTTTAATCTCGACTGTTTCTTTAAATCAAGGTGTAAAGCTAAGAAAGTGTTGCCCATCCTAATTCATAGATATCCAACAAAATTTTGGGGAAAAAAATGTATTTGCTGCCGCTTTTTTTAATGACCCTCCTTGAATTTTTAATGTTACACAATTAGGAGTAGCATACTTTCCTTGATGTGTGAGATGACCACCTTCACCACTGATTTTAATGGGAACTATGAAAGCAAAGGAAATATGTGGCCACAGAAAGAACCGTTATTATAATGGTTTCTTAATATTTGCTCTGGTATCATAAGGTGCTACAGAAAAGCAGACATAATAACTTTCTAGGTGCTATTGCAATAAAAATAGTAGGTAAAAAATAACAGAAAAAGGTCTATACTTATGAAAGGGGTAAAATAATTCAGATATAGGAAAATCAACACTAAACTGCTTAGTACTAATTTCAACCAAATATTAAATCTATGGCCGAATGCAGCAGTTTTCCAACTGGGAGAATTCATGCACTTAGGTAGGCATCAATTTATTTCAATGAAATATGAGGTTCCCTCCATATGAGGCTTATTGCAAGATTGGGGAATATAACAGAAAGAAGCAATAATTATGTACCAAAGATACTTATAGCCATTTCTTTCTAAACACTCATTGCACTCTTAGTTATCTTAGACCTAGTCAATAGTGCTCTCTCATCCTGTAGTAATATGAATTTGGCAAACATGGCAAACCCAAGCAAATGAGGGAACCATCCTCAGACAGGAAAAACACCTCCTGAAATAAAGGAGACAGATGCAGAAAAGGTGTCTGACACCCACTACTAGAAAAACCAAGCATGGGACTGCGGGCCCCTGTGTAAGGCTCAGTGGGGCGACCAGAGGCACGTAAGCTCTTGGCCAGATGGTAAACAAGCAGGTCCCAAAGCTTTTCAGGCATCTGAGAATCTACAGGACTGAAGCCTCCAACCAGCGCCCTCCCGGCTGGGCCTGCTCCCCGACCATGGGGTAGGGCCCGCTGGCTAGCTAGACCTGCCCCCGGGGAGGTGCTGCATACCAGTGATTAGGGCAGCCCAGCCAAGGGGCTCGCCCCACACACACCGCGACCTGCGGGACCCACCTGCTCCCCAGCTGCTCCCCCTCCAGCTGGGGCGGGGGTTCCGGGCGGGGAGCGGCAGCGGCTCCGGTGGAGGCTGTCGCGCTGGGCTGCGGCTCTTTCCTCGCCGGCGAAGGGGCGGAATCCTGGCTGCACTGCGACCCCGAGTCCGGGTCCGCCGTGCCGCAGCCGCCGCCCCTGCCGCCAGGCCTCACATTGGGCTTCACGCTGAGCCTAGCTCGGCGGAACATCGTGCCAAGCTGCTCCCGGCGGGCGCCCCGCTCCGCTCGCTCACGCTGGGCCCGTCCGGCCTCTGGGGCGGGACCACCCCCGCGCGGCTAGGAAGTGGGACGTGCTAGAGCCGAGCGTCCCGCTCCCCCGGCCGGCGCCGCCGCCTCATGTCACTTGCCGGACACCGGCTCTGGGTCCCGCTCGGCTCACACCGGCGTCCGGCCACAAGCGCGGCGCAGCCAAACTAAACGTCATCAGTCTGCGACCGACGGCAGCGGGGAACACGTGACGAAAGAGGAGGCGGAGCGGTAGTTCCAAGGCAGCGTGTTATGTATTGAGCTCGCTTGGGGTGTTTGTTGAAGCCTCGGTGGCCGGGAGAATCGCAGCTCTCCTTGAAGACAAGGTCCGTGTTTCGCCCTGGTGCGCTCGGAGTTGAAAAAGACTCAGCCATCAGAAAGCAAGTCGATACAACCACAAAGGATATTTTTAAACTATTTACAAGTGCTTGCGTTTGGCAGGAGCAGCACCTCCACAGCCTCTTTTCCCATTGGAAGTGGTCCTAGTGGACACACTCGGATGGCTGTGTGTACGCTATCCAATGCTATAATTATACGGTTGGCTGTATAACGGCAATTTTGTAGTGTGTACATAGCCTTAGATGAGTCTGCAGAGAGCCTGGAATAAAATAGCTCTCCTAGGCGTTAACTACCCCATTCACTTCAGGTAACTGTTCATGTACATGCACAGTAATTTAAATGTTAACACTGCTGCTTCATTTTTTAGGTAAGAATGAGGGAGGATCACAGAGCTGCACAGTTTACTGTGTGCAATATCATATTGGTGGCACAAATAGGATGTAGGTTTAATACAAACAAAAGGAAGTATTTCTTCATATAATGCAGTCAACCTGTGGAACTATTTGATAGATGTTGTGAAGGCCGGAATTATAACCAGGTTTTAAAAATACCTAGTTAAATTCATGGAGGATAGATCTTTTAATGGCTATTAGCCAGGTCAGTCAGGACTCTGAAGCATTGCTAGCTCTGTTTGTCAGAAGCTAGGAATGGGCAATGGGGTCTATCACTTGATGATTCCCTAGTCTGTTCATTTCCTCAGAAGCACCTGGCATTGGCCACTGTCAAAAAACAAAATAGTAGGCTAGATGGGCCATAAGTCTGATCCAGTATGGCTGTTCTTAAATGGGTGGTAGGATACCGCCACTAATTTTTTCCTAGCTCAAGAAGCCAAGTCTGAGGAATCCAGCAGAGTCAGAATATTCAGGTCCCACCAGGGGGAGCCACACTTAAAGGAGTGCAGAGAATATGCAAAATTAGGGTGACCAGGTATCCCGATTTTATAGGGACAGTCTCAATATTCAGGGCTTTTTCTTATATAGGCATCTATTACCCCCTACCCCATCCCACTTTTTCACACTTCTTATCTGGTCACCCTATGCACAATCATATTATGAAATTCTTTAAAATCTTTACCTGCTTATCCACCAATGTAATTTACATGATCATATGCTGGAAATGCCCCCCTCCCCCTCCTCCCCCACACCTTATATATTGGACAAACAGGACAGTCTCTATGCAGAAGACTAAACGGTCACAAATCTGACATCAGAAATTACATTAAAAAACCAATAGGGGAATTTCCCTGCTCACTCCATTAACAACTTATTAATAGCAGCCTGTAAACAAATGCATAACATATCACAGCTTAAAAGAGAAACTGCAGAACTGGAATTTATATGTAAATTCAATGCCGTTGCCTCAGGGTTTAGCAATGACTATGGATTTTATTCTCATTACAACAGGTGGTTTGATCTCACCTGCCTCTACATGGTGTTCCCCAGTGTTTGAATCTCAACACCTATCATGATTTGCTGTTACAGCCTGACCTGATCCTGTATCATACATTTCCCTGCATTTTAAGTTCCTCCCATTCTGTAAGTTCCCCATCTTCAAAGTGTCTGACAAAGTGGGATTTTCTCCCATGAAAGCTCATACAATAAATAAATGTGTTTCTTTAGAAGTGCCACAGGACTTCTTGTTTGTTTAAAATCTACTGTTAGTGATGTGTAATT
Organism: Pelusios castaneus; assembly: GCA_007922175.1. Lineage (NCBI taxonomy): Eukaryota > Metazoa > Chordata > Testudines > Pelomedusidae > Pelusios > Pelusios castaneus. The sequence goes on from ML685830.1 coordinate 268,667, forward strand.
TTGATAACTCACAGGAGCAGGGTTTAGAACTTGTCCACTTGAACATTTTTAGTTCAGTGCAAGCAAGGCTGTGATGCTATTACACTCTGACTAGCCGCTGACCTATTGTCTGTGTGCAAAGTACTCTTAACAGTTAACATGCATCAAGAGGTTGCATATGGATAGTTGCTTAGTGGCAGGCTAGTGGGTATAGATTCACAGCCAGCCCAGTTTGTCCCAAACTGATTTGTCATATAAACCAGGGAGAATGAAATGGGATCTTTCTCCCATGAAAGCTCATGCATTAAATAAATGTGCTAGTCTTTAAAAGTACCACAGGACTCCATGTTTGTTTTACCAACTACCCTGAAGCAAACAAGGAGTCCTGTGGCACTTTTTAAGACTAACAGATTAATTTATGGCATGAGTTTTCCTGGGAGAAAATCCCACCCCTTCGGAACTCATCTATCCTGAGACTGACACAGCCTCTGCCTAAGCATCATATGAGAGAGAAGAACGCTGATGAAGATCTCTGCACAAGGGCAAGATTTTTTTCCAGAGAGCCGCACTAAACTAGCACCAGCGGACCCGTACCCAACTAACTGAGCATGCGCATTGCTGGCTGCCAATCGGAAGCCGAGCCCCACGGCTCGGAGGCTTCTAAATTCCAATCCGTGTTTATACTACGTCATAGAGGCGTGTCACTATGAGGGGGCGGGGCCGAGGCTGCGGGGACGGCGCTGGTGGCGCAAGGTTCTGGCAGTGGCAGACGCCGAAGGGCTCGGGCCTGGAGCTGTCGCTCAGCTCGGTGCTTCTCGCCGGTGCCTCGTCTCGCTATGGCGCGTGAGTATGGACCCGCGCGGCCCTGCTCTGCCCGCCTCGGGGATGAAGCGGCGGCTGCCCGGCCCGGCGCCGTGAGCGGGAGGCCTGTGAGGGCGCCGGGTGGGGCTGTAATGGCGCCTGGTCCCAGTAATGCAGCCTTGAGGCGCCTTTGCCCGCTCTGGCAGCCGCACCCGGCGTTCGCTGGGTGATGCAGCCCCCGGAGCCTCGCAGGCGCCGTCGGACCCGCACGGAGCTGCAGGGCTCGGGGGGGTGGCTATTAGTGCGACCTCGCTCCTTAGTGGCAGCCCTCTCTATTTATGTAAATAACTAAAACCAGCCCAAAATGTTGTCCAGGTTGGCACTGTGAGGTGTTCCAGGGCCCCAAATTTGTCAGAGGAAAACGTTAGGGATACAGCCATTTGTTGTGTTAATGATAGACAATGACTATACTGCCCTAGTGTGAACATCACAGTACAAGTCTGTGATATTCATTAGTACAGTTTTTCTCAAACTCTGCAAGCATTTCTCCTAGCAAAAAACTGATCTTCAACATTACACAAACAAACAAGGAGTCTTGTGGCACGTTTTAAAGACTAAAAAAATTATTTATCACATGATCTTTCGTGGGAGAAAAATCCCATTTGGTCAAACACATGGTGGAGAACAGTAAATTCTCCATCTTCAAGCGTCTGATGAAGTGAGATTTTTTTCTCTCACGAAGGTTCATGCGAAAAATAAATTTTAGTCTTTTAAAGTGCCACAAGATGCCTTGTTTGTTTTGCTGAATTAGACTGACATGGATACTCCTTTTGAAGCTTGTCAGAATTACTGAAGTTGTCTGTCTTACATCAATGTGGGATATACTCCAAGTTTGGTTCATAATTTCTAAACATACATTTTAAGTTCACTGTAGCGATCCAAGTTCAAGAGAAAACAGAGTAATTAACAAAACTTTCTCACACAAGTATCCTCTAGCTTGAAGGGGCAGTTGCATGTTTATGTAATCAGTGACACAGCTCTCTCAATCTCCTTATGAAGAGTTATTGAATATGCACAGCTTGAGGTCAAAAATAGGCATGGCTGATGTGTGCTGTACTTACTGTGTCATCCTGAAATCAAGAGTACTTATATATGCACATGGGCATGATTGCTGTCCCCTTTTTCAATGGTAAAATAGTAATTAAGGAGGCACAGTGGATCTGGAGATCTTTCTGTTATACTGACCAGTTCTCCTGTCCATTGTATAGTGAACTTTCATGGTTTAAAGACCTGCTACATGTAAAACTTTAAATGCATGATCATCGAGCTTCATACTTGAGCTTTGTTTGTTATCAATGGAAATACTTTTGTCAGTTTGTTCATGTGATGAAATCAACATTTACTGACACCAATAAAAATCTGATCCTTTACAATTTACTTGTAACTTTGCTAAACATAAGCAGTTTGGGCTGAAGACTTCCATGCTGCATGTCTTCCTCAAGCTGAAGTTCCTATGAACACTTCAGCAAAAAACATTCAGTTGTTTCTTAGAGCAAGATTAGGGAGAAAACCATATTAAAAATTCTTTACTGTTAAATTTGAGACGTTCTGGCACCTCCTTGCTGAACAGCAGTACCACTGTTCTGCCCTGGAGAATTTCTCTTGGATGTAAACTTAGGAAGGAAAACCTCAGTGAGTAGCTTTAATAAAGCTTTTTACTGATTTTGGTCTTAAGCGACTAAATCACTGACAGGATGCAATCTTAAAGAGTAGACGTAAGGAAGGAAATTGCAGCTCATGTATAAACTTGAATATTATGTAGGTGGGAACCAGCGTGAACTTGCCCGCCAGAAAAATTTGAAGAAAACCCAGGAGATCCTCAAGGGGAAAAGGAAAGAGGATAGTTTGTCTGCTTCTCAGAGAAAACAAAGGTAAGCTCTAGTACACAGGTGCCTGATGAGGAAGGGAAGTGGTGTTCTTTATGCTTAGCAAATGAAAATAAGCCGTACCTACTTAAGATGCTAATACATTATGATGCTATGTTAAAAAATTATCTCAGAATCAGTGTTCCCTCTAAGCTGCACGGGTGCGTGGCTGCACAGCGGCCGTCGCACCCCCCGCGCAGCAGTGAGGGACCCCCACGCAGCCTGGAAGCCCCCACTGCTCCCTCCAGACCCCCAGGGCAGCGGCTCTGCTGTGGCACACCCGGCCTGCGCCTGGCCCCTGGGCTGGCCCTCCCTGCCCCCAGGGTGGGACAGGCAGGCTCAGGCTAGGGTCAGGAGCGCGGGCCTGCCTGCCTGCCCCCCCATGCGGCCGGGGCAGCGGGGTGGCTGCGGCCACGGCGGGCTCCCACCCGCTGACCGCCTCGACTTCCTGGCCCGGGGCCGGGCTAATCCAGGGCCTTGGCCTCCCAGCACGGGGCTGGGATCAGCCTCCGGGGCTGGGGTCAGCTCCGCCTCACCGGTGGCTTCCCAGGGCCACGGTAGGGTCCTCCCCCGCCACCGGCCTTGGCTTCTCTCTTTCTTTCTTTCTCATCCTTCTCTCTCTTCTTTGCCTGCCTTCTTTTTTCTTCCTCCCTCTCTTTCTCTTCCTTCTTTCTCTTTTCCTTATTTGTCTTCCTTTTTCTTTCTTTCTTTCTTTCTTTCTTTCTTTCTTTCTTTCTTTCTTTCTTTCTTTTTCTCTCTCTCTCTTCCTTCCTTCTTTTTTCCTTCCTTTTTTAAAAAAACTTTTAAAAAATTAATTTTAAATAAAAACCTTTCTAAAAATTAAATTTCAATTCAAAATTCATTCAAATTCAATTAAACACAATTAATTAATTCTATTTACAATTACTTTAACTTCAATTAATGCCTATAATTTCTGTCGTGTGAGTTTACACAAAAATTTTATTCAGAAAAAGTTATGCACGTGGCTTGAAAATTTTGCGCACAAGCTGCCAAACCTTAGAGGGAACATTGCTCAGAATATTAAGGATGGAAAGGACCTCAGGAGGTCATCTAGTCCAATCTCTTGCTCAAAGCGGGGCTAACCCACCTAAATCATTCAAGCCAGGCTTTAAAATCTGTAAAGATGGAGATTGTACCACCTCACTATGTAACCATTCAGTGCTTTACCATCCTCCTATTGAAAGATTTTTTCCTAATATTAAGCCTAGACCTCTCGCACTACAACTTGAGGACATTCCTACTTGTTCTGTCATCTGACACCATTGAAAACAGCCTCCTAGTTCTGTCCTCCTTTGAACCCACCTTCAGGTAGTTAACGGCCACTATCAAATCCCCTCTCATTCTTCTGAAGACTAAACAAGCCCAGTTTCCTCAGCCTCTTCTCATAAGTCATGTGCTCCAGCCCGCTAATCTTTTTGTTGCCCTCTGCTGGATTCTCCAATTTGGCCACATCTTTCTTGTGGTGGGAGGGCCCAAAACTGGATATTGTACTTCAAATGTGGACTCACCAATGCCAAATAGAGGAATCATAACTTCCTGTAATCTGCTGGCAGTGTTCCTACTAAGGAAGCCTCATATGCCATTAGCCTTCTTGGCAGTAAGGGTACACTGTTCACTGATCTCCAACTTTGTCCACTGTAATACACAGGTCCTTTTCTGCAGAACTGCTGCTTACCAGTTGGTCCTCAATCTGTAGTATTGCATGGGATTCTTCCCTCCTAAGTACAGGATTCTGTACTTGTCCTTGTTGAACCTCCTCCAATTTGTTTAGGTCACTCTGTATCCAATCCCTACACTCCAGCATATCTACCACTCCCCTCAATTTAGTGTCATCTGCAAATTTGCTGAAGGATGCAATCCACTCCATTCTCCAGATCATTTATTGAAAGTGTTGAACAAAACATGTGCACACACTTTAGGTTACTTATGCCTGACTTTACCCCAGCATTTCCAGAGCTCATCTCTGTCTTGGGTGGTTAGGCCTCAAATGCCCTTCTGGGTTCTATTGTAGTCTTTGGTTTTGACTACTTCTTTGTGAGGAAGTGGCAGTACTTTTCCAGCCACTCATTTAAGGTGCCAAAACAAAATGTTCAGATTGTGCATTTAATATTTTTCTTCCTCTTACATGCTTTGAGAATTTCTTACGAGTGTAAGTCCTGGAGAATAAAGCAATGTAACAGTTCAGTCCAAACCCTGGGTGCTTTTCTTGCCTTATCTTAACAAGGCATTAGCCATTTCAGTCTGAAAAACAACTTGAAATAGTAGACAGGAGAGATTGGTTCATCTATTATGTATAAATTAAGTATTGTCTCATTCACAGTGGGTCCCCTAGCATTCTTCTCAACTGAATGCAAATGACGGATTGTAAGAAAAAACTAACAGGAAGAGAAACACAGAGGGGGAAGAGAGCCTTTTTGTGAGGTGCATATCAAAGGTTTGCTTGAATACATTTGAGGGGACAGATGGGATGCCTAGGCAGGTACCCTTCATTAAGGGAATAAAGGGAGTACTTTTGCTTCATTAAAAAGGAGTCTCAATTAGGATTGGTTGAAAACGCTGGATTATTTTGATAAAACTAACTTATTACTCAAAGGGTATTATGATTTTGTTTATATATAACCCTTTGTTTCCAATACCCTTTACTGATGCGTGAATCTGTAGTCTTTTGATAAACTTATTCTTGTTTTCACTGTAGCTTTATCTACGTCATGCTGGGATGTTAAGTGAAGTGATGGTCTTGAGTTGAATCTTAAAAATTAGTGTGTATGGTTCCTTTGAGAATAGCAAGTCTGAGAATCCTGTAGGGGTGCAGTGGATCACTACAGGTAACGCTCCCCAGTATTCAGGGATTGGTGTGTGCCTGTTTCTACCTGAATTGAGAGCAAGGTCTGCAGGGGCCTGGAAAATAGTGCTTGTGCTGCCAGAAGCTGTTGGCTTCAGGGAGCTGATAGACAGCAGGTACAAATCAGACTACTTCATGTTAATTGGCTAGTGGTGAGACACCTCATAATCCTGAGTACCCCAGGGAAACATCACAGTAAACACCATCAGTACTAAAAACTAAGATACAAGTACAAATCAAGCATGAAGTGTAATCACAACATGATTCAAGGCTGCCACAGTGTTCTTGAATTATAAGGCTTTAATATACTACCTTGTACTGCAGAATTAACTACTAAGTGTGCAGTTGGCCTTGAATTAAATACCAACTGCCTCAGAATACACTTTCAACTTGAAACTGGTTCATTAAATAGTTGGCTCCAGGTCCAGTCAACTGAGAGAGAAATCCTCTTGATCTAAAGATTACAAATGGAAAGATGCTCTTCCTGTGTGTTACAACCAGGAAAAAAAAGCTGTCAGATTCCCAACTTTACTGAGAAGATATGAAACAGGATTTATGACTTTTGTTGGGGTTTGATATCTAGTCCATTCATGTTACTGGGTAATCTGTGAATTGAATCTTGGACTTTATGTTAAATGACTTTAACTTCCATTATTTCTGCTGAGTATTGGCAAGCACAAAATTATCAGTCCTTCAGGTAGGGTTTAAATATTGGAGCTTGCTTTCACCTCTTTTATGCACCTTCTGCCGAAGTAGTATCAGATGAAACTTCAGTGCAACCCTGGAAATATCTGTTCATCCAGGATGTGTTGACAGGTACATGAAATATCAGTAGCTCTTTGTGTGGTAAAATGCAGGCAAATAGACTTGGTATCTAGGCTGATCCTCTGCAGTGCTATCAAACTATTGTCCTGATCATTTTTTAGCTTAAAGATTGATCTACTATATGCTGTTACATTTGTTTTTTGTCCCATTGCCTAAAAACCAACAATGGAAACAATCTGTAAACAGTAAGATGAAGCCCAATGCAACAATCAAGGAATATTTCTACTAGGTCACTATTTTTCTAACTACATGTCTGTCTTTTACAGAGACTCTGAAATCATGCAGCAAAAGCAGAAAGCAGCTAATGAGAAGAAGTCTCTGCAGGCAGGAGCAAAATAAACTGTGTGGCTGCTCAAATGACCTAAAATGTTACAGTACACCAATCAAGCTATAGGGCCTAAAAAGATCATACTTATTTGTAAAAGTGGCCTGTCATTAAATGGTTGTTTATCTTATACTTACAGACTTGTTCAATTTGCACTTATTTAGAATGTTTAGTTAGTATAGGCTGAGTATAACCAAGACTTGATTCACTAAGTTAACTGTAAGAGTTTAAGTGATGATAGTAATTGTTTAACTTGATCTTGCATTATTAACAATGTTGGCTTCACTGAGTATCTTGAGTGACTATACTAATCCACAGTTAGACCAGATTACCCTCTTCTTGACCCTGAACATATAACAATCATTCTAAGTGGAATGCCACTTTAAAAGTCCAATATCATCGTACAATACATTCAAACTCGTTAAGATCTGAACTGTAAATCTCATCTTAAATTATTTTTACAATAAAATTTTGCATGAAGCATTGTTTAATCTGAAGTGGGTACATTGGATAATCTTTTACTAGTCTTGAATTTAAAAACTACCTTAAAGGGCAGATTTATTCAGAAAATTTTCAGAAGACTAAAATCTAGCATGACTTGTTAAACAAGTCATTGTGTTGTGGAAAATATTACAATACCCCTTCTTGTAAACTTTTAGTTTAGCTTCACTTCTTTGCTTGGGAAGGGCAGTAACCTAGTAACCACAGATCTATGGGCTAACTACTTTAGATTTTGGGTGCACTCAGCCAAAAGTCAAGCAAAACTGCTCGGAAAAATAAAAAACTAGCCCTCTTTCATTAAAATAAGATTGTTAAATATCATTCTTGATACCCGTTCAGGAAAAAATTATGGGAGGGCAAATAAAAGATTTTTTAACATATACTAAACTGTTAATCCTCTATTTTTCATCTACATTATGTTTTGCATGTAAAATTAAGTAGATTGCCCTATCTACCAAAAGAATCTCTGTCTAAGCCAGTCACAGTTTGACAACGTGCAGATTTTGGAGCCTTTGCTGCTATATACATGAGCTTGCCTATACCTGTACCTCTCCCAAAAGTAAGGTGAACTCTAGCTGAGCAAACTGTTTAGGATGTGGCTTTTCACAGGAGCAGGCAAGGTGGATTTCAAGAAGCTTAAAGCTGGTTTTACACGCAATGGGGGAGGCAAAATTATTCATTGCTGTGCAGCTTCCACTGCTGCTTCTATGCATGCCTGAGAAGTGATGTAAACTGTAGTTTCCTTTTAATTTCCAAGTATGTAATATATAAAGTAATCTGAACTACAAATTAGCCTAATCTCAGGAGTTGCTCTCTGGACAATCTGCCAAATCTTCCATTAAGGATAATTATCAATTCAGACAGGCTTGAGCTTCATTTAAAAAGTATTTGATCTGAATTAAACTCCTTCTTCTGAATGTGAGAAGCTGGAGCAAAACTTAGAGTGCAGGTGACCTTCATACCTTTTAATATCCTGTCTGCATAGTTATTTATATCATGTCTGATGACATGGCTCCTGTGGTGAGCTCTTGAGTTTAACTTCAGCTTGGATGGAACAAGTGAGAAAGGGAGTACAATACAAGAGCTACAGTGATGGTTTTGTAAAAATATAAACAAATAGCATGAGGAAATTGCAGGTCCCAGTAACTTGAGTGTGGGAAGTTGCATGCATTCTGTTGCCTGATAGGCTGTTCTATATGTCCTGTCACTGTTCTTAAACTTAGTGGGGAAGGTAGTAAAAAAGAAATAACTGACTAAAAACTTATTGGAGTTGTATGTTAGTATTAACAAAAACCTAGAAAGATGTCATCCTTGTGCTGAGAGTCAGTTCACCCTGTGTTAATTCCCAGCTCCAAGAATGGCATAATGAAACTTGCTTATTCAGAACTGCTTGCAGGGGTGGACATTTTGACAGCATTTCTTGTAGTGCTCAATAAAATTAGTATTAAAACCCATATTATGAATAAGGAGGGATTAGTAACCATTGTAGGTCTCTTCCCCCATGATAGGTGGAAGAGCAGGTGTTCAACTCTATATACACTTTTTCATGCTGGACAGTTGAGAGTAGAGCCCTGCAAATCTTCAGCTGGGGATGCAGATATTCACAGACCAGATGGTTACAGAGGTTGAAACCTTTGTGACTTCTGGGGCACAGCTGGAACAGCTGCCAGCCACGGGGGCAGCAAACAACTCAGCTGTTAGGCTGCTGGCAGGGTTCAACAGCTGATCAGCTGTTAGAGGGTGGGGCTCACCAGGTGTTTGGGATGGCGGGGATTCAGTTGATGTGTGGATACCCTAAATCTATAAGAGGAAGGTGGATTGCAGTCTGGTAAAATTTATTCTTGTGGCTCTTTATCTCCACATACATTAAAAAAAACAAGATTTCCTTACATAATTTTAAGTGAGAATTCTCTGAACTGTGCCTTGATCTACTGAATTATGGACTCTGGTTCCTGCACTAAGATGTCCATCTTGCCCTAGAGATGTTATGAGGCTCTTATGTGTAATACCCCCAGAGATAATACAGTGAGTTTCCTGTGAGTCCTTCTTATCCGTACTTAAAATCACACAAATTCGAAAGGGGTAGCCCTGTTAGTCTATTGTAGAAAGACAACAGAGTCCTGTGGCACTTTTAAAGACTAACATTTATTTATCGCATGAGCTTTTGTGGGAGAAAACCCCACTTCGTCAGAAAGCTTCTATTGTCTTAAAATCATACAGAGTACTGTGCTAATAGTGCATTTGGTCTGTTCCAAAAGTAAAACAAAATTAAAATGTGCCAGGCATAATCGTGCTTTGATACTGGCCCCCTTTGTCTCTGCTTCTGCCTCCTGTAAGGACATTACGTTCATTTAAAGAGATTATCCCCCTCCAGTTGGAGCTTGACATACGGCCCCACGGGAGGGGTGAGAAGCAGCTTTTTAAAACAGAGGCTGCAACTCACAGCTTGTAAGAGGCTCCCCCAGGCTCGTAGCCGCTCCCAGGGCCCATCGGAGTGTGGCCGAGGTTTTCGGTGAGTGGGTGCCCTGAATCCTGCCCAGGTGGGGGAAAAGGGGCCGTCGCTTGGAGCAGCAGCGGGCGCTCTGCCTGCGGCGAAGGGAGCGGCTGGGCGGGGGCAGCAGGGAGCCCACTCGCTGGCGCGCGGTGGCGACCCAAGGAATTGCCGCTGCTAATCAAGCTTCACGCGGAGGGGGTGGGCTGGAGTGAAGGGTCGCGCATGCTCCATTGCCTGTTGGCTGAGCGCGCAAGCGCCCTGCGCCTGCGCGTGGTCTGGTCTGCCCTGCCCCCGAGTTTCCGCTGCCATGGCAGGGGTGGCCCGCGACGGGGCTGGGGAGACGGTGCTGTTTAAACGCGGCGCCGGGCAGGTGGGTTCCGCGCCGGGCGGGTGTCGCCGCTCCGGGCTAGGCTGAATTCGCGGGGCGGCGCGTGTGGCTGGGCTGGGCTGCGGGGCGGGGCCGGGTCGGGCTGGGCTGCGGGGCGGGGCGGGGCCGGGTCTAGCCGGGCTGCGGGGCGGGGCGGGGCCGGGTCTAGCCGGGCTGCGGGGCGGGGCGGGGCAGGGTCTAGCGGCGGCGGGGATGCGCCTGGGGACCGGTCCCGTAGCGAGCACTGGCTGCGGAAGCGTGTCTGCTCTGCGGGGCGGCGCCCTGTCCGGCCCCTGTCCCCCGCTGCACGTGGCGGTGACAGCGCCTCCCTCTCTCCCGCAGAGCGACGATTCGGACATCTGGGACGACACCGCCCTGATAAAAGCCTACGATAAAGCGGTGGCCTCGTTCAAGGTAAGGGCGGCCCGCGGCTCCCCGGCCCGCTCCTTTCCTAGCACTCTAGCAGCCAGACACACCTAATCCAGGGGCTACGCACCGGTACGGCTTACGGGCACCTGTTTTTCCTTGGCCGGCCCCGCTGCCCAGCTCGGGGCCAGGGTCTGACCTTTCCCCTGATGACCCATCCCCCAGCGGGGCCGGCAGGGGCCAGAATCTGGCCCGCGGACACGGCCAGGCTGGAGCTTTTTCAAATCTCCCACGCTGAGCGTGCTCAGATGCATGGCTCAGGGGGGGAGTAACCTGGCCAGAGAGTGACTGGCTGCCCCTGCAGCTCCGGGGCGGGGGGGTGCAAGTCAGGGAACCAGCGAGCGGTTGGGGAACCGGCGGAGGGGGGCCGAGAGGAGCTGGAAAGGGACCCAGGGGGTCAGGTAACCGGTGAGCGGGGGTGGGGGCCGAGAGGAGCAGGGAAGGGGCTGGGGGGCAGGGAGCCGGTGGCCGAGAAAGGTGGGGTCTGGGAAGACTGCTTGGGGTTGGTGGTGGAGTGGGGGGGTTTGGAGGGGCCTCAGAAGCAGAGGTGGTGGAGGGTCCTGACACACCCACTCCCACCAGCATACCTGCACCCTTTCTTTTTTTAAAAAAAAGAAAAAAAGCACTGCCTAATCCCCTCCTGAAATACAGCTGCTGCTCCTCTTGTGTGTATGGCCCAGACCGAGCAGGGAGCTCCACTGCAGAAAAGGATTATTTGAGGAATCGGTTGTTTGAGGTATAACGATTAGGTGTGACATACTACACCCCACGTACACCTTTGTGGTGTGATCTGTGTCTCGTGTTTGGGAGCATGATGGAGCTTTATGGAGGATCAGGCCCCAATGGTCCTTTATAGTTCTAGCAGTGCATTGACTTTTTAGACAGGGGAGCCATCCCTCATGGCTTCTGGGAGTGACTTCTGATCCTTCCCACCCCCCACCCACTTGGGAATTATGATAAGTTACTGCAAATAGTTTGTATAATGGCTGTAGTTTGTTCGTTTTTTTAAAATGCATTGCAGTTAAGGGGATGTTTTTCTGTGTCTTAGTTACGGGCCTGGCCTAAAGGTACAATTTAGCAAAACAAACAAGGAGTCCTGTGGCACTTTTAAAGGCTGACTAATTTATCTATCGTATGAGCTTTTGTGGGAGAAGATCCCACTTCATCAGACGCTTGAAGAACATGCCATGTTTGTGCCAAGTTACAGAAATGCAAGTTTTTCATACTGCTGAGTGATGTGTAATTTAGATCAGTTTAGTTACATCACTCAGCAGTATGAAAAACTTGCATTTCTGTAACTTGGTATAAACATGGCTGGCTTGACAGAAGGATGCTTCTGTTGATTGAGCTACCATCACTTGAGGAGGTGCATTCCATTACCTGCTTGCCGTGGTGGAAAAATCCATTCTATTGTGCTGTAGGAAGCATCTACGCGACAGCAGCACAGCTATATCATCGTAGTTGTGCTGCTCTATCACCGATAGTGTGGTGAAGTCCTTCTATGTCAGTGTAGTATTTCGAAAGTAGAATTGTAGAAAATGGCTCCTATGAATGCAAACATCACACTGAGCTAAAATCTATGCTGTAAAGACACCCATTTCAGTGGATCTTTTTATAGTACCATATTACTGTATATAAACAGAACGAGTACATGTACTCTTAACATTGTCATTGATGAGAACAAGAGACATTTGCTATCTGTATCTACTATTTAGCTCTGATTGCTTTTGTGATCGTGGTTAGCAGCATATGTCATTTGTTTATTTTTGAAGAATGCTCTAAAGAATGGTGACTGCTCGGACCCTTCAGACAAACAAGAACAATGCTCAGGGACAAAGAGAAAAAACAATAAGAAGAACAGAAGTAGGAAGAAAAGCAACGCAGCACCTTTGAAACAGGTCACCTTAAAAACTGCGTACCAAAGCTAAATGTTAATTTTTTTTGTATTGCACGTGTTCATAGTCACTTTTAAAACATAGTAAGAGTTATTTGCTCATTGAGGGAAGATTTTAGTTATTGACTTCAATGAGATTGGAAATAAGATTTGTACATATTTGCTCTGCTGCACCTGCCTGAGAAAGAGATGCATTGGATACAAAGAAAAATCTGTAGCGAGGAGAAGCATATTATGAAGTATTTAGTTCAAAAGTTAATACAGAGCTTGACAAATCCCGGACACCAGAAGTGTCTAGCCTGGTGCCTAACTCCACTGTGAAAATGCAGCAGAGGAGCACCCTCTAGCAACCAAAAATAAAACTGCCAGCATTTTTACTGACGCTCTGTAGCATTGTGGTGGTGATGGGGCGACCCAGCTAGACGCTTTGAGTTAATATACATAAAAAATCAGATAAGTTTGATTCTCTTGAGGATGAGAAGAGTTACATTGGGGGGAAATTCTGTTTTTCAGAGGTCACAAACATAGACATTGACTTGACTGTTGCTTTTATTGCAGTGGAGAGTTGGTGATACCTGTAGTGCAGTTTGGTCTGAGGATGGCAATGTGTACCAAGCAACTGTTGCCTCAGTCAATCCCAAGAGTGGGAAATGTGTTGTTGTTTACACTGGGTATGGAAACAGGGAAGAGCACAATCTCGCTAATCTGCTTCTTCCAAACACCGTTGAAAGAGAAAACGAGGAGCAGAATGCTGTGGAGGTGAGAGGGCATATATAAACAATATTCTACTAAAAATAAGCAAAAACTTCCAACTTCTGTTGCCCTTTTAGAATTGAGGGAAGAGAAGAGTATGTGAACCAAAAGTTCTCCTTGGTGTAAGGGGGCATGAATCTATTGAAAGCAATGCATATGGTGGTGCATGATTGGTAGTATGGCCTCATGGATAGGGCATTGGACTGAGGCTCGAGACTGAACTTCAATTCCCAGCTCTGCCACTTTGCTAGGTTACCTTGGGGTAATGACTTCTTTTGGGGGCTTAGTTTCTCCATCTGTAGAATGGGGCTAATGATACTGACCTTCGTGAAGCACTCTGAGAGCCATGGATGACTCGAGTTATAAAAGAACTAAGTGGGATTCTGTTACTGCACTGCAACTGTATGCAGCTCTCTGGTTGTTGCAGATAACAATAATTCTCACTTGCAGGATTGCTGCAAAACAATGCTTCTCCTCATGGTTCATTTAGTGCCGGGAGATACTATCTTTCTCAGTGTACCAGTACTGATCTACTATTTCAATCTCTAATCAGCAGTGCTGGATCAAGAAATTTTGCTAGAGAATTAGTAGACCTAGTAGGTCTGAAAACAGCTCTCTCTTCTCCCCTGTAGACTGCAGAGTTTTAGCTCTTTTTACAGAAAAATATAGATAATCTGTTTTTGCTGATGCTGTGTTCAGTGTGAAGGATTTCATATGAGATTAGAGAGTGATCTTTGTATGTATGCATGTGCTAAGAAATAATCCCAGTACTGATATGTTTTGAAGTCACTTTCTGATTTCTAGATTATCAAAATCCATGTTCCCAATAATATCTATATGAGACTAGGAAAAAGGTGGAAACAGTGGCATAGTAACAGGTGGCAGTGCAGGGGATGAGGAAAGAATGAACAAATAAATAGGGGAGGAACAGAACTGTCAAATGCCTTCGATGTGGGAACAAGAATATTGAACTTCCTGTAGTAGGAAGAGAGGAGACAGTATTTAGATTTGAAGAGAGGATCAAAATGAAAGACAAGGAAGAAGATCTCAGCAGGTGCCATTTTTGAATCAGCTGAGAGCAGAGTCTAAAAGTCAGAGTGAAACGGAAGTGCAGAAATCAAGATAGAGAGGAGGATATGGACAAGGCTTTTCTAGTGAACAGTTTCATGTTGAATTTGTCTTAACATTTGCTATAGACATAGGGAGGAGTCATTTGGAAACAAGTGTACGAGAGTTTGAATTAAAAATACAGTTTCCCTTCTAGAATGAACATGAGACTCAGTATTCAACAGATGAAAGTGAAAAGTCCTCCCAGTCTCCTGGAAACCAATACAACTCTACAAAATTAAAATCCTCTCATTGGAATTCCCATTTTCCACCTCCACCATCATCAGGCCTGGGAAGGGTAAGTATAGTCCTACTGGGGTAGTGGCCTGCAGCACAGCAGGATCTTGAGGTATTACACATTCCACAGCTCTGAGAAAATAATATATTTACCACTTTTCTTCTAGCCATTACATTCCAGCTTTCGTGTAGTGTTAAGATCTCAAGATAACCCTTGAACCTTAATGTGGTAAACAGTAAGGGAGAAATCCAGACATTAACATAGTCACTTGAAGTCTTTCCATTAACATTTTCGGGGGCCATGGTGTCACCTTATGTATTTACAATCTAGACTAGATTACATGTGATATGGAAATTGATACTAAAACAACTTGCTTTATTTTTGGAACATTGAAGTGTAAGTGGAAGTTTACTAGAAAATCTCATATGTGAAGAATCAATATAAATTAAGATAAGGTTCTCTAGCATTTCATCTTTAAATGCAAGCTGTAGACATAGTGCTATTCTGATAAAAATGTTTGGTATAGTAAAGTTAGTATTCAAAAATAGAGTGAACTTAGTCAGCTCATAACTGATCATATCTGGTCTAGGATATCTCTTGCATATAGGAATAATAGTTGTAAGGATAGTTTCTTAATGTGAGTGTGCAACTTCAGATTCCTATTTAAAGGTGTTTTACAAATTGCTATTATTAAAACATCACTTCAAGCCTGTCTCTTAGTAATACTTATAAAATAAAAAGTCAATCATTTTGCTTCCCTTGATGATTCATGTCAGAGAGTACTAGCAAGAAGCATTTACACTGGCCCATATTCCTGTACTGTTGATTAATTAAACCATTGGGACTCCCTACCGTCGCTTAAGTGATTTTGTGTTCTGTTGTAAAATATTTTAAGGCATAAGTTTCTTTCCCTTTTTTAAATTTCAAATTATATTTCTTATTAAATTATTTCACTATAGGTTGGACCAAAATTCAGTGGACCACCACCCTTCTTATCAAGCCCTCTACCATTCCCAACAGGACCACCGGTAAGTGGTAGGTGAAAATAGAGTGATTAAAGGCAAATATTTGTGATTGCTACTTTTCTAACTGACTTTCTTGGTCACCTGTGCGCATATACCTGCTTTTAAATGGAAATGAATACCTATTCAGTACTGTGTATGTGCCCAGTAGCAACATTCTATTAAGCTAATCTTAATGTTCCAATCATAAATTTCCTTCCATCTTCAGGGGTTTGTATTCAGGATCACAGGGAGTAAGTGTGTTATGGAGTTCAAAAGTATCTAAGGAGTAAGATGTCTTTTAAACAATTTTTGTACTGGTCTATTTCAGTTATGCGTGTGACTTTTTTTATTACTGAAATAGTTGTACTGATATCGCAGGATAAATATATAATCAAAGAGTTAAAGCTTAAATTTGGTTAAGGAAAAATATATGTATTGTAAAGTAAGACCATGACTAGCAAGTAGAAGGAAGGCCATGAAAGTAATATGTGGTAAGGCCAGACAGAAGGAATATAGCAGGGAGGATGTCTGGCTCAATGAATAACTAATAAAATGAGGGAATGTTTCAAAAAAGAAGGCTTCTGATGGATGGGGTGACTGCAAATGTCTTTAAATCAAACAGAGAATCTTTCTTAAAATGAGCCAACACAGCCCTTCTCCAACCCACACACTAGTGTTAAAGCCCTGTGAATTTAGGTCAGTGGTTCCCAACCTTGTCTCTGCTGTGGCACACCTTGATACCTTTATTTATTTTGGGGCACACCGCTATATAGTCTCCAAATGAACTCGTGAATATTCGGAAACCAATCCAGAACTCTTCAGATGGGTTTTTCAGAAAAACCCTGCTCAGCCCTGAGGGTACACCCGTGTGCTGTAGCACACTGGTTGGGCAAAACTGATCTAGGTGCAATGGGGAAACTGTTGGACAGCAAGAGGTGTTGCACTTAAAAAGAAAAACCAGCAGGATCTTATTCAGGCGAGCAAGACAATGTGCCACATTTATTATGAGAAAAACACAATTATATTAATAGCTAATATCTAGTAGCTGTACACACACATGCCCCAGATGTTTTGTTAGTGGTCATGTATAGTTACCAGTCCTGATTGTTGCTTGTAATCGTAGCTTTAGTTTGTGGCTGGTGTTCGCAGCTCATGGCAGCTACCTGCCCAGGAAAGCCGGGCATTAGGAAGAATGGAGTCTCTGTTGGGCACACAGCTGTGCACCAACGCTCTTGGATGGTGTGCAGAACATTACCCAAAGCTATGCTCTCTCATGCATGTTTTTTATCTTTTAGTCC
Source organism: Pelusios castaneus (assembly GCA_007922175.1). Classification (NCBI taxonomy): domain Eukaryota; kingdom Metazoa; phylum Chordata; order Testudines; family Pelomedusidae; genus Pelusios; species Pelusios castaneus. The sequence goes on from ML685830.1 coordinate 285,467, forward strand.
ATGGATCTTGCTGTGTCCACACTGCCTCAGGGGACTATATGACCATGAGTCATCAGTTAATGGCAGATGTGACTTTGATCTTGTTTTTGATGGGACTCTTTGTCCCTTTCTTTCTAGGGTGGATTCCTCTTGCTTTTACAGGGTTTGTCTGCATTGTTCTTCAGGCATTACGGTGGTGCTGGCAGTTTGTCATCAGGAAAGTCTGGCATTGGAGACTGATCCCATTCCCCCCCCCCCCCACACCCCCACACCCCATTCACTCATCCAAACTTTGTTCACATATGTAAAAGCAGTTTCAGCAAGACTTAGGCTGGGCAATACAAAATGGAGTTTTGGTTACAATATGGAGTTACAAGTGGATGAACGAGCATGGCATTTTTATCAATGGATATTCTATATAGAAATTTCTGTTTGAAGCAATTCTATGGTATAAATTCATCTTTAGCCCTACAGGAAGAAGGGCAAAATGGCCTTGGGAAGAAAGGAGATTGTAAATCTTACCTTAGAGATCATTGCTAATATCTGCCTGACTCAGTTTGAGCAAACCGATATGGGTCAGAGCACCCATAGGTGTAGCCCATTTATAAATATCTTGATCAAAAGTTTATAAATATTTAGTTATTGTTTGAATATAGTAAGTTTATCATTAGTTTAAGACTTCTTAGGCACGTATAGAGTAATTGCATAAAGTGCCATTGGCCTTTGGGTTTACTTAAGTAATTTATGGTTAAGTTGGTGTTTGGTGATTTCCCATATTAATTTCTAATATTACTGATAAATTCAACAGATATCATACGCTAACATAGCTTTTTCCCTTCCCTTGTGGGAACAGTGATGCTGATGCAACTGCATCTGCCTTAGTGGGGTTGTGCTGCCTTAACTATATCAGTATAGTGAATGCTTTGTGTGTAGAAAAGCCCTATGTGTGCTATGAATTTTGGAAAATAAGATAACCAAGTTCAACGAAAGTTTTCCTAACTATCTCATAGGAGTTAAATACAGAGCAGTGGTACATGTGCCTTTGTAAATAAGTGTTTAAGCAAATATCTTATTGTAGTCACATTTGTGAGAATCTGTTTCTATTCTCTCATTTGTCAATAACTTCAGATGTGGTTATTGTCATTCAGTTCCTCTGCCCACCAGATAAACAAACACCAGCATAATAAAGCCAGTTCACAGTTCCTTTTGCACTCTCCTAGCTGATTCCTCCTCCACCGCCCATGGGTCCAGACTCTCCTGAAGATGATGAAGCTTTGGGAAGTATGTTGATAGCCTGGTATATGAGTGGTTATCACACTGGCTACTATCTGGTAGGTGACGCCTGACTCTTGTTGAAATGTTGCAGATGTATTCTAGCTTTGGGTTCTGCTGTTAAACTTGCAGCTTTCTAATCCAGTGGAGTCTCCTGGCATGCACGCTTTGTAACAACTGTGTGGGTGGAGTACTTCTGGACTTGTTCAATAGTCTTTGGTTCTTTAATGATCCCCCCCACACACTTTTCTAACTGCTGGATATTGGTGGGGTATAATGTAGAGCAGATCTGTTTTCTAACACCCATCAATGTTCTTCATTGCAGACTGGTGGGAGGGTTGGGATTGTGGTACATGGATAGCTCATGCTGGAGCTCCACACTAATGAAAAATCCATGATCATGAAGCGCTGCTTTTTCCATAATTTCAAAGTAAGAAAAAAATGTAGAAAGGATTTGACTTTCCGAGCTTTGATAATTAATGGGATTTTTTAAAATGAAATATTGATAACATTCAAAGGTGGATTGAAGACTAAATAAACAAAATTTGGGAATTGGCAGTTTTAGATTAAATGTTTGTGGGCTTCTGTTATTTATCTTTTGGTTTAACACCAAAAATTTCTCAAGCTGTTCTGTAGGGAGACAGATCAAGACAAAAGCACATAGTTAAGATTTAATCCCTGATTTCAGCATAAGATGTTGGTTGGTTGTCTTCCGTCTGTTATCCATAAAGAACCAAAATCTGCTTTTCATGAGAGGCAAGAAGGACTTGGCCCAAAATATTTTACTATGATGAGCAAAGCTTAATTTTTTATTTTCTCTTCACACTTGAATAACAAACTTTTGCTGTCCTGGGTCCCATAGGGTTTAAAACAGAGCCGAATGGAAGCTGCCTTGGAGAGATGTCCCCACCCTAAATAACTGAATATTGCTATCTTGAGCAATTGTGAGTATTATATTTGTGTTAAAGTTTTATTTGCAATAGGTGAGAAACCCAGTTAGACTCAATGTATATCATAGGCTGGGGCGTGTGCATTTAAAGGAAAGTGTGTCCTGAAATGTCCCTTCAAAGAAAAGAGTAACTTTGGGTCCCAAGACCTCTCTAGTCATGTGAAGAAAAGCTCTGCCACTGTCAAAATGTAACAGGTTTCTTGCCACCAGGAAGAGTGGCTGAGAGCTGGAATAGGCTTTTACGTACTTTTCAAGGAGCATGGACGGATTTGTGATTGGGAAATCAATGTGACTCATTACTAAAAATTAATTTATTTCCTTGGGAGAAATCTGAGTGCTATGTTGTTGACTTCCACTATGATTTAAAAGGACTTCTGTCTTAAAGTGAACAAGACAGCTGATTTAATCAATCCTGGAAACCAAAGGTCTGTTAATTTTATGTCAAAACTGACTCTTGTGACTATGCACCCATATTTTTAGAAACAATTTCTTGCTTATACATATATAGTAGGAATGTGCTTGATTTTCAAGACTGAATTATCACCTAGCTCAGTTTTCATTTTTCTGTGTTTTTATTCCCCCTCTTATTACTGAATATCTGCACTGAAGTATTAATCACATTACTGCAGTACAAAAAATGTGTTCCTTCTCACTTGTTTCTGGGATACTTATCTTTAAATGATGATTAAGATTTTTAGTGACTTCCAGGTTGATAAACTTGTTTTTAAAAAAATTAGTGTGTGCATGTACCTATACGATATAATTGTTTTTCCTTTTTTCAAGCCAGGTACAAATACCATTCTCTGTGGGAGAGAAGTCACTTGTGCATTGGTTGATAATGAAGATCTGACTTTATTTTTTAAATCACGAAGACTAACTGGGTCTAACATCTAAAGCCCTTGCATTTTAAGAGTGAACTGCCAGACTGGATTACTGCAACACCAGACTTTTTAAAATAGTCATTCATGCACCTGTAAAGACAACCAGGAAGATGTATATTTAAAAAGCACCTCAGCAATAAAATACCACCTGCCTCATTTAAACAGTTTGAAGCTAGTGTTTATGGATTTTAAAAATACTGTCCAGCTCCCTTTTAAAAACAAGTGGTTATACGCTTCTGATCTTTCTGCATTGCATTTTCTTACGTTTTACAATTCTTAATTTGAATTATAATCCAAGTAATTTTGATCAGAACTGAGAAGTACAAAATATTTCACCAAGCTAGAGATTGGCAGTAATGTCTGTAAATGTGACTGCTGATGGCAGTTAGTAGCATGTAGAAATGTTAAAACGCATTAAATATCCTGGAACATAAAGCAGATGAGGTAGGAAAGCCTTGTTTATGGGTTATTGCTATGCTTATTTTGCATATTTGTGAATAAAATTACTCCTTAAATTTTGAATTTGCTTTTTTTAAACTTCACTAACAAGTTGTGCTATTTAAATAGGATGGGTTTTTAACATTTTGGATGGCGTGTGTATATGTTGAAAGATCTACTTTCTAGATCAGTGTTTTTCAAACCATGGGTCAGGACCCTGTCCTGGGTTACGTCACCTCCTGCTGCCATTGCCAAAAGACTGGAATGCAGTGCTGAGCAATGTAATTGTTGGGTCATGGACATAAGATTTTTTTTTTTGGCTGGGGTCCAGAGGGAAAAAATATTGAAAACCACTGAGTCAGATGATAATCCCCTCATTATTTAGACATTTCTTTTATGAACTTGCTGTTTCCAGCAGCAGGAGGGTGCACTTTCTTCTATACAAACTCTTTTCTTTGCTATTTGTGGGAATATGCAGCGGCTGCCTCGTTTACACTGCTGAACAAGTCTTTGCTTACTGGATTTGCCACAGTATTAGTTACAATTGCTAACTAACAGGCATGAAGATAATTTATGCTGAGAAATTACTGTACTACTTCATGAAATTTCCTAAGGAGTGAAAGCAAGAACACAAGACTGTGAAGTTGGTAGCAAATAGAAGAAATGACAGGGAAGTAAAATGTGTTGGTGCAATGAACTGTAGAGGAGGGAGAAAAGAACCAAAGCAAGAAAAATTTCCCATTTTCTCTTCTGTTTTTCCCCCTCTCATTGCCACCTAATGATAAGGACGTATTTTCCTCCTCCTCTCCCACATAGTTCAACAAGGACACTGACTCTGTTTCCCTCCAAAGCCTCTCTCTGTTCTGAATGGTTTATTTCCAGGATGCCTAATTCCCTGATTATACTGTGAATTTATCAGCAAAGGCAGACTGCCTAAGCAAGTCTGTTTTCTCTTCAGGGACGAATAATGGTGTAATTGCCTACAGTAAAATTAGCACCTAGTGATAAATTCCAGATGAGTAGCCATTAATCTGTTTCAGCAAAACAAGCAGAGAGTCCTGTGGCATTTCTAAAGACTAAAATTTATTTAATGCATAAACTTTTGTGAGTATAATCCCACTTGATCAAATGCATGGATGAAGATTACACCTATGAAACCGTATGAATTAAATATGTTTGTTAATCTTTAAATGTGCCACAGGACTCATTTGTTTTAAATCAGGGATGGGTCACAGATCAGCATATGGCTCTTCAAATAGCAGGATTACAAAACAATGGTTACTTGAAAGACAACCGAGCCTTGTCTACATTGGGATTTTGTTGCAGCAGGGAAGTTTTACCAGTGTAAACCCCTGCTAACAGGTGCATTGCACTGATGCAAATCACAGCCCTACAGACTCTAAGATCAGAAGGGAGCAACATGCTCATCTAGTCTGACCTCCTGCACAGAAGAGGCCACAGAACCTCACCCACCCACTCCTGCAATAAACCTCTAACCTATGATTGTTATTAAAGTCCTCAAATCATGATTTAAAGACTTTAAGGTACAAAGCATCCAGCAGCAACTGAGCCATGCCCCATGCTACAGAGGAAGGAGAAAAAAAACCACATAGCCTTTGCCTATCTGCTGTGGGGGGGAAATTCCCTCCAGACCCTAATATGGTGATCAGTTAAAACCCTGAGCCTGTGGGCAAGACTCAGTCAGACACCCAAGAAAGAACTCGATAATTCAGAAACCCCCCCCCACTCCCTGTCAATTGTCCAAACAGCATATCTATTGCCAGGAGCCAAAGATCAGTCAACTGTCAGCCTATGCTGTCGCATTATATCATCCCTTCCATGAATTTATCAAGCTCATTTTTGAAACCAGCCAGATTTTTTTTGCCCCCACTGCTCCCTTTGGAAGGCTACTGCAAAACTTCACTCCTTTGATGGATGGGAACCAGCATCTAATGTCAAGTCTAAACTTCCTGATGGCCAGGTTATAGCCATTAGTTCTTGTGTCCACACTGGGGTTGAACTTAAATAATTCCTTTCCCTGCCTGGTATTTATCCTTCTGATGTATTTTTACAGAGCAATCATACCTCCCCTCAACTGTCTTTTGGTTAGGCTAAATAAACTAAGCGTTTTGAGTCTCCTCTTATAAGGAAGGTTTTCCATTCCTCGAATCATCCTAGTAGCCCTTCTCTGCACCTGTTCCAGTTTGACTTCATCTTGCTTAAACATGGGGAGCCAGAATTGCATGCAGTATTCCAGATGAGTTCTCACCAAGATCTTGTATCTCATGACTTAAGCAGCTTCAAACTGGGGCAAGCTGCATCAGCATGCAAGTCAGCGTACACCAAGTCTACACTAAGGGCAGAACGAGTGTACTTATACCCTTGCAAAAACAAAATAGCAAACCACCCAACAATTCAGGCTAGACAAATGCTACTATCTATCATTAGCTCAAATCTAATGTGCATACAAAAATCTAGTGGGGCACAGACATTGCATTTCACATGCGCATTACAGTGTCATTACCAAGAAAACAGCAGGCAACAGAAACAAAGAGAGCGCAGTGACGAGACTCAATACTGCTTCAGACTATATCATGGTGGTGCCACCTCATTACTCAGTAGCACCAAGATTGAATCTGCCTGTGCAACCAAGTTGCAATTCCTTGAATTTAGCTGAACTCAACTTGATGAATAGCTGCCATAAAATGAAAAAAAATAGGGGTTTATGTTGCTGTGTCAATTTACATATATAGGCCCAGAACCATAAAACACACACACACACCTTCAGATTGCTGCACCCCTGTGCCATTTACTTGTGGTGCCTAACCCTTTCAAGGCCTACACCTCACCCACAGCCTCCATATTTACAGTAAAATGTCAAGGTTTTTGTGTTTCTGCATCTGGGCACATGCAGTGCTGTGTCCCAACATCTATTTCCCATCTACAGGTAACTGGGCAGAAAATCAAGAGGTGTTTGTTTGTCACTCTAGCTTCCACATAGGGCCATGGGGGGGGGGGGGGGGGAAGGAGACCCTCTCCTTTAACCTTTGGCCCAGGAGTAGGATTTTTGTCCTGGAACGTGGGAGACCTGAGGCTCACTCCCCCTCCCTTTAACTGATGAAAAGGGATTTGAACAGGACTCTTATCAATCACCCCTTGGAATGCCCTGGCCACTGGACTATGGTATTCTGATGCAGGCTTCCCTCAACCTCTCCTATTCAAGTTGTTCCACTTCAAATAACTGAATAATTAAATATTAATTGGGCCAGAGCAGGATAAATCATACCATAGCCCAGTGATCAGATAATTTGCCAGAGAGGTGGCACATACCCATCCAAATCCTCTCTTATCATGAGGCAATGGGAAGCCTTGAATCTTTGTGTGACGCTGTCCAGATTTAGGGAACCATTTATGATATTATTTTGTATTAATGTTTTATAATTGTTATAATCCATAGGAATTATGCCATGTTTGGTGTCAATAGAAAGGTAATAATTTGTGGGGAATGATTATATAGTTTATGTGTAGGAGTCGTATTCATATTAGAAATTAGGAATATGATTGTTATATTTTAATTGGTGTGAGCCTAGGGAAACTCCCCAGACTGAATGTCTACCGGGCCATTGTCTCTTTAATGGCCCATTAAGGAAGCTCCCCAGTATAATGGGCCGAAGAAGAAAACCTGTTGAGCCACTAGGACTTGAACATGTGACGCAACCCCAATTTGATTGGAAAGAACTGCACACAGCATGGAGAAGGCCAGAGGTGATAAAAGGCAGCAGCCCCGACTCCATCTTGCTCTCAAGTCCCCAGTCTACAGCCGACACCCATCTCTGGAACTATTCCTCTGAGACTGAACAAAGGACTGAGGCCCACCCTGGTGCTGGGTGTTTACCAGCGGAACAAGCCTGCAAACTCCAGAGGAACAAACCTGCAAACTGCTTTTCATGAACTTTAAATCAGTTGTATGTATGTGATTTCTTTGACCCTTTAACATCTCATATTTTGCTTCTTTTCTTCTTCTATTAAACCTTTAGTTGTAGTTGCTAAAGGATTGGCTCCCAGTGTGGTATTTTGGGTAAGATCCAAACCTATATTGTTCTGTGTGCTGTGGCTGGCCCTTTGGGGTCAGGAGAACCTATATCTTTAAGAGACCGTGCGGCTAGGTGAGAGCCGGAGGAGCTGGAGTGCAATAAAGGGGGCTGTTTCTATTTTGGGCAGATTTCTTGGTACCCAGTGTGGGGAACCAGAAGCCTGGTTGTGACTGATAGGGAGACTGATTTAAGTACCACACATCAGTGTGTGAGGAGTTTGGCTCCCGGTTTTGCAGCTTGCCCTGATTTTTGCACGTCCAGGAGGGTATCCCAGGAGGCCCCGGTCACACTGTGGTTTTCCACATCCTGGCCTAATCACTGGGTTTAAAGATTATGAGAGGTCCTCCCCCACATCCAAAGCTGTGTGTAGTGTTAGATGACCTCCTAGCACGCTTACCAGATTTGGCCCCACAGGGAAGATAGACAGAGGAATACCTCTCATCTCCATTGATGGTTAACAGAAGTCACGTCCCTGCAACCCAGATATAGACAACAAACTCCATGAGGTGGACAAAGCTCAGGATACGTTCCTCTCATCAGCATCTTCCACTGGCTAGCTTATGTTTAAGCCAGCTAAAATGCTGGATCACAGGGTAAGGCACCAATCTCTCCTTCCATGCATTGTAAGGGGAGCATAGGCATCTATTTCAATCTTTGTGGATCATATTATTGTTCAAGTAATTTTCCATGCACCCAAAGTTAGTGATTAAGAGGCTGAGTGTTGCAATGTTTAAGACACTTCAGGCCATAGATGCTCAGTTTATCAGGTTTTTTTCTCTTTTTGATTTGCACCCTTAAAAATTCAGCCCGGGCTCAGCATGAAACAGGATTCTGTTTTTGGATTTTTTTTTTTCAAAAGAGGGTCTGTAGGCCACTCTGTGCTCCCACTTCCACTTGGCCTGCCTTCCATCGGTTTACAAAGGTATGATTAACTGGAATTTGTCTTTCAAATATTGTAACTATGCAACGCTAACAGAAATGAAAATCAGAATTACTGAAAGGACCTGTTGCATAATCATATTTCAAAGTAGACCTTCACTGTAAGCCAAGGCTGGATTAACTCATAAACCAATAAGCTAGAGGTTTAGGCCCTACTTCAAGGCTGTCCATTTCATATTGAAGTAACAGCTGAGCGACATCAGAAATGTTTTGTCTCATTAGGTATATTGCCTTGTACAAATTAATCCATCAAGATTGCAGATTCAATTTTTGGTGGTTGCGATTTTGTCGTGGGCTAAATAAGTTTCTGTGGTCCCAAGCAATATTGAACTTTGTACACAATAGCCCTCCACTGGACAACAGGAACTATGTCAAAGAAAGGACAGCAGAAACGGAAGGCCAAAGAAAGACGGCAAAGACAAGTTGTAGTGCTGAGAGCTACTCCTCTTCTAACATGTTTCCGCTTATTAAATCTGGTGGTGAGGAAGTCCAGGTGAATACCTGCCCTAGTGACGCTACTGTGCCTGATGGAAAGGAGCAGCCTCCTGTGCCTCCTCTGGCTACAGTCCCACCTCACTCCTCTGAAGATTTTCCCAGTGATAGTCATACAAAAATATCCTTCTCCAATAGTCCAACCCAGTGGGACATAAATTCTCAAGCCCTCACTCCATATTGGACTGAGATGGGCCCACAGACATGCCAGAATCTAGATGCTATCTTTTAACTGACTAAGAGTACACCAATCAGAATTATCTGATCAAATCAATGTTTGAATACATGAAACCTAACAAACATCGGCAAACAAGAATGGTTCATCTATTTGCCTTCTAAGAAGAAAATGTACTGTTTTTATCATCATCTATTTTCTGATACCAAAAAGTGGGGATTGTTCTATTATGTTCAATGATTGGAAGAATATTGTATATATTATACCAATCATGCAAGGAGAGACCAGCATACATTGCCAGTTAGCAGCTACCATACCTGAAACAAAGTTAGCAGTAGAACGGATACCCAAAGGGAAAACTAGTTTTTGGAAGCTTGTGTTCTAGGAAGAACATTCTGAAACACGTAGTGCATCAATCAATCATTGGATGACTCACTACCCAAGGGCTGCCTAGTGCCAAATCACCCTCAAGAACATAGCGGAGTTCCAACACTGAAGCTCTAAATGCAGTTGTTCTGGGATACTCCAATATCATTGGAGTGCTTGGGAGCATCTAGGATGATGAATCTCAAAAATCAGCAACAAGAATAGTGTGAAAATCTTGAGTTATGCACTGCACACTTTGGAAACTGGTATTTTGTATGAAGTCTGGAATGATACACCTCAGCCATTCAGCAGGTGCAGTCTGAGGTACAAAATGCTCAAACTGACCTTTCCTCTGCTGTAAATTTAATGAGGAGTCTTGAACTGTTCTTCAAAAAACTGTGGGATAGTTTTGATGAGAATAAAATTCAGGCAGCTTTGAAGACTGCTAAGCATGAGTATAAGTGAGCCAAATGCTGCAAAAGACATATGACAGTGCAACTGCCCTCTCATTCAATGACAAGGAAGCCTTCAGAGTTAATACCTTCATCATACTCATCAACAAACTGAAGAATTCATCAGAACATTAGATTGAGGCTTATGGGACAAAATCTTTAATGTGTTGACAAATTTTTTGCCTAACGTATCAAGTTCTCAAGTCAATGAAAGATATCAAACGTGTGTCAGAAGTACTCTGATGATTTTTCAGTAGATTTTACTAAAGAATGTCTTCAATTTGTTGAATTCAGATCATTCAAATATATAGAGAAAAGATGATAAAGAAAATATATTTGGATGTACTGAGTTATTACAGAATTCAACGTGACAGAATGTATTCCAATGTTGAGTCTGCATTACAGCTGTATTTGTCACTAATGATCACTAACAGCAAACATTCCTTCTCTCTTTAACAAGGTCAATAATATCCTCCAAACTATCATGACTCAGCATCTCAGTGCTTTGTCCCTTGAACACTGAGAATGAAATCATCAGGTCTTTGAATAACAATGACTTTGCCACAGCTAAAGTTAAGGGGGAAATAGTTTGAAAAATTGAGTGTAGAATAAACTTGTTAATTTTACATAAATATGTAAATGTGTAAATAAATGTTTGACTTCATTCATACTTTTGCAATATGTAATTCATGTTTAGACCCTTCCCTCCCATTAGCTACAGGCCCTCATAACGTTAATCTGGGTGTGCTGTAAGCCTCACTCTAATCACAGTCTTACAAGATCCATTCCATTTTTAATCCCTATTTTCATTTCCTTTAATTTGGAATCAACTGAAATTCAAAAAAGATGAATGAAAATTACTGCACTTTGATTTTACCTTCCTAACGCTTAACCACAAAAAAAGGAATAACTGGCTAGACAGAGGCACTGAAGAAAACAACCAGGGGTTCCACTCGATCACAAACTGAATACAAGTCAACAATGCATGCTGTAGCAAGAAAGGCAAATGTCACTCTGGGATGTATTAACAGGAGTGCCATATGTAAGACATGAGAGGTAAATGTTTAAACCTATGAGACACTGTGAGGCCTCAGCTCGAGTACCAGGCATAATTTTGGGCACCAGAATTACAAATGTGAACAAATTTGGAGAGTCCAGATTAGAACAACAAAAATAAGATCAGGTTTAAAAAATATGGTTTATGAGAAAAGGTTGGAAGAACTGGGCATATGTAGTCTAGGCTGAATGGGGACCTGATAAACTCTTCAAATACGTAAAAGGCTGTCATATGCAAGATGATGATCAATTATTCTCCATGTCCACCAAGAGTAGAAGTAGTAATCGGCTGAATTCCCAGCAAAGAAGATTTAGGTTGGATATTAGGAAAATCTTTCTAACTATAAGGATAGTTAACACAGAAACAGGTTACCTGGAAAGGTTGTGGAATACCCATCCTTTGAGAATTTTCAGAATAAGACAAAACTTCTGTCAGGGGTGATCTAGGTATACTTAATCCTAGCTCAACATGACAGAGGATGAACTAGTTGACCATCTGAGGTCCCTTCCAGACCTGCATTTCTATGATATTTATGATTTAGAGAGCTTATCCTGCTACTCTTTCACAAACTACTTAGATAAATTCTTATAAAAGATTTTTCTCTAAAGTATTTCATAATATTCCACCCCAACAATGAAAAACATTTAAGTATTAAAAATATATTTAAGATGTGTATATTTCATTACAAGTTATGAAACAAACATGAATCAGAGGTTTAGTATCCAAATCAGTTTTTTTATCACTTTGCCCACACAGGTACAGATTCACATTTATTTATCATGACTCTTGAATAAGTCACAGGCTTTCAAAACATGTGAGGGAAATAAATCAGATGATGCAGATACTTTTCTAAACATATTCCAATTCTACACATTAACTAAAATTTGTGTTTGTTCCTCTAGCCAGTCTTCATTGTTACTGCATTCATCTAGGTATTTCTTCTTGTTTTCAAGTTGCCTCTCTCAAGTATATGATTAAATAGTCTAATTTGTGCAGAAATGAAACAGGTGGGAAAATCTCTACAAACAGCTAGTTTCATACACACGGAGGAGCAGGATGCTTATGAATGCAGCCAGGACAGCAGTGTAGAGAATCATGAATAAATAAGTCACATTCCATACAAAATACATTATGGCAGACTCTACAAATGTAAACCTGAGTGAAAAGATTAAGAAAAGCTAGTTAAATTTTAAAATACAAATATCACAGTTACAATAATGCAATGGAATACTGTAAAACTTTATTTTGCATATTTACATCATAAGAGCCCTACAAAATTAAGTTTTCCAATATGAAAAGAGTATCTTTCAAACTAAATCTAGCTTTTGAGATTGAGTTTGACTATATGATAAATTGTGTTTCTTATTAAACTAAGAATTGCTCAAATTCTCACCCTTAAAAATCTCATCATTGTAATAATTTGGGAATCCAAGGGACACTTCATTTTTCAGTAAATTGCACTACAGCTAACATATGTTAAAAAAAATCAATACAGGTTACACTAAAAAGCTCTAAAAATATAAGCATCTTGTCTGAAAATGCTCATTCTTCTCTGCTTTAACTCTGTTTTTTAAAGACTCCCCATCATCCTTATGCCCAGAGGTGGGAACAGGACTCATTCTTGATCTTGTCAACTTTTTGACTTGAGGGCAGCAGCACATCCGACTGTCTCTGGACACTCCCTTACCTCAAGTGCACTGCTTTTGCAGTTTAAAAATTGAGAAGTGAGGACTGAGAATTCAGTCTAGCCAACATTATGGTCTACATACATTAGTGGGGGGCGGTTTTGTCATCAAGATGATCATCACGAAGACTAATAACATTAAAAGGAAATGTGCACATTACGGTACATTTTAATATTCAGACTTACATGTTGATCTTTAATCTCCCCTTGGCAGCCTTGACAATAGCTATGAAACAGAATTCAGTATGTTTATTGAAAGCAGAGAAAAGACTTTTTTAAAAACAACTTTACACAGTCATTCCTTCTACAATTATAATTTGATATTTATTTTTATAAATTAAAGAACAAATCACAGCCATTTAACTAAACATGCACTAGTTCAGTATTGCCAATTTATCTTACTTTCAAAACAACAGATGAAATCTACAAGGGCCCAAGTAGATTCTTTATAGCAGGCATGATTTACATACCGTTCTCCTTTATATTCACCCAGTAGAACTTCTTGAAAGGCATCCAAAGGAAATAGGTGATGGTAAGACCGAGCCAAATGGGGTGCAGAGACTAATGTAAGACCTGGAATGTTAAAGACATAAAATAATAATTTGTCAAACAAACCAAAATTTGGTTTAATGAATAAAGGGGAAAACAGCAAAAGGAAAAGCACGAGTTTAGCAACCCTTTTGCCCACAATCTCTCCTTTTAATAGCAAAAGATATTTATATGAGCTTATCAATTTTCATAATGCGAACTTTTGCCTTATTCCATACAAAATTGAAAAATAATTACAAGTTTACACTTCCATTCTGTGACATCTAGGTTCGTGATTACAGAGGTTTACTTAATCTTTACAAAAGTATACTTCTGATTTTCTTTGAAGGTTGGTGAATTATTTTAATTCTATGAAGAAAATATAACTATACCCAAATCCTTCAATAAAGGCAAGTTACAACTTTTCTCCAGCACAAACAATAATTCTACTATACTATACAACTACATTGCTTGCTAAAGGAATCCCTTTTTCAATATGTATTCCAAACAAGTGAAACAAGTTATCCCAGTAATTAATGAAAATATTGACTAGAACTGGTCCCAGAACACAACACAGCAGGACTCCCTAGATGTGTGTTCCCAGTTTGACAAAGAACCACTGATAACTACTCTTTGAGTAAGGTCTTTCAAATGGGTTATGCATCTACCTTTCAGTAATTTCATCTAGACCACATTTCTCTGGTTTGGTTATGAGAGTGTCATGTGGAACCTTGTCAAAAGCCTTACTAAAAGAAAGATAAATCACTCCTTTTCTCTCCCCATTCACCAGGCCAGTACCATTGTCAAAGAAGGAAATTAGGTTGGGATGGCATTTGTTCTTGGCAAATCCATCCTTGCATTTTACTAACAAACTTCTTGTACTCTAGCATCTTCATAAGTGACTATTTAAAAATATGTTCCAGTATTTTTCCAGATATCAAAATCAGGCTGACTGGTCTTTAATTCCCTGGGTTCCCTTTTGTAACAATAGGTATTGCGTTTGCCCTTCTCCAGAACTCCTCTATGAGTTCTCAAAGATAATTACTAATGGTTGTGAGATTGTTTCAGACAGATCCTTATGTATCTTAACATGCATTTCATCAGACAATGCCAATACAGTAGAACCTCAGACTTATGAACACCTCAGAAATGGAGGTGGTTCGTAATTCTGGAAAGTTCTGAATTCTGAACAAAACATTATGGTGGTTCTTTTAAAAGCTTACAACTGAACACTGATTTAATACAGCTTTGAAATTTCACTATGCAGTAGAAATGCTGCTTTTAACCCTCTTGATTTAAATTAATCAAGCACAGAAACATTTTCCTTACCTTGTTAAACTCCTCCCCACCACCACCACCTTTTTAAAAATAGTTTACATTTAACATCATACTGTATTCTATTTGCTTTTCTTGTCTGCTTGTCTCTACTGCTGCCTAATTTTGTACTTTCAGTTCCAAATCTAAGGTGCGTGTGTGGTTGACCGGTCAGTTCATACCCCGAGTTCATAGTTTTGAGGTTCTACTGTATGAATACATTTCAACTTGCACTCCTTCTTCCTTGTTACTAGTTGTCCTAAGCATCTGGTCACAATTCACCTTTTCAGTGAAGACTAAAGAAACAGTCATTAAACACCTCAGCCTTCTAGACGTAATCCATTATTCACTCTCCTTCCCTGGTAGGTAGAGGATTTCTATTATCCTGTCTTTCTTTTGCTTCAGATGTATTTATAGAACCTCTTCTTATTGCCTTTCATTGTCCCTTGCAAGGTGCAACTTATTTTGTGCCTTAGCCTTTCTGATTTTGTCCCTTTTTTCTTGTGTTATTCTTCTGTATTCATCCTTAGCAATTTGTCCATATTTTCATTTTTTGTAGGATTTTTTTGATGTTCAGGTACAGTCAAAGCAGCTTCTTACTATCCTTTCCATCTTTCCATTGCATCAGGATAGTTTGCTGTTACACCTGTCTCTAAGAAACAGTCATCTCTCCTGACTCTCTCATCCCTTAGATTTTCTTCCCATGGGACCTTACCTACCAACTATATGAGTTTAAGTTTTTATTCTGCAGCTTTCCTGCCTCCCTTTCCTTAGAATCATGAAATGTATTATTTCATGAATCACTTTCACCCACATTGCCATCAACCTTTTGATTTGCAATCAATTCCTCCCTGACAAAAGCAAATCTAAAGTGATTGTTCCTCTGTTTACTTCCTCCATCTTTGAAACAAAATGTTGTCCTCAATACATTACAAGAACTTACTGGACATTTTGGTTTTTGCAATATTGCTCTTCAACGAATGCCTGTATAGTTAGAGTTCCCCACTCCCACCAGGTCTTATATTTTGGATATTTCTAATATTTGTTCTAGAAATGCTTCATCCACCTCCTCTTGATTTGCTGGTCCAGATTAAATGCCTGCCATGACATCAACCCTGGTTTTTACCCCTTGTGTTTCACCCAGTCAGTCAATATATCTTTTTCTTTGGGTGGGGTGGGGGGATACTCACCACAGATTTTGCATTCCACAGGTAGTTCACAGTATTTGGCTCTACACTGGGGACAGAAATATCCGCCCAGCGTAAGACCTGGATCACTGTTGTTTTCCAAGTGCCTGAGGGTAGGGAAAGAAGAGAAGAAATCAACACTGTTGAAATCTCTTGGACAAATCTGAAACTGCTGGACAGAATTGGAGAATGAGTACAGAGTTTGTTACAGTGGTGTGACGAGAAGTTGCAAATCAACCAGAAAGTTCACTAGTAAACGTACATTTGCACAAATGACACGATCACTTAATGACATGTTCTGACAAAACACCAACACTAACCACAGTCTTCATTTAAGTCCTGCAATTAAATCTTCCAATTTCTTAGGTAGCAAAATATTCACATCAAACAATTCAGAAACCTCAGAAATTTATTAACTACTACTTAATAGCTCAATTTCCACTACTAAAGGAGTTTCTAATCCTATGTCTCAGTAACACCCAAGAATAGGGAAATGTTTTGAAATGTGATCTGGATCTAAGTGGTCTAAGGAAATTTTTTCCCCCCAAAAGAGGAAATTTATCCTTGATTTAACCACCTGCTTTTGACTCAGAAGCAGTACCACACATTCCCACAGTAACAGGGGAAAAAAAGATTAAAATTTCCCTCACATAACTGAAATGTCCTTTATCTGTAGAAAGTGACTTTATAAAATAAATCAACTATAATATATTTTTATTTTTTTCCTCACACAGAGAAACTCTGGTATTGATTTTAAGATGCATCTCTAATTTTTATTCATAACACAGTTCCTTCTTTGAAACTTAAAAGAATCTTCTATTGTCCTTAAATGCTAATCAAACTATCGGGCCCCTGTTTTAAAACCCAGTTCAATTTCACTAAACATTAGCAATGAAATGAATGGAAGATTGGGTTCCATGTATTATCATCACTATGTTTAAGGATGTTGATTTATATTATTTCTGATAGTACAGTAAAAAATAGTATGTAAGCATTGAAGTGGCTTTTAAGGGAACCAGTCAGGGATCAGGGTTTGTATAAACATAACCAAAAGATGATCACTGTCCTGAAGATCTTAAAATTTAAGTATAAGATAAGAAACAACAGCTGGATACAAACAGATGTTGGGAGCACAAGATAAAATGGGACTATTCTGAATAGTTGCATGCAGTGACCTGAAGAAGCTCTATATAAGCTCAAAAGCTTCTCTCTCTTACAAAAAGAATGTGGTCCAATAAAAGATATTGCTTCATCTACTTTGTCTCTCATTATGAACAATATCATAAGCAAGACACACAGCATACTAGTTGTCTGTCCATTTCCATGTTTTGTACCCTCAGTGCAAATACGGTATTTTCTAAGTTTATCTAGAAACCACAGAATTCTAATGTCTCAAACAATGTTCCCTCTAAGCTGATGAAGCAGCTGAGTCAGTTATGGTACTCGCTGAGCAGCAATTTGTGAGGCATGGTGCCACATGGGCAACAGTTTCCCCGCCTGCCCCATGCCTTTTTATTTAATGGGAGGATTTTTTGTTTTGGTTTTATATTACTGTCATTACTATAACTTTGAGAAAAGTTGGATGGTGCTGGAATATGATGATGAAATTGTTAGAGTGGGCTACTTTGCTACCCAGTATTATCCATATAACTATAAACATGCACACACACAATGAAAATATTTTTAGATAAATCAATTCATAAGATAAATAAAGCAAAACAACCACAAGAAAATAATTTTGGAAAACGGCAATTAGTGTCTGAAGATATTTCTTAATAACCCTTGAAAATACTTTCTGGAACATATACACTTTTAGAGATGACAAATATAAATATTTGTGTCAAACTGAGCAATCATAGCTTTTACAGCAGCTCATCTTCTAACTGGGGAGGAGGAGAAGGGACGCAGGGAGGGTTGGGCTGGAGAGGGAGGGAAAGAGAAGAGACGCGGGGGGGGGGGGGGGGGGGCGGGGGGGGGGGGGCGAGACCACAGCAGCGGGGGGGGTGTCGGGCTACGTGGGTCTCTGTGTTAGGTGCGCAGACATGCGACGGCTGTGGAGCTTAGAGGGAACATTGGTCTCAAACTAACCATATTTTACTTACGCCATGCTAAATGATGGTTTGGCATCCTGATCAGAGAGAAATGCAATGGTATGCTGAGGAAAACCTTAGGGAAAAAACAATATTCCATCACTACATGAATTGGTAACGTACAATAAACACGCAAGTGACTTTTCAATTTCCTATTTGAGAGAAGTTAAAAAGTTAGGAGTTAAATGTTTAGAATTTTCATGTTATTACAGAAGTCAACACACTTTTTCCTAACTCATTATGCATGTTCTCTTGCTACTTCTATATCCTTACTGAAACAATCTTTTCTTTTCACTTGGAGTGAAATTAACAAACTAATTTTTTGGCAAACAATTACAAAGAAAATTAAATGAGATAGCAGGGAAGGAGAAAGAGCAATGTATGAATGGGAACTATGGTTCAATTGGGAAATGAAGGAAAAGAATTTAATGACCATACTACAGAGACATGATCCCTCTGAGTGCAGTGTGATGGTTTTACACACAGGTGTTTTTTGTTTTTTTTAAATGTATTTATTCACTTTGACGAATGAAAAGAAAGTTGTATTCAAATAGAGAACAAGCCGGCACAGTGGCACATCAGCAGAACATTGCTTTTGTGCTGCTATTTAGGGCTAGCTTGCGCTCACTTTTTGAGAATTCTTTCTCCATCAGGTAGAGGCAAAATAGCTTGTTCAATTTCTTAAAAAGGAACAAGCTAACAAGACTTCTCCTAGTACACGAACCACATGTTAATCGTATAACAATACTAGCATGAATTTAAAAGGCTCGTGGGTTTTGGCCAAGGCATTCAGAGGCCAGTCAACATAATAAGCTGCTAAACAAAAAATACAAATGGAGATGCTTGCTTCTTACGTTTATCATAGTCATATTTTACAGAACATATTTTCCATTACCACACAAAAATACCATGGAAGTTTATTACTATCCACTGAAAGTTGAGTTATTTGTCTTTTTGTTTTACTTCTCTATAATTTAAAAAGCTGAATGGTTTATCAATATATTAAATATATCAAAAATCCAATTTTCTAAAACTGAAAAATGTAAATTAAACCATTAAGAATCAATATATTTTTCGTATTTCAAACAGTTCCTTTGTTCATTTCATTCTTTCACACAGAAGCCACAAAAGAGAGGTTGTTACACCAAAGATTCTTAAATCTTGTACTTAAAATGTAATAAAACAAAATCCTACCCATTCGAATAAGGGAGCATTCAGAACTTGAACTGGCAGGCGGAGGGCTAATATGATGCATCAGCAGTTCCTTATAATGGCTTTCATCTAAAATTACATGGTACGTTCCTACCATGGAAAAAGAAAATGCATGACTCTCTGCTCCCTCATGTATTAAGAATAGTTAAACAGCAAAGTAATAATACAAATGGCTAGTTTTATTGACATCAGAAACATCAACAAGAAAAAAACCAACTGAAACCCAAGTTTAGGTAAACTTGAAAACAGTTTAAGCAAAACTGTATAATGCTAAAAGTGCAAAATATATGGGATATGTTACCTACAGTTACTACATTAATTTTAAATCTTAAAATACAAGAATGACTGTTTACCTCTTATAAACTTAACTAGTGAGAGCCCATCTTTCCCTCTCCACATTAATTTATACAATGCAATTTTTTCCCCAGTAACCACTGTCGTCACTAACTACAATATACGTTTATTAATATCAGCTATGGTTTTCCTACAGACTATTTTAGAGTTTAAGTATTCTTGTTTCTTTAATCATCTTTTCCAAACCATAAACTATAGCTATATATTAAATGTACTGAATTTTTCTGACTTCTTTAAAATGAGGAGGCAATTATGACATATTCTCCCAATACAACAGTATGCTAAAAAGAAAGGCAGCCTCTTTAAACAATCGGAATTCTTTTTTTTTTTTTTAAATGACAAATCAATTACTTTACTTTCAGACTTAAATGACTATTACTGACATACGTTCAGACAGTCTACATACTTACCACCTGTTTCTCGGGCAAGTACAGTACAAACTCGAACTTCAGCAGATAGACCGATGATAGATACTCTGATCTTCACTGCCTTTAAACACTTCACATAGAAAAACAAAAACCACACAAATGCATCAACAGAACTGAAAACAGTAAAAGGTACAAAATTTTAATTGAAAATTTTATGACAAAAATGACACTGCAGCAACTGTTTTCTTGGAGGTTTGGGGTTTTTTTTAAGAGTTCTAAGACTTCACTTCTATACCTTAATTAGATCATAGATGTTAGCTGGATCACATGTTGTCAGACTGCTAAAGATAATCAAAACCTCTCTGCTTGTATGTCCTGGCATGTGCCTACAGAAAGTAAAAAATTGTATTTAAATGAGCTATAAACTAAGATCATAACAATCACGTGTACTGAAGTTTGATGCTATGGGCTTTTATGAATCCCCAAGAATAATATTTCCTAGGACTAAGATGTGCAAAATTCAGAAGAAAAGAACATGTGGCTAATGTCCACAAACACCAAACGATGCTGTAAATCCCTCTCGGAATTGTTCCCATGAGAAGGTCACACTTTTCCAACACCTAACGTACTCTCAGTTGATCGTTTGTTGTAGTTCTTGAAGATAGTCCACAACAGTCCGTCAGTGAAAAATCACCTTCAATCTAACAACGTCACAACACTCTCAACATTTTTAAAACGCGATTCTGTGGTCAATTCAGAGGTGCAAATCTATGACCTCCTTCACAGACAGCAAGTCCTCAAGGCTTTTAGTGTCCTTCTCTCTCTCTCACATACATATACCAGAATAAAGCAAATGCTTTCTTTTTTTTAAACTTCCTATAGGAAAAATCACCACTCAGACACAAGCTTGTCATCTTTCCCTTTAAGGCTCAACAACTAAGACCCACTAACTAGGTGGTCTAGTAATATACTGCAACATCCACCTTTGCACTGTCATTGTTCTTGGCCTCTCTCACTCATCAGTCAGATTCTCCCTTAAATATCTGTTCTTCCTTTCAAGCCACTTCTTCTTTACCCATACCTCCTCCCACCCAGCAAAAATCTAAAAAACTACTATTTTAAAACTCACTTTTGATGCAATACATACAAAACCTGGCCAGATGAGCCTGGTTAAAAAAAAGTGATAAGCTGTGACTGTTCCTCTTCCACTTCCTTCCTTTTCTGATACCTTTAACTAACACCCAGCCCTGCCATTCCCTGAGACCCTACCTCTACAGCCAAATTCAAAATAAATAGTTAACAGGAACTAACACAATTGTGAGATGTTTCATCATTCATTTACTTATATATTATATTCCTATTTCCAAATTTTCATCTGTTATTCCTTTAGATTCTAAGCTTTCTAGGACAGAGACTGTCATCTTCAGCTGGAATGTACAATACTCAGCAAAATAGGGCTTGGATCCTGAATAGGACTTTAAGACACTAATTTAATATCACATACACAATCATAATTAAAAAAGAATTCATCAACTGCTCTTATTGTTACAGTAACTTCAGTTCCATTTGTCCTTGCTTCATAGTCGAGACCATAAAAGCCATTCCCACAGACCATTACTTTAACCACTTTTCCATTGCACTTTACAGCTTTGGACTGTACCATGAAAAAGCCTGTTCATATGTGAGGAGTTGAGCTATTTACTATGCAGAAAACAAATTTTAGCATGTTCTTTGCTTTAATGCTTTGCAATTAAGAATTAAAATCTGCACTTTTCAGGCCTTTGTATATAACTTGTGACAGCTGTGATCATGCCTACCTGTTCAAAGGAGAGAATGAAATCCTATATACAGATATCCAAAGGGTTAATTTTGGCAGCAATTGTTTCCCAAAGTATTGAAACTGAAGAGTGAACCGACAGATAAAATGACATTTGATCTTTATAGCTCATGCGATAAATAAATCTGTTAGTCTTTAAAAGTGCCACAGGACTCTGTTGTCTTTCTACAATAGACTAACACGGCTACCCCTTTGGAATTTGATCTTTATGTTATAGATATCTAAGTTATATTGTGTTTATATATTTGGATAAATAATTGGTGCCCTTAGGGAGGCAGAAATCCAAAGTTCTCCACTTCTTACTAGTATTAAATAATTATTCCAATTTTTCCTAATAAATTACATACTCCCACCTAAACAGCATAAACAAGTTTTTGTCTGGGAATGTAAAATACTTCAATTTTTATTTTCCAATGACAATTGTTGACTATGCATTTTACAAAGCAGAAGTTAGTTATCTGTATTGCAGTAACACCTTAAGGCATCTTGGAGGGATTAGTACAGCACTGTACAAGGCATAAGTCCCAACACAAATACAGTCCTGTCCCTGCCACAAAAAAGCTTACAATTAGCATTTTATCAGTTTCTATTGTTCCAAAAAGAGTAAAAGCTGTAATAACCTACATATACTAACTTTAAAGTCTGCATGGCCAAATTTAAAGAGTTATATAGAGATGGTTCTCCAAGGCAAGTCAGATCTACAGCTTTCTTCAGAGCATTTGTATGCTTTCTTGGGTTCCCTATAGGTTAAAAAAACAAAACTCACCTGAAATGATAAAATAACAGAAAAATGTATAACTCACATTTTAAAAAAATGTATACTGTTAAGAGTATGAAATACATAAACTGAAAAAATCCTAGTGTGAACTGTATCACAAATTCTTAGTAACAATACTATTTAGTACTTACATTGTCTTTTACATCCTCAAAGCACTGTACAAACATTAAATAACTCTCAAAACACCTAAACGAGGTAGTAATTACCCCAATTTTACAGATGGGCAAATAGGCACGGAAAGGTTAAATGACCTGCTTGAAGTCAGTTTGTTAGTAGTAGAACTAGCATTAGAAATCAAAGATTTTGAGCTTCACGTCTAATCAACTAAAGCACAAGGCCTCCATTTACTACAACTGCAAAGTTAAAACAGAAAACAGGAAGAGAAAGAAAATAATCAGCATGTTTTTCATATGATATTTGAAAGACTGATGATGAGGGAGAAATAGGAGAAGGCTGCTTCAAAGATGAAGAGTTCCTACAAAGAAGGCTCTCACAACAAATAATGAAAATGTATATAAAAGACAAAGCGAGTGCTATAGCGGAAAAAGAGAGAGAGAGAGCGCGCGTGCAAAAAGGGAAGGCAATAGAAAAACCTGTTCTGGCACTTAAAACAAATTACACACAGAGAGTTACCAAAAGAAAATCAATACTGAAATTTTATTTCTGTTCTTAAAGACACACATATTTATACTCCTATGCATAAGTAGATTTCTGACTAACCAATCGGAAATATATCTCAAGACAGGCTACAATCCTGCAACTAGCGTGAACCCCT
The DNA here is from genome assembly GCA_007922175.1 of Pelusios castaneus. Lineage (NCBI taxonomy): Eukaryota > Metazoa > Chordata > Testudines > Pelomedusidae > Pelusios > Pelusios castaneus. The sequence goes on from ML685830.1 coordinate 308,688, forward strand.
CCTACACCTTTCTGAAGCTCTTCTTCAGTAAGGTCTGCCAGTACAAAACAAGTTGCAAGATCAGCGTTTCTAAGTGGAAAAGAGTGAGAGCACCGCTTTCCTAATTCAAAAGGATACTTCTTTCCTACCTGAAAGTTCTGTCAGTTTTTCAGCTCTTTTACTCTTAGTTACAATGATACCAATCTGCAAGGAATAGTTCTATTAGTGAGTTATCAACTTGATCAACATTCTTAGTATGCCCTATGTATTATTTAATAAACATTTTTGGATCAGCACTTATACTACCCACATATTTCTCTGCTGACTTTCCTAGCAAGCACAATAACTTAAAACCAGCTCTCCCCATACAGGTAATTTTTAGCACAACTCCCTTTCTATCAAGATGAAATTATATTCTTAATTATTCACTCCATTGGTTACTATAGCCCCTACGGACTGAAGTGTTCCGTTAGATCCTTTTTCTAGCATTTAGAATGAATCCTAATTGTGTTAGCATCTGTACTTCAGAAGGCTGTAAATCAATATTCAGTTGAATTCTCATCCTCACCGTTTAGTGGAAAAATAAAAGTTTCATAAGATTGGGAGGAAAAGAGAGGAAAAAGACTTTACTATTAATTTAAAATAATCTGTTTTAAAGTGCTTATTTAAAATTAAATGAAAACTTTTAAACAGTTCTTTAAACTTTGTTTTCAGATAACTGCTTTTGGTAATAAGGAGTCTTGTTTCCAGCATAGGTGTACATACCTGACTAATAGGATTTTGGTCAAAGTATTCTTCAACAAAATATTCCAATAACTATATAAAAAAAAAAAAGTCTAAGTATTAAGATAATGAACATATCAGTCATTTCATATCTCTTAAGTTGGTAGCACCTACACAACCATTTGGGATCTTTAAACACACTCCATCCCAACCCCTGCCACACATACACATACCATAGTGTGCACAGTATTAGAAACTTTAGAAAAATCTCAGCTTACATTTAACACACGGTAACTATACTAGTATTATTTCTGCAGCAAATTTATGATAGATCTAACAGCATTAGTTAGAACCAAGTCAACAGCAGGAATTCTACTCTGTAACAGAGCTTAGTGGTAACAACTGAGTTCCTTTCTGAGATCAATAATCTTATTAGCAAAAAACTAAGGTCCCAATCCTGAAAACAGTTGCACACACGCACACTTAACTTTAAGCACATGAGTACACCCATTGAAGTCAAAGGCATTACTCACGTCCATAAAATTAAAAATGTATAACTGTTTACAGGATCAGATCAGGGACCAAGTTATATTCAGCCAAATTTACTCCACTTTCCAGATGACTCAAATTCACTAACCAAAACAAAGCAGTATTTTGGTTAACGTATGGAAGATGAGTTATTCTGATTAAGAGAGGGGTCTTCCCCATTTGCACAAAAGAAATTAAATTTTTTAAAAGGGCTATGAAGTTAAACAAAGAGTGTTCACACAGTTCATACTAAGGACTCTATATAATCTATACTTCTAAAGACAAGGAAGACATTACAGGTTAAAGAGGAAAATTGGGCATTTGATTCAGCAAAATGTGAAAGTGTTTCCTACGTTTGCTAAAGTTGCTGCCATAACAGCAAAAAATATGTTTTATTTGCATAGGAAATCAGAATGATACACATTTCAAATATTTTAATGCTTAGTATCATCAGAGCAACATCGTATCTCCATCAAGTTCAGTCTTCTGTAGTTAGACATACCTATCTTAATTCGCTATCACAAACTCAATAAGGACCTATAAAGTATATTTTCAACAAAGTGCATTTTTGCCCCCATATGCTATGGGTGATACCCCCCAGTATGTCAACTCCCACATTCTTTGTATGACACTTCCTGTGATTTAAACTTCTCCATAGTTTTCCTAACCTAATTATTAATACTACTTCACTAGTGCCTAATGTTGCCAAACAGTCCCATTGTATAAAACAAAACACAAAGATAGACCTTATCCCACAGAGTAGAGAGTTGGAAACAGTACTTCCCAGATGGTCCCAACCAACCAGTGGACTTCAGGAATGTTCTAGACCAGGGGTCGGCAACCCCTGGCACGCAGGCCAAGCCTGAGCGGCACACAGCGCCACTCAGGCTCCCCTGCTGGCCCCGCAAACCGCACAGCCAGCAGCTGCGGCACGCGGCAGAGGGTCCCTGCTGGCCCCGCCCCCTGCTGGACAGCAGGAGGGGAGGGGAACAGATCACATCGCATCACCCCGGCCCGCCAAGAGCTGCGCCACTGCCGGCAGTGCAGAGCCAGGCCCGGCCATGGCCGGCAAGAGGGCAGGTTGGGTCGGCTTGGCCAGAGCCGCCACTGCCAGTGGGGGGGCCTCCCATTCCTGGCCCCAGCTCCCACCAGCAGCGGCGGCTCGGGGTGGGCCGAGCCGACAAGCCCTCTTGCCAGCCATGGTCAGGCCTGGCTCTGCCCTGCTGGCAGCGGCGTGGCTCTGGACGGTCTGGGGCGACATGACATGCTCTGCTCTCCTCCTGCTGTCCAGCATGGGGCGGGACCAACAGGGACCATCAGCCCCGCACTGCCCCTGCGGACGGGAGCCAGCCCCGGGGCCGGGAACCGGAGGCCACCCACCAGCTGATGCCAGGCCAGGCCCTGGCCAGCAGGGCACCTGAAGCCTGGCCCGGCCCCCTTTTGGCCCCGCCCCCAGCACCTGCTAAGGGTGCAGTGGGCGGGGCTGGCAAAGGTTGCCGACCCGTTCTAGACAGATCACCACAATCAGGCGAGATTAACCCACAACTACACGCTAGTTTATGCAAACATAGACTTCTCCCAGCTCAATGAAAGTGGGGAGTTGAAGAGCAAGCCCACCCCATATTCACCCCACAGCAGCAGCTCCTCCCCCATAGGATTCAGTTCAGTTCACCACTCCAGGTATTGTGCCTGCTACATGGGGCTGCAGTGCCATCCACTCAAACCTGGGCACCATGGAGGGGCAGCAAGGCCAAATTTCTGTGAGAGATGCTGTGATCCTGTGAGCCAGAGTCACGACATCTGGAGGGTGATCGACTGGACAGGAGTCACCAGCATGGGAGGAATGAAGAGTGATCTCCTCTTCCAAAAAGACACCCTTTATCTCCTAGTCTTTGCACTGGTCCAGGATTAGGGTTGCAGTACCAAGGGAAAGGGTTCATTCATATATAATGTATGGTGGTTCACAAAAAAAAGATCAAATGCTGTTGGTAGATCACCTTATGAGAAATCTGGGAACCACTGATTTAGAGCTTAGAAAATATACAAGATGAACAGGAGACAAAGAAGGAAGAAGTAGATCGGAGCATTAACATATGTATTAGTCAAAGGTAGTTGCCATCTTATTTAAGACCAGGTGGACATGATCTGCAGACATCACAAAGGTAGGTTAATATACTTTTGATAAAATAAATACCTTTAAAGTACAAGTAAGTCTGTTTGGTTTTAAATCTTGGTCCTCCATAGTTCTTGATCCATCAACCACTACATAAAGATGACGCATCTGAACCATAATCAGAAAGGATATTAATGCCACAAGCTTTTGGTTAGAGTCAAAGATCAACTTTTATGAATGTGTGTTTATGTGAGTTCTTTAAAATAGTAATTCAAAATTATTTCTTTTTATTTCAAGTAAATTAAACAGAAAATACATATAGTCTTTTGCCACTTTGGCAAAATTCAGAGTACAGAACAGTATAATGGCCTTTAAGGATTCTTCGGTTGTTCTTGATTAAAGAGGTTAAGTTCCTCTCCATTCTCTCTTTTCAAAGTAAACAGAGATCTTCTCCTGATAAATGATCACTGTTCTCATCCTTTCACAAAAAATGAATTATGGAATAACAACAATTTGCATTTATATCATCACTCAGATGTGGAAGTCAATTTTTTTTTTTTTAACAAATCAATCAGTTCTCAAAACTAGTTTGAATTAAGCAAATGTAATTATGCCCATTTTACACATGGGGAAACAGACTCCACGAGGCTGTGAGATTTGATAAGATCTGCTTTGTGATACAACCAAAGGAAACAGAACCCGGGTCTCCTAAATGTCAGACACTACCAATATTAGAATACCAAACACCAACTCATGCAAATCAAAAAAGCATGTCTGTTGGAGAAAAGAAACCCTTAAACTTATGTACATCGAGTCAGTAAAATATTTCTTAGATTTGGTGCCATTATATTATCTGAACTGGGTAAACTAATTTAGTATAAGTAATCACAGACACAACAAAACTAGATGTAACAGACAAGGGGAATATATAAACATACCATTCCAAGTCTAACTTGCCCATGGTGTTCAAAGATTCTGTTAAAAATAAAGAAAAAGCAAAGACTTAACATGGGATTTTAAAACAGTATCACTATCTAAGGATAACCCTACAGTTTCATTATACACAAAAACTACCATTAACATTAATGCACTTAAAAGTGATGAAAGATTAGGTTTTGAATTGGCATACAACTTGTGTTGTGAAAAACTGTGGAAGGAGAAGGCTCAGTTTAAAAAAAAAAAATCAGTGAGTCTTATCAAGTTTATTGGAGTTGTTTATGTTTTGAACTTCTTGGCCACCCTGAAGTACTTCCACAAACGTAATATATTTGATAGTTTACAGTTTTGTGTCCTCACATCAAACTCTGAATTAAAGCTAGCCTTTGTCTAACACATTTTTAAACACAGAATTTTAAAAAAAAAAAAATCAATTAAACATTTGTTGCAAATGCCACAGCACTATATAAATATCCAGCCAGTTCAATAATTAACAGATTAAAATAATCTGTATATAATTTTTTTGTTAAAGGGCATACAAAAATGGATTCTGCTATTTACACTCAGTGGTCTAGCTGCAGCACACTACCACTATAAAATACAAGTTTAGGATCCAACCTCTTTTGGACAGAGGTATGAACTATCCAGTATCAATGCCCTTAAAGAGCTGCAGGTTGAGGAGAAATCTAAAATTATTCTTTCTGGCATCATTTAGTTCATAGAATTGTGGAAGGGGAGGCTGAATATAAGGCATAAAAGGAGACAGAAAGAGAGTATGTGTGCTTATAAATATTACAGAACATTCAGTCTACCTGAAGGGAGCAATTTTAGTCTCTGTGTAATGACTTTGATTTCACCATAGTTATACGAAGCTTTTCCCAAAGCATTCCTTGTGCTTCTGAACTGACAATTTACCTTTTTCTCTTAGCCTTAAAAAGAATGTCCTCTATAGTTGCTTTCAGTGATCCAGACTCATCTTCCTTGAGAACCTCCCTACAGGAAACAGTTTGTTATAACATTTAATGTCATTTATATGTAATCTCTTAAAAGAAAATAATTCATAAAACAAGTCTTACCATGTTCTTTCATAACCCCCTTCCCAGCGTTTGGTTCTTTCTGGCTCGTCATCCATGTTGATCTGTCTGTGTCCAAGCTCCCGTCTCTGTCCAAGCTTTCTTGCTTATAATGCTGTTAAGTACAACAGTTACATCCTCATAAGCAAAGCATTTTGATAACTTGTGCCTAATTACGCAGCACAGCCTTTAGAAACTATACCACTCTCCTTTTCTTGACATCAGAAATGCGTGAGCTAAGATGCAGAATTACTTGTCAAAATTAGGTCCCTCGGTGCCTTTATGCACGATCGGCAATGATTGTTTTTAACCACACTGAATGAAGTAGGGCGCAGCGCCTGAGTGGAGGCGATCATGCGCCAAGGCTGGATAACGGCGAACCCCGGGAAGCGGTTCCAGGTGTTTATTTTGAGGCGTTAGCTGGTCAGTCAGGGACGGCCGGGCACTCCCCGGGGGGAGGTTAAAGTAACAACTTCCCAAAGGAGCTAAGGGGACAATGGGGGCGCGTTACTCGGGGCCTGAGCAGAGGGGAGACTGAAGGGGCTCGTGTTCAGCACCGGCTCCGCTCAAGTCCTGCCGCTGTGAGAGGAGCCGGGAGGCCGCTCCGCACCCCCTCCCCCGGCCACCCGGGGCTCCGCAGCGCAGCAGCTGGCATCGGGGAAACGCAGCGCGCGATGCTGACCCGCAAAAACCACCCGGCTCACGCTCTCCCGCGCGCCACCAGGGAAACGGCGAACACCTGCCGGAAATAATATATTTCCCACTCCTGGGTCAGGGTGCGCCGCTAACCCGTCCGGCCGGGCCGCGGGAGAAACGTTCCGGACTGGAACGCGCTAAGGAGCGAAGCACCGCCTATCCTGGCTCCCGGGAGTAACACGTGTCCATCCGAGGCCCCGCCCCCGGCGGCAGGCATGGCGCCGTCCATCAGCGCGACCCACGGCGGCCGCCAGAGAGAAGGAAGCCGGAAGTACGACACTCGCAGCTCCATCGGCGCAGGCGCAGTGATACAGGTGAAGCGGCTCCAGCAGCTTCGCTTCCGCCACGTCTTTCACTAAACCGTGTAACACGGGACCCCGCCCTGCCCCAGTGCTGTACTGCGTGTGTGGAACCCACCACCTGCTCCCGGGGAACATTCCCATCTGACCTGCGGCCCTCACGTGGCTAGACTAGCGCAGCGGCTGCGGCAGGGTTTCTGTACTAGCCACGGTAGCCCCTTTTCGGACTCAGAGACAGATACGGCATTAGGTGGATCTTGAGGGTGATCCGGCCTGGCACTTCCTTGGCTCCAGAGAGGGGAGCTGGGGGTCTTTGGCCTAGATCTGCGCCTTTGTTCTCTGTCCTCTGTTATGTTCAAAATCTATGTCTGGAGGAGTTGACATTGGGGATTTAAACATTAGTTGTGTAAGGTCTGAGGCCTGGGTGTGGAGGTTGGTTTTTTGTTTTGTTGTTAAACAGCCAGCTGTAGTAGGATAGGCTGCAGGCATAGGCTAAGTAGTAGTTAGTCACAGCTTCTCGTTATTTAGATTACTCCAAGACAAAGCACTATCAGGCTGTTAAAAAGGTGCTATTGTCCAGGAGCTACTACCATCAAATAAAGAAACAGATCACAGAAGAGAGTGAGGGATCATTCTCCAGGATAAGTTGTAGATCCTTGGTTTGAATTAACCTTGTGATCCACCCTTCTCTGTATGTGTATACATACTATGTTTTCCATTTCATGCATCTGATGAAATGGGATTGTGCCCACAAAAGCTTATGAATAAATAAATTTGTTGCTCTTTAAAAGTGCCCCGAGACTCCTTTTTTGTTTTGCTGGAATAGATTATAGACGATATAGAAGAAGGCACCTCAGAAGGTCATATAGTACTACCCTTGCTCAAAGTAAGATTAACACCAACTAAATTATCTGAGCCAGGGCTTTGTCAAGCTGGGCCTTAAAAATCTCTCAAGAGTAGAGACTCCCATCACTTTCTTAAGTAACCCATTCCAGTGCTTCACCACCTTTCTAATAAAAAGGTTTTTTTCTAATATCCAATTTAAACCTCTTCTAGTGCAGCTTGAGACCATTGCCCCTTGTTCTGTCATGTACCACCAGTGACTCAATAGATGGATAACTCCCTCTTCTTTTGAACTCTACCCCGCTTCGTATAGTTGAAGGCTACTACCAAATCCTCCCTCACATTTCTCTGTAGACTAAATAAGCCCAGTTCCCTCAACCTCTCATAAATCATGTGCCACAGCCAGTCCTGGTAACAGCCTGGAATTCCAGGCCTGAGAGCAGACTAGTCACATCCCACCCCATCTTCCTACAGCGTTGCCACCACTTGGCTTGCTTGCTGTCTCATCCTTCCCCACCTTGTTTGGTCCCTCTACTCTCTTCCATATTCTACCTTCACCCCTAGACAGCAAGCAGAAGTGACAGCAGGGAAGAGGGATGTGGCTGTCAAGAGGCCAAGCAGAGAATGGAGGTATGTGGAAGAGAGATGGAGGCCAAGTGTAAAGATATGCTGGTAGGGAGCAATGTGGAAGAGGGCAGCGCCTGGAATGTGACTTGACTGTGGACAGGGCTATGGACAGAAGAGGTAGGACATGGAGCTAATCTCCCCAAGGGGAAGCTTTTATGCTGCTGCCCATGACGTGGGCCCATTTCCAAATCACTGCTGTCCCCAACCCAGGCCCAAGGTCAGCGGATGCCCTTGCTACCGCCCCCACCACACATGCTGCCTACCTGAGAGGAAGGATTTAAATTTCCCTCCTCTTCTGCCCTGCATCATATGCCTGTGCTACGTGCTGCAGAGTGGGAGATTTAAATGAGCCATCAGCCAGGGCCCCTGCTGGCCCTGAGCTCCTCCAAGACTGGCATGGGATCTCTGTGCCTATGTGTGCCAAGGCCGAGAATTCAGGGCACTGGCTGGGACACTCAGGACCCATGCCCCCTGGGCCCAGTGCCAGCAACACCTCTGCTGTTTAAAGGTCCTTTTGGGTGCCTTACCAATACAGGATATCTAATGAGCTATAACTGTAAGAAAGCTACACCATCTTCTGTCTGACTGTTCTAGAGACATCCTGAATCACCATAACCAAGTCTGAGTCTTTCATGACTTCCAGGCTTGATAAGCACAAGACACAATACCTAGGAATTCAGACAGACACTGTATGCAACATGTGAAACTCACCTGTTAGCCACCAAGCACATTACTGTGGAACTTGGTCGCTACATTAGCTTCCAGCCAATACCAGATTAAATTTAACGTCCCGGTTTTGACCTTCAAAACTACCACTAGGTTCAACACACGGTCTTCTATCTGTACCACCATCAAGCTGCGCTTTGCAAGAACAAAAGTGAGACTGATGGAAGCTGAAAACAGAACCTTTCCAACATCTGATCCTTAGCTGTGAAACGCCTATAAAACCTAAGACTGGGACAAACTTTGCCAGAGTCAGGATAAAATACAAAACATGTCCACCATAGCTTTCTCAAAACATGAATTAAAATGTAATAAAAATATTCTCCCTGTGCTGGGCAAGGAGGTATTTATAGCTAGAATATTCTTTTGATTTTTGGTTTGTCAGGGCAGTATTGACTGTGTTGTTGAGTACAGAGTCCATACCTAAGAGAGACTGAGCTAGTGCAAGTCAAGATTTACCTTAGGTCAAATCATTAATTACACAGAACTGACTGGTATTCCCCTATTCTAATTACTTGACTAAGATCCCAGTCCCCTAAAACTATTCACATAGTGCAAATACTCCCAAAGTCAATAGGACTACGCCCAGGCTGTAGAGTACTGCCAGTTCATAAATCTGTAGGACTGGGGGTAAATGTACTCCCTTCCATGTAGATATAAATTAATCTTGTTCCCATATAATAATCCTGTTTCTCTTAGCCAGTTAATATTATGCCAGAATGTGGATGTATCATGTCACTTGCTCACAAATAAAGTTGTTTCATTTGGACTGTGTTGTCAAAGGAGTATGATTTTCCACCAAATTAAAGCACTACATTCTAAAGACACCTGGGTAAATCATCTTTATTTTAGACAGTATTAGAAGTATCTGAGAAGTAGGACTTAAATGTAATACCATATTTTAAGGTGTAAGTTATTGTATATCTATTCTTTTCCATTTAAGTGTTCCCTCATAATACTATTAGCCAGTCTACAGCAATGGCCCCAAACATTGTATAATATCCTTGTAAAACAGAGTTTGTAATTGTTTTACTGCTGCAAAATATTTTATATGATCTATGACTAATCAACTATCTTAATAGAAGAAATTTTAACAAACAAAAAGTTAATTTTAAAATACAAATTAAATAGCATCTCAGACATTGCCTTCAGAAACCTTTCCTTGGGTCCAAGAACCTGTTTCATTTGAATAGCTTGCTTTGTTTAGGATTTCTTATAATAAAATATTACAAACCTATGAGCAGTTAATTGAAACCCAAATGTTGGGCGATTTCATGTATGTAGCAATGTAATGTGCAAGGATGTGGTAATTGCTATACAGAGAGAAACAGAATTTTTCTAAATAAATTTCTAATAGTTTCTGTTTCTTGGATGTCTATGCAAGGAGTTTGCACATAAAACTATTTTACTTTATCTGGAAGTGCTTAAGATAAATTGTTTAAAGATTGAAACTTCTGAAAAAGTGCTGTCTCCTGTATATCTGACAGCTCTTGGGATCAAATAGACATTAAACCCTTTCCAAATCTTGTGTTCAGGTAAAAGGCAGGGACATTTTGAAATATTGCTTAGTGTATAAGACACCATGGTCAAGCAGACCCCACATGGTTTTAAACCATTGTAATCCATGTCTGACTGATTTTAGAATGATCACATCACTTCAGCTTGTCTTGGTTTTCGTATCTATAAAATGTGGATATTTCCTCACCCCCACAAGGTGAGAAAGATTTGGACTGAACACTTTGTAGAGTGCTCCTAAAAGACAAGGTGGTATGTAAGAATTGAGTGTACTCTTCCTAAAATGGCTGACTGAATGTTAGTAAATTGTAACTTAACAAAAGTGTTGCATTGTTCAAAAATAATTTTTCTTTCTTAAACCCTAACAATATTTTAAGTATATTTTTATTCATATCATCTCTAATTTAATGCAATAGAAGAACTATCAGAGTCCTACAGCTGAATCTTTCATCATTTCCAATCTTGGGAGTTTTCACCCAGTGTTAAACAAATCCAGAATAGCAATATGGTCTTGTATATAAAAATGTAATCCCAAGCATTTCCTGAAACAGAACATTTCTTCCAGATCAAATACCTTGTTCACTCCTCTACCTTAAATCATGTTAGTAATATGTTTGTGAAAATTTGAAGAAAAAAAAAATCCCTGACAAAGAACTAATGGAAGCTTAAATGATCTTACCCTTTGTCTGTAACTCACTGTTTTTAAGACTACATACTTATGAACAAAAATGTAATAACATTTTTCAAAACAAAATATTTTGACTTTTCATTTCAAAATAATGTTTTGTTTCAAAGTTTAGCTAGATTTGTTAAAATTATAACGGTACAAACACCCGAAAATGTCACAAAATACCGGTGGGTTGTGTGACCTGAAAACCAATTTTATTTTGTGTTTTTTAAAAACAAACAAAAAATAGCCCCAAGAAATAATTTCCTTTTACTGAAACCTGAAGCAATTTTTTTTTTTTTTTTTTTGGTTTGGCCACTGACCACAATGAAAGAAAAATTATTCACTCACTCTGCTCCTGAGCACTCAATGAGGAAGTGTACTCAGACTTTCACCTGGACATCCCATCTTCTGCCCTCCCAACAGAGGAAGGGCTTGAGCACAGATGTCACCAATACTGCAGAGTTTATGAGGAAGATCTCAGGCAGTAAGGAATATGAATATGACTTCAAGATTAAGATATGAACCTTTGTCCAAACACAGTTCTTTGTAAGGTCTATAATAAAATAGGTGGGGGGAAAATATCAAATTATACTCCTATTTAACTTGAAGAGTAAGAGTTTAAGTTGTACACTAGGTTATTGCCTGCCAGAGATGCATAGAACTGACAGTTTGTATATAAACAGGGCACAAAGTACAGCAGATGAAATTGGTTTCTCAGAGGAAATATATTTGAAATGGTTTGAGATACTTCTGAAAACATGAGGTATAGTTCAATCAGAGTCAGCCACCCCACTGACTAACATGTATCTTCAAGTTTTAAGGGATAATCCATATAATGGGAAAACTATGTATTCGATTGTGACAACCTCACTGATGTGAAAAACTCTAGTGAAATACTATATTACAGTATTATTAATACTATACATCAAACATGAGGCCCACGGGCCAAATGCAGCCCATGAACCTCTTCTATCCAACCCACAGTTGCAGTCGGTGGAACCACACTCTCTCCCTAACAGAGAGAGGGTGGTCCCACATACCCAGCACTCTGTAATGCTATACGAGCGTCAGGTCTTGCAACATCCTGGAGTGCTGGGTGAGATTATGCTCTGTGAGACCACAGTCTCTTCCTAACAGAGAGAGATAAGTCTCACGGCGCACTGTCTCGCGTACACATCACTCCGCAATGCCACAAGAGTGTTGTAGTATTTTGATTTAGGGTAGGTATGGCCCACTTGAAGTACATTTAAGTCAAATCTGGCCCACCATAGCAAATGAGTTGGGTACCCCTGGTATATTACATTCAGTTTACTGAAGTGAATGGGTCAATGTGGAATATTTTTCAATTGCAAGTTTTAAAAGAGAGAAAAAAAATCACTCCATTCTACTACAGTTCTCAAGTAATATTTGTTTCCAGAAGTCAAGTCTTCCAGAAGAACATATTACTAGATATAAAGCCAACCACGTGCATTCTCATTTCAGAAATCTCAACTTCTTAAAAATCAGTACTAATTATTACAATCATTGTCAGCAATAGGCAGCTATAATTTGGACACCAAGAAAAGACTTCTTCCAGAAACTTGTGTAGTGGGAACTTAAGGGAATGGAATGTCCGCTTCTCATTAGCTTTAATTTCAACTTCATTTAATGAGTGCCAAGAAATTGATACATCACTGGGCTTAATTATACAGCTTCAAAAAACAAGTGACATTTTTAGATAAGCCAGTATACTTCATATGTAGATGGTATTGAACTTAAATATGTTCATTATATATCCAGTTGAAATGTAGCTGCTTCGCTCTCTGGAAATAGTGAATGCCGCACTCTACTAATATGTCAGGTTAAGTCTAACCCTAAATATAGGTTTTATGAAGCCATACACCTAAATAAATGTTTTCACTATTTTAAAATTCCAGTGGAAACAGACTAAAAGAAACCCCACACTATTTTCTTGTAATATGTACAACCTAAATATGAAAGCTTTGGTCCAGCACATGAAAATCAGAATGTAAGTGGCTAGGACTAATCTATTTACATCATCTGAACTATGTGAAATGCAGAAGGAAAACAGTAAAAATCTGATTTTTTTTTTGTAAAAGTGTTTTATTTAAAGTGTTCAGTAACGTAGACAAATATATTTTTAAAAACCACAAACTTGCTTATCTGTTCCTTTAAGAACAGTTAATGTGAAAAATGATTTAAAAAAACAACTATACACTGCAGAAAATTTAAGCATTACCAACAAAATTTTAAGGCTGCAAAGTTCAGAGAAGATTGTTTTATTAGCTATAAAGTGTTCTGAAATTTCTATGGAAAGTCACTTTTTCCTCTTAAAAGAATTTTTTAAAAATTATTAATTATCATGACACTTTATGCCCAAAAAAGGAAGATTTATAACGTAATTAAAACTACTGAACTTCACTTTGGCTTTAATTTATTAAGGCCTTTTGCAAATTAGCTTCATTAGGATGGTAAAAATATTTTGGCTGTTTATAAAATGGTCAAAGTTTATTGCATCAGACAATACATTGACTTATTTGTCAAATAATAAATCTTATTTAGCAGAAGACAATTGCTTACAGGAATAACTAAATTCTGTACATAGTTACACAGTTAAAAATCATACCTAAGTCACAAAAAGATTAAATGGTTACCCTACATACATTTCTGTACAATAAAAAAAAATTAACTAATACACAAATGTAGATTGTTTTTGAAAAAGCAAATATATTCACATTGAATTTCACGTTTTCATTAGTTATCCAGTGTATTAGGCAAGTAGCACTGGCTCCATTAACACACTTTATGCAATTTAAGTCATTCCTAAACAAATGGTTAATCGTGATCCTATGAATGGAGTGATTACAGTGGAATACAACATGCATTGCAGGTGTGAAATTTTGAAGGCTACAGAGCTTCCTGTTTTTGTGTTGCAATTAGGAGACCAAAGAGATGTAGCATTATTTAGAACTACTTTCCAAATCAGGGCATACCATATTAAGTCGAGAACAAAGTGGTGAATGTGTCAACATGCAGAGAAGGGCATCAATATTTAAGTCCTCAACCACTGTAGAGGAAGGGAGGGAACTCTGCAATTGAATACTAAATAAGCCAAACTTTTAGATAACAAACCTTGAACCTTGGTCCGTTCCCAGGCAAAAATGCTTGGCTTCAAATAGAACAGACTCCTTGTTTGGTATGTTAGAGGCGATACTGAATAATAAATGAAGTATCAAAATGTTTGTTACATTGAGGTAACTGCAATCAATGCTCTTGGTGGTAGGTTTTTTTGGTTTTTTTTCCTGTTTGCCTTAAACCAGTGGTTTTCAAACTTTTTTTTCTTGGGACCCAGTTGAAAAAAACCCATTTATGCCCATGACCCAATAACTACATCTTTGAGCAATACATTCCAGTCTTTTGGTGGGGGCAGCAGAGGGTGCCGCGATCCAGTGCCTGAGGATCTGCGACCCAGTACTGGGTCCTGATTCCAAGTTAGAAAACCATTGCCTTAAACCAGAGAGACAAAAGAGGTTGTGCTTCTCAGCTGCAACCAAAGCCATTTTATATCCCATTTTTACAAAACAGGACATAACCTATTTAGCGATTCTAAGTTATTTCCTTCTTTTCTCCTCTACAATTTCCGATTGTCATAATCACTGACCATCCTTTTCATGTGCGACAGTTTACTCTTCAGTTTCTTGCATTGTGCCTTTTTGTTCTTGTAGTCTGCAGACTTGGGAAAAAAGAAAAAAAAATAAATCACAAACCAAGTGTGATATTAGGGCAAACAAAATTCTTTAGAGGTACTAAAAGTAATTTTTTTTTTTTATGAATAATGCGCTAGGGCTGCTCACTAACATCAAAATAAAATTTAAATAAAAATATTAGCAATAGCCTAATTAATCTCAGAGTTACAAAACTGTCATTAAATATCAATTTGAGTCATCTGAAAAAGATATCCATTAATCTAAGCAGCTCATCTGTTTACACAATTCTGGCCATTTGTACAACAATAAACCCTTGGACTCTTATTTTTATACTGTAAAACAGTACTTCACTTCAGAGGCAGCTTTTGGGGTAGGCAAAGCAAGCAGCCGCCATGGGCCCCGAGCAATAAGGGGCCCTTTCACCTACCCCAAAAGCTGCATCTGCCTCCCGCTCTGCAGAAAACATGGTGGGGGTGGGGGCTGGCCGGGCCAGGGCCATACCCAGTGGCGGGGGGTGTTCCTGTGAGGTGGCAAGGCCCAGGGCCAATTGGTCTCGGGGGGCCTGGTGCTAGGCAGTGGGGTGGGGGGGCCAGACAGACTGGCCCAGAGGCCAGGCTCTGTGCTTCCACTCTGCCCCTTGGCAGCGGGGGGGTTAGGGCCACCAGCAGGGCACCGGATACAGTTTTGGGGTCCCTGACAGGGCCAGAGCCACAGAGGAGGCCGGCTGTGGAGAGCCAGGGCCATGGGGTTTTCGGGGCCCTGGGCGGTGCGGAGTACCATGGGGGGGGTCCAGGGACCCCAGGGGGGCACCGAGGCCATGGAGGGGGCTGGCTGCAGGGATCTGGGGCTGTGCGGGGCCTGGGAAGGGGGCTGCGGCTGTGGGTGGGGTTTCAAGGGGCTGCCTGTGGGACACCGAGGCTGAAGGGGGAGGGCAGAGCCCGTGCTAGGGAGCCCTATAGGGGGCCCTGCAAGGAATCTTTGCCTAGGGCCCCAGATAGGCTAAGGCCGCCTCTGCTTCACCTGCTTTACCAGCTGAACTATCCTGCAATCTATTCCTATAGAAATTTCTAAGGTTTATAAAGACAAGCTGTGTATTGATGACGAAGTATTTTAATAAGCCCACACACTGTATGGTCAAGGGGGAGGAGTCACAACCAACTCTCCCTGTGCAGGGCCCAAAGCAGCTTCCCAAGTACAAGTAGCAAAAATACTGCCAGTACCTAGGAAGTAAACAGTTTCAACCTGTCAATCTCAAGAGTTCAAAAATCATGTGTCCCTTACCCTCCCTTCCCAAATAAGTCTACTGCCTTTTGTTCTTTCTTTGAGTAGGATTCATTTTTTAAGCTTTGTTCTGCACCCATGAGGGCTAGAAATGATTTTATTAAAAAGCTGACAATCTCGTGTAGTAACCTGGTTCTACACTGGGGCATTACAATTAACACTAAACATTAAGAGCCTGGCTATGAAGTTGTAAGAGTTGGCAACGCTTCAACCATTGTTTCAAAAGTTTTCAAAAAGGGCAATGAGAAGATACTGTTCTCTCATGTAAGAAATAGTTTCAGATTTAGATTCGGTAAGAATTAAAATGTTATTTGCTGGTTTTCTCTTTGTAGAAGTTAAAGACAGGAGAGACCTATTTATCCACTCAGTATATCCCTGTCAGTGCGATCTTAGTCTCTTACTAAAGTTTGTTTACAAACCCATACAAAAATTTGACAAACTAAATCAGGAGATGCCCAGCACTTGAATACCAGGAATGTTGTATATTAGGATTGAGGGATGAGGGAATCTTGCCCCAGGCTTAACCTTCACCAGTGCTTTATTAGTCCTGCTATTTTATGGGTATCATGTTTGCCTTGAAAATATTTTAAGCATATTAGTGTCAGTTGCAATTAACTCAGTTCTGTGATAGCTGGAGAAATCTCACCACAAACACACCTATTACATAACTGTCACACTGAGCAGCATATTGAGGTAGTTTAGGCCAATTTCAGTCTTGGTATAAGCAGTCACAACTAGACTACACTGGAGATGTGCCAAGACAGACTATGACTTCTAGAATTACTGATCCAGCCCACAATTAGAGATCTGCTAAAAGGAAAATATCTTGGCATCTGCATCCGGTGGCTGTCTCTCTGCATCAGAGTCAGACAGAAAAAAAGGAGGAAAAACCTATAAAAATATATCCTTAGAAATAACAAACAGGAATAAGAGAACCGTATAATACTTACTGCTTTTGTATCTTTCATCCTATTGTATTGGTCAGCAGCAATCTATAATTACAGAGAAAATTAAATTAAGTAAGGCCGTTTATGTCAGCGCTATGAACAACACAGGTTTAACATTCCATTATACATTTTTTACTTGTTAACCACATACTTGGGGAGAAAAATAAAATCTGAAGTTACAAAGAAAGGCGGTTAAAACTACAGAGACTATAAAAGGAGCCTTTGGACATCACCCTGGGAGACAGACTGAGGGATTTAGTGCTAGAAATCTTTGTGTTAGGATATACGGCTACATGCCATTCTCTATTAAACGGCTCATTTAATAAAAATCTGAAGGAGGTGAAGAGTGATATTCCAGGCTGGACAAAAATCCTGATAACGACAGAAGAGATCATCCCCTTTAGTGTTTCTTCCATTACACACACGTTTTAAGTCCAGGCAAAGATCTAGAACTCTGGAACAGAGTTTCAGATATATGATCATCTTATTATCACGGTATCAGGAAGTTTTTTCACCCCATTTGTAAGTGTTTTCCATTTACCAAAATATCAGAGGTTCAGTGTCCCATCAAAATGTGAATAAAGCCTTTAAAATCTGAAAAGGTACTTTAAATTTAAATCCATTAATTTTTGCATGATTAGTTCATTAACTCTTCATTTTTACATGCTACATAGTAATTTGTGTGACAAATCATTGGTACCTGGTATCCATTTTTGCACATATTATGTAAGCACCACCTCCCCCCCACAACACACAAACATTCAAGTTATCCATGAAAATACCTTATATTCTTCACTGTCTTCACTATACTCATCCAACTCTTTATCCAGCCGAGAGAGCGCTTTACTGACGTCATCAAGTTCAGCTTGCAAACGCTTGTATTCTTGTAATCCCGAGTCAAAGTCTCGCTTATATGCTTGCCTTTGTTGATCTGATGTTACTGGTGGGTATTCCCTAGGGAAAGATGAGAAATTGCTCGTTACATAGGGGCTATTCTCAGCTGTGTTAACTGAAAGGTTTTGTTTCTCTGTTTGATGGATGGTGAAAGTGCATTTTAAGCTTCAGGTGAACGTTAGTGCTCATGACAGAAAAAACTAGTGGGACTGGTAGGGCTACACAGCAAGGTGCTGAGTTCTTATTATGTATTTCTCCATTGAAGTTGAGAGCATTCTGCATTTTCTCCCCATGAAGTTATGCTATAATCAAGTCACCTCTTTTGATAAACTAAACAGATTGAGCTCTTTTAATCTCTTCAAGGCAAGGCCTTTTTCTCCAGCCCTTAAATAATTTTTGTGGCTCTCTTCTGCACCTTTTCCAATTTTTCCTCTTCAAATGTGAAGCCTGGAATTGTATGCAGTAATCAAGTTCGTTCTCACCAATGCCATATACAAAGTCAAATAACCTCCCTACTCCTATTCACTATTTCCTACGCATTGCATTAGCTTTCTGCCAAGCACCACGCAGGGGAGCTCATGTTGTTACTTGTTCTGTGTGACCTCTAAATCCTTTTCAGAGTCACTGCTTTTCAGAATACACTACGTTTGTAGGTATTGGCTGCAAGCCTTTTCCCTAGATATTTAATATGCATTTGACCTTATTAAACACACATTCTGTTTGAATTGGCCCAGATTAATTGGCAAACCAGATATTTCTACATGATTCCCTGTTATCATTACTATTCCAACAATGTGTGTCATCTGCAAATTTTACCCACAGTGATTTTATACTTGCTTCCAGATCATCAATAAAAATGGCATACAGCACTGGATGTAGTACAGAACTACTCAGAGTGTTCACTAGAAACACACCTATGCAATTACAATTCACTAGTGAGATCTGTCAGTTCTCAGGTCATTTAATAAATGCTCTTTTGATATTGTATACATACAATTAAAAAAAAAATCAAGAATAGCATGCAGTATTAAGTCAAGGTATATTGCATCTAAACAGCTATTTTAATTAATAAAACCTGTAATCTTACCCAAGTATGCAGTCATGTTTCTTTGACAGGACCCATTTTCCATAAAACCATATTTACTGGCATTAGTTACATTTAGGCTTCACTTTTTTTTAATAATTTCAACAAATAATATCTTGATAATCAACAAATGATTAATCAACAGAGTTATAGTAATCATCAACAGATAATATTCTTGTTAAGCATATTTTTTTCTGAATTTTATTGATTAAATTTTCACAGTTGCAGGAAGGTGTATGGATCAGTTAGGCAATATTTATTAAATGACAGATATTGAAATTCAAAAAGTTAGAGCTTTACAACTGTTAAGATATATACACACAGTCAACATCAAATGCCCAAACATACAAACAAGTATCCTTAAGTCACCTATATTTCTGAAGCAACATTGTTTTCTTTACCCATCTGTAAATTTTAATGATTACTAATAGAAATAATTTTGTTGTTTTGCAACTCAGTGTTGAATTTGATTATTATTGATAAAAATCTAACCCTTCCTAGCCAAAATTATATTCCTGTTTTTTAATTCATTATTAAAAGGAACCCCATATCAGACTTTTTATTATTTTGCCCAGGACTGATGTCAAGCTAATTGATCTAGGTCACCCTGCTTGCTCTTGTTGAATACTGGAACAACATTAGTACTCTCCCAATCTTCTAGATCACTGGTTTTCAAACTTTTTTTCTCAGGACCCAGTTGAAAAAAATATCATTAATGCCCGCAACCCAACAATTACATCTTTGAGCAATGCATTTCAGTCTTTTGGTGGCAGCAGCAGGGGGTGCCGCAACCCAGAGCTTGAGGGTCTGTGACCCAGTACTGGGTTCTAACCCTAAGTTTGAACACCATTGTTCTAGATCAATGGTTCCCAACCTGCGATCCGTGGACCACTGGAGGGTCCACCAGGGGAAAAAAAGATAGTGTAATAATATAATCTCATGTACCGCTTATATATCGTATTCAGTGTTCCTGCAGATAAATGTGCTGCGATGAGTGCAACATGTTTGTGAGTGAGCATAATAAATTAGAAATAGCTGTGTTTTAATACCCCTTGATATATAAGTTGACTCCCGTCAGCCATAGACTATGTTAAAAATGTTTTAAATGGCTTGCTTATGTGGTGGTCCACACAAGCTTTTGATGCTGATGTAGTGGTCCGCATAAAGGAAAAGGCTGGGACCCGCTGTTCTAGATTTTTCCTGGAACCAACTTCCCCAATTCACATTAAATACAATGCAAAATATCTAAGTGCTTTTCCTAAAGGTAAATTGCTAACTTGAAAGTGTGTGGAGGTTTGAATGGTTTCATCCTCCTCTCCCGTCAGATAAGAAATTTTAAATCTCTGTAGGGGTGGGACTCTTCTGTATTATCATCCCACTATCTCCTTACCAGCTCATTTTGGAATAGCCATTCAGTAAGAAACCTTGACTTACAGTTTTTAGCAACTGTTCCACAAATTAACTTGACAATTGTCTGACAGTCACTCATATATTGTTGTTATTATTAAGGCTAATTTCACTGGAAAGCACCATCCATTTCATAGCAGTACAAAGTCCTAGCTGTCCATAACAAGTCTTTCAGTTTCTTCCTCACCCAAAGCATGTCCCTTTCTATTTATCTACAGGACAGAATTTGTTTAGTTTTGGTTTCCAGCATTTACTGTGTGAGAAACCTAGGGTTTGCCATAGATTTGCTGTGTGTTCTCAACGGAAAGTCTCTGCATTTCAGTATTGAAGTAAACAGGCGTGTTGCAGAGGAGAGGATTTTTATAGCTGCTTTGTGGGAGAGCTCATAGTATGTACGTTCTCGACTGGCTGTTATGAACTGTGTCGGGACAAACAAAAATTCTGAAGCATCTGTTATATTAGTTTAACTGCTTCAGTCTCAGTATTAAAATAAAAATGGGATATTTCAAATATACTACTGCATTTTGGTAAATATGAATCTCCCAAGACATCCGAAGTCTTGTTCAATAGCCATATTACAAGTAGCATCAGGGAAAGAGGTTATTTCAGACACAGGGAACAGCAGATTTTAGTGCTGCAAATACTCCTTTCAAAGGCATTGTTTCCATGTATAAAAGGTAATCCTTTCTCTACCACCCTCCTACTCCAACAACAGTCCTTATGTCGCCACTACTCAGTTTGGAACTGGAACAGCAGCTATATTAATAACAAGCTCCCAACCACTACCACATTCAGCAGTGACACCACATTTATCAACTAGTTTTTTAGCCTACCTAAAGTAGCACAAGTAGTCTAGTTAGCATTATTCCAATACCCAACGGCGTTGTTGTCAGTACCTGTCCCAGTCCTCCTCCAGCTCATCACAAGACTCCCCTCCAGTGGTGTAATCTGCATCATAGTTATCAGGGCTGGTTCTCTTCCGTCTTTCTGCTCTTCTTTTTTGTGGTGGTTCCTTAGCTGACCCATCGAAACTACTGTTACCAGTATGATTTGACTGTGTGAAATCCTTCTTTAATGGAACATTCACTTCATGCTCCCTACCAAAAGCAGTAAAGGTCTCATTAATTGCTATTTACAGGGCGAATATCAACATTAATTACATGTGGGGTATTAACAGGATCAATTCACAACAATAAAATAATCTAGATTTTCATTCCATAAAAAAAAAAATTCAACAACTTGTATTTGGAAACAAAAAAGTTACTAATTTTTCCTTCACTAACAAACTGTTTAGCAAAATAGAATACAAATATATTTGTTCCAAATTCAAATGGAACAAGTATCCCCAATTTTTAACATGTCCACCTCAGTGCTTTCACACTCCATTTTCACCTAAAACTGAATGAGCCGAGATATACACGCTTTCAGTCCAGTGTAATCAACTAGCCTTATAGAGGTATCCCTAGACAAAGAATGGTACTTGTGAATTGTTAAAAGCGTGTCTCTTATACGGTGGCAGTCTGTCTTATGCTGTCCTTCAAAAAGATTGAATCCATTCGTTACCTAACCATGGAATATGAAACGTCTTGCCTTTTTGGGGGGCAGGGAGGGATGGGTTGGATGGATGCCCATAAGGTTTTAGAAACGCAGCTACATTTTGCTAACAAGAACTGTGAGACTGTACCTACTGTACTAGGATGAACTGTGAGGTGTAGATAACGGTCGAGGCTAGATAGGCAGCAAGTGTCATCGTCACACATTTGTTTAGTAAATTAATAAAACTACAGTATTTCAGTTTAACATTTTCATTAAAGTTTGAACAAAAAGACATCATCTATGCCTTTCTTTTGAATTAAGGTACTTAGACATGCTGATGCTTCTGGCATCAAAAAACTATTGCCCATGCGGTGCCCTGCCTCACAAATTGCCACTCAACAAGTACCATAACTTGCTCAGCTGCATCATCAGCTGAGAGGGAACACTGGCTCTAACTACAGAGAGTAGGCAAGACACTATAATTTACATTATTTAAATAACTTATGATCAACATAATTATAACTGGAATTCATTTTACTATATTTGGATCTGAAAGTGGCATCCACCACAGAAAAATGAGGAAAAATACTGACTCATGGAATAGCTTTACTGGACTCAAATGCAGAACCCTACAAAATTATTATGTAGTGACCTCTAGTCATATTTAGATTGAGTATAAAGAGATCCCCCTGAAGTTCAGTGCCATCACCTATAACTAACAAATTCTCTGTGCCTTGACTTCAAAGCATTCATTTCTCTGAAGGAAACAGTATCCAGCACGCGTAACACAGATGGAGGAAAGACCACCATGGACCAAAGCTGTTAGAGAAGGGAAGTCAAGAGAGTCAAGAGGTACCACAGAGTGATATAGTGCAGTGTTTCTCAAACTTTTTGACATCAGGGACCAGTTTGCTGCTTTCCTAAACTGTGTCTGAGATCTCCAGGACCAGGGACCCCTCCCTGGATCAGTCACTGAGAAACAATGATGTATGATTCCATTCGGATCTGATGTAAGGCTTCATCCTATCACAAATTTTATTTTTAAAATTCCTCCCGAATTTGAAGTGTTTTTCTCTCCCCACACAGCTAAAGACTATCAAGAGCAGTGGTTCTCCAATCTTTTAAACAGAACCCTCACCCGTGGACTTTTGTCTAAATCACACACCTCTAACCGCAAATCACACCCTACCCTTTCAGGAAAGAACAAACAAACAGGGCCTACAACACAGGAAATGCCCCCTTAATAGTTGCACCCCTCCCTTTCCCCAAGTCCCCACTTTCAGAAAAAAAGCGGAAACAAAGAGCACAGCCACAGAATAAGCAGGCACAACAACATCAAAGGGGCAGCAGCAACGGGGGGAGCATGCCTGGCAGTGGCCTGCTTCTGCAGGAGGTGGGCAGCTTGCTGGAGATGGACCTGCTCTGTCTCCTGCTCTGCACTCCCTTCCCCTCCCCCCCCAAAAGATCCATCTAGGCATGCCCCCCAAGTTGTGAACCACAGATCTAAAGAATCTTCTCTGGCACTTCCTGCAACAGACAGAACTAAAGGAACAGAAGATGTGCACAGGGGTGTCAAACAAACGGCCCGTGGGCTGAATGCAGCCCAAAAACCTTTTCCAGCCACCCCATGACTGTTACAAGATAATTTTTTTCCATTTTTTTTCATACTGTATTTCATGTTTTTTGTATTTCATATTTTTCATATTGTAGTTCTCATCTGGGGAATCACTACACCAGAAAGGGACCAATATGGATAAATACTATAAAACATGGTGACGTCCTACATTATCTTACCACAAATTGGCTAGTAACTGTTTTATATTGAAATTGTGTTATGAATTAACGAGAACAGTTTAAACTGGAGACCAGCCTCTTTCAATTACACTTATAGCTGAATCTTGTGTGTGAGTAACTTTGCTTGAATTTTACAAACAAAGGTACAATTTTAACGTGAAGCTTTGTAAAACTAGAATACAACACTGACCAAAAAAACCCTCCACACTGAATCAACATATACAAGTTAATCAGACAAAATAACTGTTCAGGCAAGAATCCCACCAATTTCTCTCCTAACGACTGAAAGATTAGATCAAGAGTTTAAATGCTTTTCCTCTTTCCTTTCTAGTGTTCTGTATCCATTAAATAAGGAGCAAGCGTTTACTTACGGCGTCTCTCGGTAGGCTGTGTCTGTATAAACCCGATTCTCATTAACTTTCTCAGAAATAGAGTAAGCCATGGAACTGGGAACTCGGTCTGGGTAGTCCACTGCTGGTATTTCTGCTGGTTCTGCATTTACATTTTTCACCTAGTAAAACAAACACCACCCAAAAAAAAAGACATTAACATGCATAGCATCACTGAAAAAGCTTTCAGCTACAAAACAAACCAACCACCCACCCCTCCAGCAGTTCACTCCGAGTTTTGCTTGGTTTTTAAAAGAAATTTAAAAAGCATTTTCAGAACTGGAACTACACAAATCTGTGAAGATCAGAGCAGATGGAGTAGACTACTGTAGTTTGCTATTAGGCTGAGAAGCAATATAACTTTTAGAACAAGCGAGTGATCAGCTTTATTTGTAGCCGCAATTCAACCAGTTATAAACACAAGTAGAACCACTGAAGCCAAGGGAATTATTCACGGGTTTAAAGTTAGATGTGTGCTTAAGCACCTTTCTGAACCAAGTTCCTAAAGAACTAGATTGCAGTCAGTGGATTTAAATATGACAGACATGCTTGTTGTGTCCTCTAGCATGCAGTATAATAGACTCTTACATTTATACTTGGGTACTGGACACTGTTGATTGTTTGGAAGACTGCCTACCCTTCACAATTCAGACAGAGGAATTAGTTTTCAAACTTGAGTCTAATTTCTAGCTATACAGATTTCAGTGTTGTGAAAATACACAGGCATGAAGTCCCTTTAAAGTTTCTTTGTACAAAAGGGTGGCTCAACTAGTTTTTCCAGTTCTACTGGTATTTTATATCCACAAATAGTTCCCAAGGAAGAGTCTCAAAACATTCAATGTTCTTCCATACTTTATTCAATGTGACATCCTAAGAATTTTTTTTTAACTCCAAAAAAAGATCACAATTGATTTTTCCTTGCTTTCTTAATAAACTAAGAGCTCCATGAAGAGAGAGGCTTAAGGTTCGCACAAGATGCCACTATCTTACATCTCCCCTTCAATATTAGCTTTTCAAATTCCACTGTGGGACTATTATGTCAACATTCTCATGCCCACTAATCTTAGCCAAGGTAGCCACCCTAAAATCAAACCTGAGGACCAGAGTCAGTTCCATTCTGTAACTGCTAAGCAATGTGAAAAATGGTTCTTTAACCACTACAAGTTCCGAAGGGGTAGCCATGTTAGTCGAGTTCAGCCAAACAAAGAAGGAGTCCTGTGGTACTTTTAAAGACTAACCAATTTATTTATCACATGAGCTTTCGTGGGAGAACATCCCACTTTGTGAGCATCTGACGAAGTGGGATTTTCTCCCACAAAAACTCATGCGATAACATAAATGTGTTAGTCTTTAAAAGTGCCACAAGACTCCTTGTTTGTTTTATCAGAATAATTTCCGTCTAGTGTTTCTCCTGCTAGTGAAGCCGAGGCAGCATCAGCATAGCTTGGAGTAAGGAGACATACCACAGACAATCTAACTAAAGGCGAGAGGGCAAAGAACAGAACACGCACACACGCTCACAGGAGTAGGAATAAGGCTATGTACACACAAGAAACTTGTCCCGCAATAAGTTATTGTGGGACAAGGAAAGCGCTATAAACATAGCGCTTTCTCGTGTACACATGAATGCTCCTTTGCGAAAGAAGAGCAGTGCATGGTGTGCACCTGTCCCACCATGCACTGCCCACAGCCAGCCCCCTAGCCCAGCTGCAGAGCTTCCGGTGGCAGCGGGGGCTGCGTTGCCAGCCCCCGCTGTCATCCGAAGCCCCGAGGCTGAGCTGGGGGCTGGCCCGAACCGGCCAGGGTTCGAGCCAGCCCCCCAGCTCAGCTCCCAGACTTCGGGTGCCGGCAGGAGCTTCTGCTGCCCCCCGAACTGGTTCGGGTGTCAGCAGGCGCTGTGGTGCTTAAGTGCTCGAGTGCCTGCCGGCACCCGAAGCCCAGGAGCTGAGCTGGGGGGCTGGCTCAAACCGGCGTGGGCAGCCAATTCGGGCCAGCCCCCTAGCTCAGTCCAGGGGAGCTGCCAAACCGGGCAGCTCCCAAAAATACTCAATTTCACTGCTCTGCTAGAGCAGTGAAATTGACATATGTCAATTTCACTGCTCAGCTAGAGCAGTGAAATTGACATATTTGACAGCTCCAATGTCCCAGGGTGGCCTCGATTGGCACTCTGGGACATTTCTGGAGGCTGTCTATTGTGCAAAATGAGTACACACGAGCATTACCGCAGAACAGCTGTTCCGCGATAACACTACCACTCTCGTTTTGAGTGGTTTAACTGTTGCGCAGCAAGAGGGTGTTGCCGAGCAACGGAGAAATTGATCGTGTGTACGCTATTGGCTTTATTGCGTGGTAAGGAGCCTTACCGTGCAATAAAGTGATTGTGTGTACATAGCCTAAGATAGTGAAGTTGCATCTACACTTAAGATGGCAATTCATAGTCAAGAGACAAACAAAACCTCTCGGAATACCAGGGTAGGATCTCAACCCTCTTACTCTCTCCCCTTGCCTCCACTCCTTCCCCACATACTACAGACAAGCGAAAAGCAACAGCAACTGCTAAAAACCCTATACAGCAATAAAGAATGAGCATTACTTATTAGCAACATACAAAGTTTGTGCAGGAGCTTGGGAAAAACCCCCCAAAAGCCCACAAACACCTTATCTCCCTCTCCCTTCTTTGCTGTGGGAGTCTGCATTCTGAGCTGATAGAACATTCAAGTAAGCACAGATCTCTGCACTTTTTGCCTTAGAATACTATTATTGTAAATTATGCTACACTGCCTACAGCAGGGGTCTCAAACACGTGGGCCTGCATGTGGCTCACGGAGTTACTTCCTGCGGTCCACAGCAACACCTGGAATTTGTAAAATAATACTATATTACTCTTCATTTTTTACTATACTTTTGTATCATTGTATGAAAAGGTTTCAGTGACGCAGCCCTCAGGCTAATATCCTAGTCCTCATGTGGCCCTCGTGGTGACTTGATTTTGAGATCCCTGGCCTACAGAAAATGGAAGGGAAAAAAAATCTAAGAGGGAGGCGAAATTAAAAACAAAAATCAAAACAATGAGCCAAAGAAGGTAGGTTAGAAGTGGTCGATTCTTTTGCAACATAAAATCTGCTATACCTCTTTTAAGAATAAGGGCATGGCTTAAAAAACTTGTACCAGTTTAATTAATTAATTGAACTAGAGAAAAAGTGTGTGGGTACATTCACATCAGATTAATTCTATCAATTTAGCTTGACCCTGTGAATTTAAATCCAAACTAACATAAACACATTTAAATCAATAAGAAAGCTTCCATATAAAGTGACACCAATGTAGTTAAATTGGGTGCTGGCTTCATGTTGGGATCAGCTGGGGGGTGAGCAGCTGCAACCTGCCTCCCAGCTATGCACTGGGACCAGCTGGGACGTGGGTGGCTGCTGCCTGGGTCCCAGCTTTACCCTGGGCCCCGCACCCTGCTATGGATGGCCCTAAACCTCATCCCCACAAATGTATTCCAGTGGACCAAGAAAACAGACTTTACTTGCCTCATAGTTCAACTTCTGTTTTATTTAAAGACTTGTCACCTCTTTATAAAACAGCCAAAACAAAAGCAAAAAAAACCACACAAGCCTCAACTGAATTTTAAAAACAAAAAGTCTCTCTCCTTTGCAGTCATTAAATATCATACTAATTGTGCTGTCCCTGGAAGAGATAAAAGATTTGGTTCATTTCAATACAACATGATATAATAGGCTGTGTACTGGCAAGCTCCAGATGGATGCCACAGATGTGTTGAGGGAAGTGTGCTTTCCTTTGAAGTCCATTATGGGAAGGCAAGCAGTGAAACTTCAGAGGGAAAGCACACCACTTCCCTTCCCAGCTCAACCCAGCTGTTACATTGGAGAAATGACTGGGCAGCATTTAAACTTAAAAATTTAGGGCCATGAGTGTGGGAGCTGTTTTTAGGCTCTAAAGTCTAAATTCACTGTAAAAGGTTAGAAGAGTGGGGGCATTCAGGCAGAGAAGGGACACGCTACACACTGTGGCTTCCCTTGCACCCAAGATCAGTCACACTTTAAGATGGATCTATGCCTAGTCATGCCTCAAGCTTCTTACTAAAAGTTATATAAGTTGGGTCTCTCAGCTCAAACAAACATTCCTGTGCACGTCCTAAATTAAGAGCTCATTTTTGTGAGGAATGAGCCCACTGCACCCATCACTGCAGTGCCTATCAGAACCTGAATAGGTGGGTAATTGTCAATCTTTCTTCACTTCTCAAAGTTAGCCCTGTTCAGTTTAGAAGTGAGAGGCAAAAATATCCTCCATCACTATATTCTCTCCTTCCTCAGTCTGACTGGCTGTGAAGCATAATTAATTTTCAAATGACAAATACGTCAAAAAAAAAAGTCAAGAATAGAAAAATGTTTTCACAAAGCAATTTCAAATGAAGTATAAAAATATAATTAGGAAGGTCAAAAAGAATTTGAAGAATAGCTACCAAAAGACTCAAAAAGTAACATACCTAAATCAAGATGCTAAAGGAGCACTCAAGGAAAATAAGGCTATTACAGAGAAACTAAATGAATTCTTTGCAAAATCAGTCCTCACTACTGAGGATGTGAGGAAGATTCCCAAACCTAAGCCATTTTTTAGGTGACAAACCTCAGCAATTATGCCAGTTTAAGGTGTCAGAGGAAGTTTTGGAGCAAACTGATAAATTAAATAGTAATTAAGTCACCAGGACCAGATGGTATCCACCCAAAAGTTCTAAAACAACTCAAATGTGAAACTGCTGAACTACTAACTGTGACATGTAACCTATCATTTAAAATCAATTTCTGTACCAGATGACTACAGCATAGCTAATGTGACACCAATTTTTTTTTTAAAAAGGCTCCAGAGGCAATCATGTCAATTACAGACCAGTAAATCTAATTTCAGTCCCAGGCAAATTGGTTGGAATTATAGTAAAGAATAGAATTATCAGACACAGATTTTTTTGGGAAGAATCAACATGGCTTTTGTAAAGGGAAATCATGCCTCACTAATCTACTAGAATTCTTTGAGGGGGATCAAAAAGCTTGTGGACAAGGGTGATCCAGTGGATATAGTGTATTAAGATTTTCAGAAAGCCTTTGATAAGGTCCATCACCAAAGGTTCTTAAGCAAAGTAAGCTATCATGGACTAAGAAGGAAGGTCCTCTCCTGGATCAGTAACTGTTTAAAGGATAGGAAACAAAGAGCAGGAACAAATTGTCAGTTTTCACAAGAGAGAGAGGTAAATAGTGGTGTCCCTTAGAGGTCTGTACTGGGACCAGTACTGTTCAACATATTCATAAATCATCTGGGAAAATGGGTAAACAGTGAGGTAGCAAAATTTGCAGCTGATGCAAAACTATTAAAGATAATTAAGTCCAAGGCAGACTGTGAATAGTTACAAAAGGGTCTTAATTAGCTGTTACCACACAAGAAAGACCCAGGAGTCATTGCAGAGTCTCTGAAAACATTCACTCAGGCCATGTATACGCTAGAGACTTGTTCCGCAATAAAAGCTGTTGCGGGACAAGGAAAGCATCCTAACTATAAGCTTTCCCCCCCTCCACACAGCACTCCTTGTAACGAAAAGAAGTGTTCACGGGCTCCTTTGAATTTTCATTACAAGGAGCAGTGCATGGTGGACTCCAATCCCACCATGCACTGTAGCAGCCAGCCTCTGGGCTGGCAGCGTGGCTCTAGCCCTCTTGGAGGCTTGAGCCCCACTGCTACGGAGGTTCCCCTGTGGCTGGGGCTCTGCTGCCGCCAGGAAGCCGGCACTCCCGGCGGCTTGAGTCCCGCTGCAGTGAGGGTTCCCCCGCGGCGGGGGTTCCTCTGCCATGGGGAGCTGGCAACCTGGGCAGCTGCGGAGCTCAAGCCCCGGAAGCCCCGGAAACCCCGGTGGCTTGAGCTCCGCAGCCGCCCGGGTTGCTGGCTTACGGGCAGCCACCAGGGTTTCTGGGGCCCCTGCTCAGAGACCCCAGCTGCTGCTGCTGGGGAGCCAGGAACCGGGGTGACTGGAGAGGGGCAGCCTCTGGGGCCCCGCAGCAGTGGAGATCCTGCCACCCCCGGCTACTTGTCAGTGTTAATGCAGTGAAACTGACAAGTATGACAGCTCCGGTGTCCCAAAGTAGCCTTACCGCAGGATAACGCTGTAGCGTGTACAAGGCCTCAGTGTCCAGCAATGGTAAAAAGAAGCTAAGAATGTTGGGAGTCATTAGCAAAAGGATAAATAATAAGACAGAAAATACTGTACTGCCTCTTCATAAATCCATGATAAGCCCACATCTGAATACTGCATGCAGATCTGGTCACCCCATCTCAAAAAAGACATATTGGAAAAGGTACAGAAAAGAGCAATTAAGATGATTAGGGGTATGGAAAGCTTCCATATGAGAAGAGATTAATAAGACTGGGACTTTTCAGCTTGGAAAAGGAGATAAAAGGGGGAAGGGGAGGGAGAAGGAACGCTAGAGGTCTATAAACCTGACTTGTGTGGAGAGAGTAAGGCTATGTACACACGATCAGATTAAAGCGCAACATGGCAATCGTGCTATAAAAAACACGTGACCTTTATTGCGGGATAGCGCGTACACACGTCGCTCCTTGTAACGCAACAGAATTCTTTGCAATATCGCAGTGTAGCGCAATGAATTCTGGGCACCTATCCCACAGTTCAATTTTCCCTCAATCGGCACTTGGAATCATGGGATGAAGGAAAGGAACGCAAAGCGCCATGGGTAAAATCTCAGTTTCCCGTGGTGCACTGTGTTCCCCTTGTGTCTTCCTCGTTGCCAATAGCAACTCGCGCCTATTTTCAACAGTGCAGTGACGCACTACTTGCGAGCAATCACAACAGTGACAGCATGGATCCTGCTCTGATCTCCACTGTCGCCTTCAGCATTCTAAATAAATCTCGGCTGGTTGCTCAGTATGTAGTGAGCTCCGAATCAGACGAGGACGCTGAGGAGCAGGGGCTGATCGATGCCATGCAGAGCAACAGCACTGCGTTGCTCAGCTCCTTCACCGATCACCTGCACACGGTGCAACGCCTTTTCTGGTTGCGAGAGACGAGCACCGAATGGTGGGATCGCATTGTTATGCTGCTGTGGGATAACGAGCAGTGGGTACAGAACTTTCGAATGCGGAAAGCAACCTTTCTGGAACTGTGTTCAGAGTTGGCCCCTGCCCTGCGACATAAAGACACCAACATGAGGTCAGCCCTAACCGTGGAGAAGCGTGTTGCGATTGCTGTCTGGAAGATGGCGACTCCTGACTGCTACCAGTTGGTTGCAAACCAGTTTGGAGTCGGGAGGTCCACCGTCGGATTAGCCCTCTCACAAGTGTGCCAAGCCACCAATCGCGTTCTGCTACGGAGGACGGTGACGTTGGGCTTATTGCACGTGTGTATGCTGTTGTTGGTATCGCGCGGTAATGATTGTTAATGCGCGATAAAGTGATCGTGTGTACAAGGCCTTAGGAAGGGTTATTTACATTTTCTCATAACACAAAAACTAAGGGGTCACCAAATGAAATAAATAGGCAGCACATTTAAAATGAACAGAAGGGAGTATTTCTTCACACAACCCCCATCAATTTGTGGAACTCCTTGCCAGAAGATATTGTAAAGTCCAAGACTGTAACAGATTTTAAAAAAAGAACTAGTAAATTAATGGAGGATAGGTCCATTAATGGCTATTAACCAGGACAGGCAGGTATTACTATTTGCCAGAGGCTGGGAATAGCCAATGGGATGGATCACTTGATGATTATCAGAGGGAGTGACAGAACTGAAGCACTTGGCACTGGCCACTATCAGAAAACAGGATACTGGGCTAGATGGACCATAGGTCTGACCCAGTATGGCCATTGTTATGTTTTTATTATCATTTACTTTCAGAACATATCTGGCAGTTTTCAGGCCAAAACAATTTTCCAAGCCGTAAGTTCTAAGACTTTGCAAGCTAGCTGAAACCTTAAGTATGGATAGGCTACCAGCTCCTTATATTGAAAAACAAAGCCACCAGACAGTCAATCATCAGGGTTTTCAGTTTTACTGGCAGTTTTCTTTTCTACCACCTTGAAACAGGAGTAAGTAAACAAGTCAATTAAGTAATGAAAAGACACACCCAGAAACTGGCTCACAGAAACATTTGCTTCATATGATCCTTCACAGAAGTTCTCAGTATAGCCCTGGCTCCTGACCTTTACCCAATGAGCAGAGTCACAGGCTAGTCATACCATACTTACAGAGATACACAATGAATACTGCAAATATAGTTACAGGCATTAAGAAATCAAATACCTCTGCAGTTGTATGTTTGACTTATTTTGGATTGTTTAATACCTATCTGAGCTTTTTGGAGAGCATCTACAAGTAAAAACTAATAAAGATGTTTCCCAAAATTGGACAATGTCAGAGCCTAACTGCATGGTTTCCAGGGGTGAACTGAGGACAACGCCAAAGTGCTGTTGCAGTTTTATCTGCTACCTCTTAGCCTCACTGACTAGATCGATCTGATCATCTCAGACCATCCAGTATAGAAATACATGTATAAAAGGTAAATTATTTTATAGTACTTACATTGTAAGTATTGTACAATAATTTCCTGCTGGAGACAACCCATTGTAGAAGTTGAAAACTAACATCCAATTTAACAATGGCTTTTTGAAGTGCTGTTACACTATTTCACGTGCAAAGTGGCTTCTCGTTGTGGTTGTTCTTGGTAATTTTTTTTTTTTCAGGGTTGTGGATTTTTCTTTTTTAAAAGGGAATTTTACACAATGATAGCACTTAAATTGAGTTAAGTCAAATTGGGGCAAAGAAACCTTGAACTTGAAAAGAAATGTGAGATTTTTGTGCCTGTTTAGAGTAAACAACCAATATTCAACTTACCCATTCTTCTACATTGGGAGGATCTTCTTCATAAACCTTTACTTTATCCCACAGAATGTTCATTTTACCATAATAGTTCATCAGATTTCTGGTCTTTACAGCAAAGTATATGATTATGGCAAAAGCCACAATAACTAAGAACCCCAACACAATGGCAATAGCCTAAAAAAAAAGAGAAAAAGGATGTAGTAGATATTTATTTTTTTTATTTAAAGACCAGACCATCCCTTCATGAGGCCAAAATAAGTATCAGTTGGTACCCCAGCCCCTTCCCCACAATACCCAGAAAACAGCTGCCCATTCCTCCCCTTCCACATAAATCAGCATTGTAGCCCAAATTAAAATCCCAACATTGTTCCCTCAAAGGAAATCCCCATTTCCAGACCAACAAATGGGGCTTTGGAGCATGTTAAGGAGACCAAATTTGAGCTCTTTTAAGACTAGTGGAGCAGTAATTCCCTTCTCCCATTCTTATATCAAGGAGGAGCAAGCTTGGGTACCTGCAGTGATTTTGGCTGTGTCTGTGTGAAACATGAGCTTTAATACTTTAAATGAAGAGTCGAAGATGCTAGATCATTAGCAAAGGCCTCCTTCATCCCAAATGTGAATTCAATTTAGGTTTTTTAATAAGGAAGTGATTAAATACAACTACCCCTCTTGAGAGGTCAATTCTCACTCACTTAGCTCATCTGCGACCACCATGAGACCTTGTCTTCACTAGGATTTAATCTCAATTTAAGAATACCCTCATCCAGTGAAGACAAGCCTTTACACTACAGTTCTCAGAACCTCAGATTCTGGCTGGCTGAAAGAATCTGAATTTCCTCAGAAATTCAGAACAAAACAGAAAACCTCCCACTTTTAGACCTTCTTTGCACAACATAAAGGTCCTCAGGCCAGTTTTCTTTTCCCACCCCAATGAAGGTCACGTTTAAAGGAAGCATTATCTCATATAATCTCTCACAAATGCCACATGCTATTTTCCTTTGAGTACATATTGGGACCATAAAGAATGAACAATCAACCTCATGTGTTTCAAGAATTCATCTACCTTTATCTCGAAAAAAAAATAATAAGAAGGCAAAAGTATAGGGTAAACT
Organism: Pelusios castaneus; assembly: GCA_007922175.1. Classification (NCBI taxonomy): domain Eukaryota; kingdom Metazoa; phylum Chordata; order Testudines; family Pelomedusidae; genus Pelusios; species Pelusios castaneus. The sequence continues at coordinate 342,472 of ML685830.1, forward strand.
GTTCAGTAATTAGGGCAGGAGACCAGAAGACTGCTGTATTCTGCTATTAAACTTTACTGGCTCAGACCTTTTTTGTACATAAATTTAATTAAAATTAAATATATTTTTAGAAGTGTGCAGATTATTCAATAATATGGTTAACTGTGGCATTTTTAAAAAATAAACTATGGTGTACAAGTGTAGCATTGTATTTCTCTCAGATTATAAAGGCTCTTTTAATCACACATATAGATTTAAATTTATTATTTTATAAAGTTCCATTAGCTCAACATATTAGTGACTGCAGTAGCTAAATTATTATAACTACTACCAAGTCATATTGGACACCAAGAAGTGGCTATGGCGTATCACTGTGACTTTTTCTTAAGGCAATTAGTGCATATAAATGTGGTACAGGACACTAGGTTTAAAAAAAAACAAAAAAAACCCCACAACTGACAAAGAAACAAGATTCACATGTGAAGCGATTTGAAGTAACTAGCTCCTTTTACTCTGACAGGTTTTGACCTCTGAAACTGCTATTTGTATTGATTTTAATCAGCCCCAGGCTCATGGAGTTTACTATATTCCAAGAAGCACAAGTTCTTCAGGATCCTCATTTGTTTCACACTCAGTGAAGTTGTTAAAGTATAATTTGAAGAAGGTGCTTTAATGAGGCAATTAGCCAAATTAGCTACGGATTCTGTACATGACTTTTGTATTCAGAAATGTTAGCTATCTGATTTGGTTAGCTAACAGAAGAAAACAGATATTAAATACATACATACCTCTTGAGGCTCTACCACGCAGTAGTGATACAAGTACTGATTCATGAAGATTCCTGTATTTGTAGTTGCATAATATTGGCTGCACAGACTAACAACTTGATTGTAGAACACTGATCCTGAAGCTTGTGCGGTTGGATTTACTGCCAGCACATATACTATTGAAGCAATGAAAACCAGGAAGCCTAGGATAGCACTTATTATTATCATAATTAGATAATATCTTCTTGTTCTGGACATGCTTGAGTTGGTAACACTTGTTACAAAAATCACCATTCCAGCAATGAAGCAAAAAGCTGCCATTGCAATTATGAAGCCTTTAGCAGCCCGGGGCTCAATGTAATTTCCTCCGATCCCATATGCTCCACCATACCCATATCCATATCCATATCCATAACTGCCTCCAAAACCACTATATCCAGGATATCCTACACCAGATCCCAAAGAGGAACTTCCATAGAATTCTAGATCCCAAGGCAATGTGGAAGCAACACAAGCAAAGATGCCTACACACATCACTATAATCAGAACTGACATGATCTTTATTATTCCTGGAGGGGAAGTCCATTTGTAGAAATGTTGTTGCACTTCATCCTCTGGATAGTAGGAATATGCTGGTTGAGAGTACATGGGTTGAGAGCGTATCTCCTCAACATATGTAATGTTGCTTGGTGCATAGTGTGAAGGTTTGCTATAATAAAATGAAAACATATCAACTGAAGTTTCCAGTCAGCTATGAAACACTTCAGGAACTAACTCATTCAGCAGGTGGTCAGATTTAGTCAGTTTTTGTTTTGTTTTTTAAAAGGGCATCCTATATCTAAATGGAATGCACATATATCCCTCCAACAAGAGGGAATTTTATTCTCTCAGATACTTTTACTATGGTTGGCTACAAATAATATTAGAAGAAGGTTGGAATTAATCCACTTTCATCATTGGCATTTAGAGATTACTGTAACAGGTAGGTGTTCTGGAAAACAGACTGTAACAATGATAATTTATAGTATTTATCATATAAAAGAGTAGGGTGCACATTTGTAAAGGCATTAGGATGGAATAGGGCTCAATATTACACTACCAAATGGCTTTAGGAGGCTAAATCTCATTTTCAAAAGGAATTTAGGCACTTAGGAGCCTAAACCCCACCAACAGTCAGAAGTTGCAACACTGAGTGCCTAAATGGCACCTCAAATTGTGTATGTTTGATTAATTTACAGACCTAAGAGACAAAATCTATCTTGTAAAATGGCAAACAAGCTATTAGAATATCTTACATGTTCGAAGTGCCACCCTATCTGTTACACAGACTTGTGGTTTTTCATTAAATAAGCGGTGAGATACAACCTAACAGCAGCAACCCCTGATGGCAGTTGACACAGCTACTGTTAACAGTTGTATAAATTAACTGTTAAAGATAGGAAATCCAACTATGTACACTGCTTATCTGGGGTAAATTAAATTGGTAACCAAAGCAGAAAAGGAATATTTACAATTCATCTGGTCGATAAGGTGGAGGACTTTCAAAAGGTCTGGATGACATAGCTGAAGAGTTTGTCCACTAAATTCAGGCTTAGTTTTGATAACTAGGAAAAAAAAAAAAAAAAAAAAAAA